>OY748293.1:12050086-12242113 GCA_963556515.1 Nudaria mundana
GAAAAGCGAGAAGCCTGGCCATCGCAGAGGACCCGTATTCGGCGTTCGTTCAGAAAGCTGGCCATCCAGCTGCACAGTTGAGGAGGTAGACCATATGCCGGAAGCTTTGAAAGGAGCGAAGCATGCCAGACTCTATCGAAGGCCCCAGACATGCGTTACGAATGCCAGAAGATCACTCGTTGATCGTTTTGGCCTGAAGCCGTATTGCCGATCATTTATTAGCGAGTGATCTTCGAGGTATCGCATGAGCTGCTTGTTGATGATGAGCTCAAACACCTTGCAGATGACTGAGGTGACAGCTATGGGTCGATAGTTGCCTGGATCAGACCGATCCCCTTTCTTGGGGATCGGTTGTACGTTCGCCTCTTTCCAGACCTCCGGCACGATTCCTGTGGAGTAAGACAGGCGGTACAGGCGAGTTAGTACAGGAGACAACTCAGCTGCGCATTTCCGTAGTACCACCGCCGGAATGCCGTCAGGGCCACTGGCTTTCCGCGTGTCGAGTGATCGCAGCACTGCCCGTACATCGCATTGCCTGAGTACAATGTCAGGCATAGTGTGGCCACAGTTGGCGATGGCGGGGGGCTGTAGGCCACGATCGTCGACCCGGGAGTTAGCCGCAAAGAGGTCTGCGAGAATATCCGCTTTCTCTTGGGCTTTGTGAGCCAGTGTTCCATCTGGGTAACGCAGCGGTGGCAGCGAGGGCTGACAGAAGTTAGATTGCACGGCTTTGGCCAGTTGCCAGTATCCACGGCTGCCCGTGGGATGGGAAGTGAGCTTCTGACCAAGCCGCGCGACGCGCTGGGCATCCGCTCTCTTAAAGGCCCTCTTGCTGAATTTTGTGGCCCGGTTGTACACTGCTTTGAGGTGGACCACGTTTGGGTCGCGCACAGCCCGGGCCCTGATCTAGGCGCGATATGCCGACTGTTTTTGTCGAACAGCTTTGGCACAATCTCGCCTGAACCAGGGACGGGCTCTGCGGATACTGGCAACATCAGTGGAAGGGATATAATATTCCATCCCTAAACTGATCTCGCCAGCCATCGTAGAAGCGCTATCCGAAGGAGCCTTTCCTACAAAGCAGCGCTGGCTCCAGGGGACGGACGCATAATAATCGCGTAGACCGTCCCAATCCGCTGACGAGTAGTGCCATAGTTGTCGTGACGTTTGTACAGCACGTGCAGGAGTTGACACCTTCATGCCAGCGTGAACAACACAGTGGTCTACCCAATGGGGCTCCTACCGAAACACTGTAATGGGCTGGGCGACTCGTCAGCAGTAAATCCAGCAGAGCGGGCGCGTGATCTGACCTGTCTGGTATCCGGGTGATCCCGCATACTATCTGGGTCTGACCGTGGGAGAGAGCGAACGCATGGGCGGCCCTACCCACATGATCAGTCCTGAGGAACCCCAGCCAACCAATGTGATGGCCATTGAAGTCCCCCAGAAATACTGGGTCAGCATTCGGGAACCGCACCTGCGCTTCATCAGCCGTCTCGCTGAGGTACTGGAAGAGCTTTGTTGTCTCAGAATCCCCTGTGTGGGAACGGTAGACGCACACGTAGATCTGGCTCATAGAGCCATGGTCTACGTGCAGCCAAAGGACGGAGTTGGAGGGGTTCTCTAGGCAGCGCAACCGGCGGCAGCAAACATCTGCCCTAACGAACACGCACACCCCGGCTTTGTCTCGAAATTGTTCCTCGATGACATAGCCGGGGTAACACAGGTAAGACATGTCGTCAGAGCGGCGTATTTGTGTCTCCGTGAGGAACATCACAGTGGGCCGTGCCCGTCTCAAGGTGATGGTGGACGGCATCGAGGTTCGCATGGAGTCCACGGATGTTAGTGAACTCCACCTCGAAAAGTGAAGTTGTGGGGTTTCCTAGGGCCGCTGTGAAACGTTTACTTTTTTTGTAGCACTGTCATTGTAGATTTAGAAACAGAAGAAGCGTGAAGACGGCGCATTTGGTGCAGCAGTAAGTGACAAAGCGCAGGGGCTAGCTTTGTCTAGAACCGTGTGGTTAGGTCGGAGCCGACTCGCCGGACGGAAGGGCTCCCAAACTCCCCTGATGCAAGGCCGCCGCTACCCCACACCGGTTACCACCCGGAGCGGCGATCCCCGGCGAACATGTGGGGCAGCCTCCTGGGGTGGTTGGTCCTAGGCGGGCCTCATGACTGTGTTGCGGGCGGCCCGGCAACGCCGTTGCTAAGGGTCTTTCTGGCCGGTGAATCGACCCACACCACCCACACTAGACTCCGTTTCGTCCCCACTGGTCCCATGCCTGCTGCACCATACATCGCCCCGGGCCCGGCGGTGCAGCTGCTGAACCCCTAACGCAACCCAGCCTAGGCTGGGTTACTTGGGGGGCTTTAGCACAGCTGCACGGTGGTACCCCCCCGGACCAACACTGTTGTACCACCTGGTACCCACTCCATAGGTACCGTAAATTAACGAGCCTCGTCCGTTGATCATCAGGTGCGCCACTAGCAGGTGAGGTCACTGCAGCCCTAAAGATGTTGGTAGAGCCCGTTTGCACCCAAAAAAAAACTACTTTAAAATGAATAGTTTGACAGTTCGTCGGCAAGTTCACCATGATGTTCCTCTATAAAGTTTTCAGAAATAACCAGTTCAGAAGGAACCCCGGTTTGGGTAAAGGCCTCCTCCAAAGATGCTCATTTTTGTCGGTCTTGTGCAATGTAGTGCCAGTTTATGCCAGCTGATCTTTTCAGATCCTTTTCCCAGGTCTAAGGGTCTCCCCTTCCGCCTCTTGCCTGGTGGTCCTTTCCACTGTGTTACTCGCTTGGTCCACCTTCTGTTGGACATTCTCGCCACATGGCCAGCCCAATGCCATTTCAGTTTTTGAGCAAAGGACAAAGCGTTTGTAACTTTAGTGACGCCTCTTTTCTTTGTGTCTTATTTTGTCCATTTTCTTGATGTTTAACATGCTTCGCTCTAAACCTCTTTGACATGTACTGATTTTGTTCATAGCTTGTGTAGAGAATTTCCAGGTCTGGCTCCCATAAGTTAAGATGGGTTGTAGACATTAGTTCATAACTTAAGCCTTGAGAGTTATTGGTAAGTTGATTTTAAATATTTCTTTTAGGCTCCAATATTTGTTCTAGGTTTGTTGGACCCTTCTCTCTATTTCTATCATGTTGCTGTTTTTCTCGAAACTTATTCCAGGTAAGTATAATTTTCTACCTATTCTAAAGGGTTACCGTTGATAGTTATAAGTATTAACAGTGTATTAGTCATTATCTTAGTCTTCTTTAGATTCATCTCCAATCCAACTCCAATCCACTCGCTTTTTGTAGAGATTCTATCATGGATTGCATCTCGTTGACTGCCTCTGACAGAAGTATCAAGTCATCAGCGAACCTCAGATGACTTAGGTAGGTGCCTTTTGTATAGAGTCCAGTTTTACTAAAAATGTAGTTAGCGTAGTCAAAATACAGTTGCAGAATAGGCTATGCCATTAGCGAAAATGCGTAAAATAAAGTAAATTGGGTATATGCCCGTTTACTACACAACGATCTACATTATCGAACCGTAGAATCAGTAACTGGTCTTTGACGAATGCTTCGCATTGGCCGACAGTTTCTGTTGTCTCCAGGGTTATAAAAAAATCAACATTAAATTTTTTGATAAAAACCCACAACTATATCATTGCGTGATAAATTCAAAGAGATAGGCATCTAACTGTTGCATCCCAATATATTTTTGAGAACCTAGTGCATGTTCACAAAAAATTGCTAGCTTTGCTAAACTGAGTTACAGACACAATTATATAATTACTAGACATAAAAATAATATCGCTGTCCATAGCACGAGATTGCAAAAGGTCCATGATTCTTTCCAGGGTAACTGTACCTATATGCTTTTATAATAAGCTACATAATGAACTAAAAAGTTCGCCATTAAATAATTTTAAAAATATAATTAATACCAAATTAAGTCGTAAAGGTACACAATTAATGATTATTTGGTAGATAAAGAGGCTTGGAATTGAATTGCTCGCTTTACTGGGCTTACTTAATTCAGTTTCCGTTATTAGAATTATCTTGTTTATGTTCAATTGTAAGGTATTAATTTATAATGCGATGTGTATTAGTTGCAGCATCTTGCGGGATACGTTGTGTGTATTATACTATAAATGTAGTTACTAATGATTGGAAAAGAGTGGCCTGGAGTTAATATTCCCAGGTTCTTTTCTACTTGGTTCCACCCGTTGCTTTGCGAATCTGGCTTGAAATGTAAATTCTTATGTGCTAACGTTAAAAACTGTTATTTTATAACCTATATTAACAAATATTTTTGAGTTTAGAGTTTTAGTTTAGTTTTAGAGTTTCCAGTTTTATTGTTACGTGAATAATTGGAGTACTTACACCCTTAATGGGTAGCCCGTGCTACATAACTTTTTTATTTATGAAGCGATTGAAAACCGAACCTCAAGTTCAAATCAAAAAATCAAATCATTTCTGAGATTAGCGTGTTCAAACATTCAGACAAACAGACAAAAGTTCCAAAAAACATTAATATTGAACTCCACTGCGGGTGACGTAACCTGTTCTAAAGAGCTCTTCAATCTGATCCCACCCCCTTCCTTCCGATCCCGAACAACGCGTGCCGGGCAGAGATGCCACTCCCACACAGTGGATAGCATGTTCGCGAGAACCGAACGTTTTAACCGTTCGTTTTTCTGCCGAACGATAGTGGCCTGGAACGCCCTGCCTGTGCACATATAACCCTGGGTTCTTTAAGCGGAGCGTGAAGAGGCACATCAGTAGGTCGTCAAGTTGAGGGCCACTCTCTATCGTATGTGCTGTGAGAGTACCCCACAATCGCTAGACGTCGTCACGACTTACCACCAGGCGGGCGGCGTCAATTTGGCGAACCGAATATAAAAAATAAAAAAAACCTACGATAAACTTATTATTTGCGGTTGGTACAGTACTCGGGTCAAAGGATCGAACCGCAAAATTAAGTTTGTTTTTTATTGTATATACTTTTCCGGGATAAAAAGTACCCAGTGTTGTGCCCAGGATATTAAAGAATAATTATACCAAGTTTCATCGTAATCGAACCAGTAGTTTTTGCGTGATGCCTGAACAGACAGACAGACAGACAAAAAAATTTTTAATCACATTTTTGGGTTCGGTGTCGGTCTAGTAACACCCCCTGCCATTTATTTTTTTGATATATTCAATGTACAGAATTTTCACTTCTACAGATTTATTATAAGTATATATGAAATTTAAAATAGTGTTGGCAACCCGCGACAGATATTCTTTTAAATTATTTTATCCCTTTTCAATTACCTTTTACCGCGTCGTGGGTTTTATTGAATTTTTTAATGTTCTTAATTTTTAGAGAGCATAGAATATATACTGCAGCGGCATCTAGTGGGTTAAATGGCATCAAAACCGTACTAGTGGTTTTGGTTTTACAACATGTATTTGCCCAAACAGACAAACACCCCAAACACATATACAGTCTCCGTTCCCGTCGTGGGTAATAATGATAAAACTAAGGATTTTAAGCTTCTTTAATCCAGTAGCGATCAGTCACATGATATCTTCGATAATTAGTCAGATATGGATAATGACAAGTATATATATAAGTATATGTAAGTCATTAGTTGAATTATTAAAATTAACGAGTAATTTGGTTTGTGGTGCCAGGACGGAATCATGCGTATTCTCATTGTTTTAGCCATCTTGGGTTCCGCTTTAGGTAAGTGTCTGTAATTTAATACTTTAACCCTTTTTTTCTAAATTATTCTGTAGCTAGTTCATACCATTGGCAGCAAGAAGGTACATTACTAGGTCGCCGCAGTCGCGAAACGTACCGTTACGCTGCAGCATATATTTGAGCGAAGCGAGTTTTGATTCAAAACGATATAACTCTATCAAAGTATTTTTTGTCATTACACTATGGGAATTTTTACCATCAATGAAATTATTTTTATTTGATCAAAATTCACAATTCTGGCTTCGCAAGAACCTGGGTAATTCTGTAAGCTTTTGATGAGTGCAAGAAAATCCGAAATCGGCCGAGTATTCGCCGAGAAACAATTTAACATAAATCGTAATTTGAGTCACCCGTTGAGAGCTCCGCTCGCCTTCGGCTCGCTTCGCTCAATAATACAAAATGTATACATTTGTTTGTCACTGAACTCTTTTGATTTTGATGAAATGACTATGCAAATTTTGGACCTACCCTCCAATACTATTGTGTGATACGTTTTTGGATAGCACTTTCTTGGCTGAAAAAAGGTATTATTAATGACTTCATCCAAATGTATGTCCGTTCGTGGCTCTGTCTGCCCAAAGATAATATTTATTGGGGGTAGTAGGGGCAGTAAAATGTACAAGTGTTTTTGAAAGGATCTCTCTCTAGTTACATAATATATTTAAAAATAATATAAAATCACGCCTGTGTCCCTGAAAGGGGTAGGCTGAGGCACGAATAACGCCTGCTTTTCGCTAGTAAGTTTTGTTAGTCCCTTGTAATACAGCAGCAGGTTTACCAGTTGCAGATGAGGTTGCCCCGTGGCCGATATGTCTTGGTGGGGCCTTTTACGGGACGACTGACTGTACGATATTAATGAATGTACTGCGCCGCGTAGTAATATCGTGTATATACGACCTAATCTCGATTTATTAATTTTTGTATGAAAAAAAATTAATTAAAAATTTTGCAAATTCGTAAAACAAAACTTGCTTACACATGCAAACATTGACCTACAGAAGCGGTACCTTAAAGGTCTGAGATACTTTTAAAATTACCCTGTATATGTATATTTAAAATATTCTTTTATACCTTTCTATACATATATCACACAACCCTATTGGTGCTGGCACAAACCATACCTACTTACAACTAAGTTTTATATAGTACCACATCATTTATTACTTGCAGCGGTACCCACAAACCCTGGACGCATAGTCGGTGGCGAGGATACAACTGTTGAAAGATATCCGTTTATGGTGAACATGAACTATAATTTTTGGGGTATTTGGTGGTTACAGGCATGTGGTGGGTCTCTTATTACCGAAAGAACTGTATTAACAGCTGCGCACTGTATCGAGTAAGTATCTATCAGTTAGAAGCAAAGGTCCTATTGGTGCTATGACTTCGTACAATTGTGACACGATTGAATCACTCTTCTTACTTACAAAGAGGCCGTCGTTTTTTTCATAAAAGCATACTTTTCATATTAAGTATACGTAAGAAATAAAAGCATACGTTTCCAAGTGACCACGCAATGTCCATGAATAGCCTACATTTTATTGTGCCAGCATCTTTGTAGATACATAAGCACAGAATAGGGAATAGTAAGTATCTACTAATGTGCCAATTTGCCACTTGTTTTCAGGGGCGACCATCCACGGGATTGGCGAATGATTACGGGTTCTTCGTTTACAAGTGGTCAGGGTGGGAACATTAACCAAGTCTTCCAGTTAATAATACACCCAGAGTATGAAAAAGCTTCCCCATTGGATGCTGATGTTGCCCTTGTTATTCTCACCGATCGTGCCATACTGGGAGATAGAGTTCAAACAATTGCTATTGCAAGTCAAACTTCACATCTCGGAACTGGATACGCTGTTACAGCAATAGGTTTTGGTACTGTGAGGGTAAGTACCTAAATAATATAGGCAACCAAACAGTCAGGTAGATATTAGTGATGTAACGAATATTCGTATTCGCCTGATTCTGGATATTCGCATTCGCCAAAAAAACATGCGAATGTAGGTAAATGTTTTTGACTAACTCTATAGAAATAATGTATGGACTACAACTGACAAGATTCATAATTTTATTTACTTATAAAAGGCATTTAATAACAAATTGCTATGGAACAGTCTCTCTAGTTCATGTTGGTCTAATTAAAATATAACAGGCATGGGAAAGGCGTGGTCTTACAAAAGCTCACTCATTGACGCAGGATAAACCAATCCTTCAAAGATGCGGGATGACATCCGACCCCCCAGAGACCACACCGGTGGCAATTAGTCCTCCGCCGGCACCCTTTTTTTTTTTTTTTTTTTTTTAATTCCGCTCTAACGTCCATTGCCAGGCGTCTCTGGTTACTAGCAGAGGGTATGTCCAGTGGCGCCCGGCGGACTTTGACCACCTCTGTGGTCTCTTCGGGTGTTGGGTCGGGACGAGAATCCCGCGTCGTTGGGGGAAGGGTTTTATCCCGCGTCAGTGAGTGAATCTGGTTGCGTGCTATGGGGCAAAGGCCCCGCAGCACGCCGGCACCCTGGGTTATCTTTCCGACGACATATCCGGGATGTTAAGGTGGTCAATAGTAAAAAATACTTTAATTCATTTAACTTTTTTTATACATGGCATTTGTGCACTTCAAAATTGTAAATCGATAGCAAACCGACAAAGCGACTACCACTAAGGTTCGACGCGGGGCGGCCATGATCCCCTATAAATGACACAGAAGCGTCAAACCCGAACACAAATGGTGTGGCCCTCCCCGCGATCTATAGTGAGCGGCAGGTAACCCCGACCTACCACCCACGCCCACTTTCCGTCAAAGGAGTGAGCATACGCCACGCTCGAGCGTCACTTGAGCTGAGCACTGTAACAACTTAACTGAAGTTAACAGAAGAAATTAAAAAACTAAGACGAAGACTAATTTGTTCGGAAAATATAAATAATGACAAGACGTTATGATCAAAAGACTAGAGCCTGTCCTGAAAAAAGTGCGAATGAAAGACAAAAATTATGATACGTGATCAATCTCTATTGTTATAATTTTTTTATTTGACTTTTTCTGCCTCGAACTGTTTGGCTTGAAATATCTCGTCAGAAATGGGAGGCTTTCAGTGTGCTTCAAGCTGTAATCCTCATATTTGAAATCTGAATTTGATTTCAAATATGAGGATTACAGCATTAAGAAAGAAATTATAAAAATAAGATATCATCGGCAGGACTCGAACCCACGGCCTTTCTAGGGAAAGGCCGTGGGTTCGAGTCCCTACAGGGAAAATGCTCTGACCACTGATTTGTGATTTATTTATAATTTTAATATATATATTAATATATTTTTATATTTCAAAGCAATGAGAATATATATAGATGTTGTGATTATACTTACTTCAGACCTTCAGACCGATACACCAGCTCTATGAGCATGGCATTGGAAGAGTTTGTCGATGATATCGCACAAAATATCGATCACATGAAATTAACACGTTATTCGAAATTTCCTGCCATATCATTGATCATCGACAAACTCTTCCGAGCGCTATGATAAGGGGACTGTTAATATGTCACTCAATTTGTCAATAATAGAATGTAATTATATTACTGGCCAAACGCAATAAGCACAAGGTTACATTTTAATACAAAAGTAGTATAGTATGGTCGTAGAGTTTTGCTTGACGGAGCTACGAAATTCGGACCATTGATTTTCTTAAATTTTCTAATATTTCGCGCAACTTGCGTTTTTTTTCTTCCGAAAGATCCTTCTCATGATCATAACGAACACAACACTACTACTACTACTATACCTGTAGCTAAGATACCTACTATTTAAATGTACCTACTTAAAAAAAAAACTTGTGCTTTACAGTACCAGGGACCGTCTCCAACCGTCTTACAGCATGTCGACATGAGTGTCGTGGACCAGGAATTCTGCAAAGAAAGATATGCATTCTTAAAAACACGACCTGGATTTGCTTTATGGCCCGATGTAACAGACAATATGGTATGTACTGCTGATACAGTCGTGGGTGGAAAGGACGCTTGTCAAGGTGACTCCGGTGGTCCCATCATTTACAAAGAAGTGAGCTTCGATATTTTGGTTGCTGTCACTTCTTGGGGCTACGAATGTGCTCATCCTGAATATCCAGGTGTTTTGGCCCGCGTTTCGCCGTTTGCTGATTGGATTCAAAAAAATTCACTATAGACGAAGACATAGACCATTTACCTAAATAATTATTTTTACTACGATGTGATAGTTGAAAAAAAAGAACTGCTCACTGTTGTTTCTACAAAAATAAAAAATACAAGTACAATAAACAAATAAAATTGTTTTCTTTCTATCATACCATTTGAAAGCGTGTACAAGGTCATAACATACAGGCTTCGTCATAGAGCACGAGTAAATGGGCGAAGAGAAGAAATAAATAAATATGCTAGGACAATCATTACACACAAAGTCATCTAGTCTTAAACTAACAAGAGCTTGTGATAAACTGATATAAATACTTACACTTAATCAGCTTTTTATACTAGTCATGGTTTAGGGCGCCTGATAGGTTATAGCTTTGATAAGGTAGGTCATTTCAAACCAGAGTCTCAGAACATACCAGCGTGTGCAGCGGTTGGAAACTAAAAAAGACGGAATCGAACTTTGGGGAACACCTCATAACAGAAAACCATTCGTTTCACCAAGACACAAATTTCAGAGCACTTGCATACCTTTTTTTTATATTTAGGCCGACAAATTTACGCCACCCACCTGATGATAAGCTGTGGCGATGTCTGACGATTGTGGGCGACTCTCATAGTACCGGACCATTTACACCGCAGCTGTAGAGCCAACGATTTTGTATGCGGCCAGCGCATGGCGTCCAGCAGTTGATAAATCAGGAGTTCGGAAGCAGCTGAATGTGGTGCAACGAGTCTTTGCCCAGAAGCTGTGTAAGGCATATCGGACGGTCTCTCTGCACTCGGCTCTGTTGCTGTCCGGTATCCTCCCTCTCGACCTCAGAGTCCGCGAGGTGGCCTCACTGTACGAGATCAAGAGGGGGATACCCCGACCCGAGCTCCGGGTCAGGGAGATCGAGCTTATGGCTGCAGCTTCTGGTGCCCCTCACTCCGCTGAGCGTTTGAGCCTGGAGTTCGGCAGCCTGGTAGACGAGGAACAATACAACGAAGCCAATTGCTTCGAGGTACGCATCGTCACGGTTGGGATAAAGATTGAGGGCCGGGTCGGTGCAGCACTTTCCCTGTGGAATAGTGCGGTTGAAACGAAGACCCTCAAGTTTGCTCTCCCATCCTACTGTACCGTCTACCAGGCGGAACTTCTGGCGCACAACAAGGCGGTTGGCGTGGCACTACGGCATAACGCAACTACATTCGGTATCTTTAGCGACAGCAGAGCGGCTCTCTCACCCCTTGGCGATTGATGCCCGGAACAGCATCCGCCTCTACAAGGCAGCGGGTAAGAGTGTGTCAAGGTCTGGGTCAAGGTACATGCTGGCTTGGAAGGAAAAGAGAGGGCTGACGAACTGGCGAGAGCAGCCGCTCTGCGGCTGAAGAAAGCTCCGGACTACAATCTGTGCCCCGTCTCTTCCCCGTTCCATTCGTCGCTTGACGAATGGAACGGGGAAGTCTTTTTTAGAAGTCTTTTTTAGGTTAGGGAACAGAAAAAAGTCTGACGATGCCAGATCAGGCGAATAAGGTGGATGCGGTAACAGTTCAAAGCCACAGTTGTGAATTTCTGCCATTGATTGGACAGACGTGTGAACACGAGCGTTATCTTGATGAAACAGGACTTTTCTTCCGATCATTCCTGGACGTTTTTCTTTTATTTCCTCTCGTAAACGATAGTAAGGTGCAGTAATAATCAGAGTTTATAGTCTGACCCCTTTCAAGATAATCAACCATAATCACACCCTTCGAGTCCCAGAATACTGAAGCCATCTTACTTGCCGACAAAATTGACTTAGCCTTTTTGGGGGGTGGTGAACCAGGTCTTTTCCACAGTTTTGATTGTTGTTTTGTTTCCGGTGTACAGTAATGAACCCATGTTTCGTCCATTGTAACAAAACGATTCAGAAAATCACATTCATCAGCTTCAAATTTCTCCAAACAGTCGCGTGCAATAGTCAATCGCATCCTTTTTTGCTCAACTGAAAGCAGTCGCGGAACCCACCTCGCAGACACCTTGTGGAAACCCAACACGTTGACTATTATGTTTTGAGTACGTTCATAAGAGATGCCTATAATCTCGGCTATCTCTTTAATTTTCAATCTGCGGTCTCCCGTAATTAAGTCTAGTATTTTTTTAACATTTTCGTTATAATGGACGTCGAGGGCCTTCCAGAGCGTTTCGTCTTTCACACTCTCTACCACGCTTAAATTCTGCAATCCATTTTTTGACGGATGAATATGAAAGAGCACAATCCCCTAATGTACTGACCATATCATCATGGATGGCTTTTGATGACAGCCCCTTCTTATGGAGGTACTTAGTGACGGCACGCTGCTCGATTTGCTCCATTTGCGGAAATAATGTCAGATTGCTTTGTTAATAAATTTATAAAATTAAAACTAATTATCGCACACGTTTCAAACTTCACACAATTCACAGGTCTGAAGTGAACTAAATATTGTGGGTAGATTTGATTTTTAGAACTAAATGGATCAGTGTTAGGCCGACTACTTTTCAATCCACCCTCGTATGAGAAATATATTATGAATAGTAAATAATTAATAGAAATGATGGCGAAGTGTGATGTCCCCACACTTAAATAAATAAATAAAAATTTCATCCTATAAGTACAATAGAAAACTTATAAAATAAATAGAATAAAAAACAAAAAATTTAGAAAAATACAAACAATGATTAAAAATATACAATTAATAATGAATATTATACACTAAAAGAATAATAAAATTAATGAAGACGACAAAGGCTTATTAGTAACTAGCTGTTGCCCGCAGCTCCGCCTGCGTGTTACTTTAGATCTACATAACTTTATTTACTTATGAAGCGATTGAAAACCAAACCGCAAATTCAAATAAAAAAATCAAATCGTTTCGAGATTAGCGTGTTCAAAATGGTTCAAACATTCAGACAAACAGACAAAAGTTCTAAAAACCATTATTTTGGGATTTATTGCGTTCATATAGCCCCCCTACACCAGTTTACCTATTATATCTACTATTATATTTTCTATTATACCTACCATAAAAATTCATCTTAAGTTACGAAAATATGAAATATTAAAAAAAAACACCTAAAACCTACGACAAACTTATTATTTGCGGTTGGTACAGTACTCGGGTCTAGGGATCGAACCGCAAAATTAAGTTTGTTTTTTATTGTAAATACTTTTCCGGGATAAAAAGTACCCAGTGTGGTGCCCAGGATGTTAAAGAATAATTATACCAAGTTTCATCGTAATCGAACCGGTAGTTTTTGCGTGATGCCTGAACAGACAGACAGACAGACGAAAAATTTTTTAATCACATATTTGGCGTCGGTGTCGGTCTAGTAACACCCCCTGCCATTTATTTTTTTGATATTTTCAATGTACAGAATTTTCACTTCTACAGATTTATTATAAGTATATAGATTATGCCATAAAATCTCATCTTAAGATACGAAAATATGAAATATTATTTATTATCTTCGTCGTGTGCATTAGTCCATTGAATTGTATGGCGAGCGATATTGTATCTTAAGTTAAAATATTATAGTACCTTAGCCGTGTGCAGCGCCCCTTAGTGACCTCCACTGCGGGTGACGTACCCTGTTCTGAAGAGCTCTTCAATCTGATCCCACCCTCTTCCTTCCGATCCCGAACAACGCGTGCCGGGCAGAGATGCCACCACACAGTGGATAACATGTTATCGAGAACCGAACGTTTTAAACGTTCGTTTCTCTGCCGAGCGATAGTGGTCTGGAACGCCCTGCCTGTGCACGTGTTTCCTCCCACATATAACCCTGGGTTCTTTAAGCGGAGCGTGAAGAGGCACATCAGTAGGTCGTCAAGTTGAGGGCCACTCTCTATAGTATTGTGTGCTGTGAGAGTGGCCCACAATCGCTAGACGTCATCACGACTTACCACCAGGCGGGCAGCGTCAATTTGGCGAACCCAATATAAAAATAAACCCTAAGACAAACTTATTATTTGCGGTTGGTATAGTAATCGGGTCTAGGGATCGAACCGCAAAATTAAGTTTGTTTTTTATTGTATATACTTTTCCGGGATAAAAAATACCCAGTGTGGTGCCCAGGATATTAAAGAATAATTATACCAAGTTTCATCGTAATCGAACCGGTTGTTTTTGCGTGATGCCTAAACAAACAGACAGACAAAATTTTTTTAAATCACATTTTTGGGTTCGGTGTCGGGCTAGTAACACCCCCTGTACAGAATTTTCACTTCTACAGATTTATTATAAGGAGGATTTATTATACTCTTATGTTTAAAATCGCTTTGTGTTCACTGCCTTCATTGGCCACCACCGCACGGCCGCGTCGCCCGCCGCGCTGTTATTTTTCTTTCATCACGAGATATCTCTTAAGTCATTCGTCAAAATTATATGGTTTGAATGGCAATTTTGGTCTAATTTAAATGCACAACGTATGTAAAGTATTCAATTAGATAAGGAACGATACTGCATTGTTAAAAATAGCTTGGCAAATGACACATTATTTTTTTGTCATTTATAAAAGATAAAAATGGTTACTGTGAGTTATCGTTAAGAGATAGACATATGCTATCGCGGACTTTTTTGTAGACCTTTCTATGGTGTGCAATACTGTAGTACATTATTTTGATCTGTCTCGTAGGGCTTAATCGGTATTACTCTAGTATATTATACATGTATTATACATTAAAACCTTCCTGTTGAATCATTCTATCTATTAAAAATAACCGCATCAAAATTCGTTGCGTAGTTTTAAAGATCTAAGCATACATAGGGACAGACAGACAGGAAAAGCGACTTTGTTTTATACTATGTAAAGATAATACACAAATGAAAACTATCAAAACTACGAATATGACTTGACACGAATTAATAAATTTAACAACTAACTATGAACCACTCGAACACGAGTGGCCAAAGGAATAAATAATGAATATCATAAATATACAGGATGTTACGAAAGGGTTATATCAACCCGAAGCCAGCCCTATCAGCTGATCGACCAAAACCCGTTTCGATATGTCGCGACCGCCAAAGAAGAAAAAAAGTTCATCAAAAAATTTAAAAAGATATTTCAAATCAAAACAAACGTGTCCTAACGTGGCGTTAGGACACGTTTGTTTTGTGTGGCTTGACGACGAAATCTTACCTGTTTACAGGAAAGGTTCAAAATGGCCGCCTTCCCACCCGACGCACAAAGATTCTCGCCGGAGCATATTGCTCCGCACATCTCGTAGCATTTCTTGTGTAACGGTGCTAAATGCAGCTTTAATCCGTAATTTCATTTCTTGCTCTGTTTCGCACTCAACTGCGTACACAGTATTTTTTAGGTATCAACGCTCACGGTACAACTCCCAGGCAGCGCTCAAATAGTCTTCTGATGCTCCTACACAAAGCATCATCTCGTAATACTTTTTGTTACTCAGAGCCATTACTACACAACACAATCACTATCACACACAACTTGACACAACTCACAAATTAACACACTAAACAACTATTTACCAACCTCACTTTACAAAGCAATGAATGCAACTGACTGAACTGACCTGTGACCTTGCTAAATAAATTCTAGGCATCTTCAAACGGCGACCGAGCGACGGGAGACATCGGAGCTCATCGGGCGGCATCGTTAGATGCGAAACAGACACAAAATGTTCCAACCAGGAGGGAGAGAGAAGGTTTTTCACAGGCGCGCTTTATTTGTACTACTTACTTTGATGCCAATGACCGTATCAGCTGATTTTAGCTAGTGTTGTTCAAACAAGAGTGTTTTATTTGGTAATAATATAATTTTTTCTGGGTGATTTTTTTTTTCTTGTTTGGTAGTCGACACATATCGAAACGGGTTGTGGTCGACCAGCTGATGGTGCTGGCTTCGGGTTGATATAACCCTTACGTAACACCCGGTATATAGAAGAAAAAATTGCTCTGCATAGCTTAGGTAGCAGAGGTGCGTCGTGATTACAAAAAAAAAATAACCCCTAACGCAACCCAGCCTGGGCTGGGTTACTTGGGGGGCTTTAACACAGCTGCACGGTGGTACCCCCCCGGACCAACACTGTTGTACCACCTGGTATCCACGTAGGGGTCGAAGCCACCACATGGGTACCGTAATCGACGAACCTCATCCGTTTATCAGCAGGTGCGCCACTAGCAGGTGAGGTCGCTGGGGCCCGATATATGTAAGAAGGGCCCCAAACCTATATGTGACAAGGGCAAAAAATTAACCAACAATTAGCAATCGTGACACAGTATTGAACCAACAGTTGGATATTTACAATTCTCCCCTTTTAAAATATTTTAAAGCTTGAATAGTGTCTTGATTAGTGTGTATCCACGTGTTTTACAGATTGTTGGCTGGTTAGTTAATTTGTAATTAAGATTTTTGAGATACATTTTTGACATTGGTTTGGACTAGATTTTGGAATTTAATTGCTACAATTTCCACTTATACATATAACATAATACACACTAAAAGTTTTGCACTTCTAGCTAATCGGAACTATTTGAATTTCGAATGTTATATTTTTTTAAACGTTGCATCCTTCTTAGTAATAAAAAAAAAAATTGGCGGGAAATCATTTGTCAATTGTTTTTTATCACACATCAAAGTTCTACGTGGAGTTTTATTTTTGCTGAGCGCATGGCTGGTGGATTTTTAGGTTACCTCTGGCGCTCCGCAAAAATCGGGCTCCCAGATACTCACATACCGAACAACGTTTCTTGGCCTGCACCTGGAGCTAGTTAAGAATAACTAGTTCTTCTGTGCGGGACTATCAACTAATCAAGCATTACCTTGACATTGGCGAATCATCGATCATTATCGATGGAGCCACGTTTTTAAAAGAAGAAGAAGAAAGTTCTACGTATGCAACGAAAATGGAATTAAGTCGAAAAGATTTTGATGATTTTTTATGATTTTAAAAGTTCTCTCTCTCCGCAAGACTGTGCCGCTCGTCTTCAAAATGCTTTTGGGAGAGAAGCACCTTGTTTGAGCACCGTGAGGCGATGGTTTGCTGAATTTGAGAGAGGTCGCGTTTCTTTACATGACGAATTTCGTGAAGGGCGGCCTTCAACTGCCGTCAATGAAAATAAGGTAGCTACTGTTAAGCGGTTAATTGAAGAAAACCCGCGGATTACCTATGAGACAATTCGAGGACTATTAGGGATTGGTATGAGTCAAATCCAGAAAATTTTACACGAAGAATTGAAAGTTCGGAAACTTTGTTGTCGTTTGATCCCTCATGAACTGACAGCGGAGCAGAAGCGGGCTCGCGTGGAATGGTGCTCACAGATGCTACTGAAGTACGACCACGGACATTCTAATGCTGTTTATGACATTGTCACAGGAGACGAAACGTGGATTTATTGTTTTGAACCCGAAAAAAAACAGAAATCTTGTGAATGGATGCTTGAAAATGAGAACAAGCCAACAAAAGTGAGGCAGGCGAGAAACGTTGGTAAAAAAATGATCGCGTTTATTTTCTCAGCTACGGCTCCCGTCTGTACAATTCCACTTGAAGATCAAAAGAGTGTTAATGCCGAGTGGTATTCTACCATTTGTTTACCCAGGGTGTTAGAAAAAGTTCGCGAAAGACGACCCAAAAGCCGCGTTCTCCTACATCATGACAACGTTTCTTCACACACGGCCAACAAAACAAAGTCATTATAGCTTCTGAAAAAGTACAACTCGTCACCCATCCTGCGCATAGCCCCGACCTAGCACCCTGTGATTTCTGTATTTTCCCTAAAATCAAAGATTTGATGAGAGGTTTCACTTTTACCAACTCCGAAGAGGCAGTGATAGCGTTCAATCAGCACGCAGAAAACATGCATTCAGATCTGTGGTCCTCCTGTTTTAAAAAATGGTTCGATCGCATGAAAAAATTTATAAAATGTAAAGGAGAGTATTTTGAAAAGCAATAAACATAATATTTTGGTTTTAACATGTTGTTTTTTTAAGTTACGCAAAACTTATAGTGTGACCTACATATTAATAATGTAATTTGAATGGAATAATTTTTTGTTGATTTTGCATAATTTTTTTAATTTTTTTTTTTTTTTATTATTTTTTCATTTTTATAATTATGCTTAATCAAATGCAAAATCACTTGAACGTTAATAAACTATTACATACATACTACGGTCTAACTACAGAACTTCGATATCGCCCATGGGTTGTGAAGGTCAGATGGCAGTCGCTTCACGGAAAATATCGAAGTTCAGCCGAATCGCAGTTAGACTGGAAAGCCGACCCCAACTGAGTTGGGAAAAGGCTCGGTGAATGATGATGAAACTATTACATACTAAACAATTCGGTTTCACTCGTGGTCGGTCCACCACTGATTTAATTAAATTATTAGAGTGTATATACAGGGCCTGGGATGAGTCATATGATGCTTATGGTGTATTCTGTGACTTATCTAAGGCCTTCGATGGCGTTCAGCACCAGACTTTAGTTAAGAAACTTGATCATTACGGAATCCGGGGGACGGCCTTGAATTTCGTCAATTCTTACTTAAGTGATAGGGTCCAGAAAGTAGTGATCAATGGTAAACAGTCACCTGGTTCTCCTGTAGCAATTGGGGTACCGCAGGGTTCAATTTCAGGACCTTTTCTTTTTCTAGTATATGTTAATGATCTCCCTCACCTCATAAAGAGACGACCACTAGGTAGTTTTGTTTGCTGATAACACTTCTTTAAAATTTAAAGTTAAACGTGGACAGCGCGAACTTAACGATGTAAACATTGCCCTCTCTAAGATAGTCCACTGGTTTTGTGCTAATAATTTATTATTAAATGAAAATAAAACTAAATGTGTAAGATTCACCTTACCTAATGTAAGACTTGTTAAAACCAGTGTTAAGGTTAGGAATGATATAATAGAATTGGTCGATGACACTGTCTTTCTGGGCATAACATTAGACTCCAAATTGCAATTGGGGCCTCATATCGGGAAAATTTCGGTCAGGCTTAGTTCTGCAGCCTATGCTGTCAAAAAGATCCGACAACTTACAGACATTAAAACAGCGCGTCTTGGCTACTTTAGCTACTTCCACAACACCTCGGTGTCAACACTGCGAGGTTTCCGGCGACGACACCGCACGTTGGTGGAGTGCTCAGCGTGGGCGAGTCAGCGCCGGGACCTCGTAGTGGGTCTGAGCGTGGATATCCTCTCGCTGGAAACCATGCTCCAAGCCATGGTCTCCAGCGCGAGTAGGTGGAATGCGGCCGTGTCCTTCTGCGAGCAAGTCATGCTCGCGAAGGAGGCGGCCGAGAGGGAGAGGGAGCGTACCCTTCCCGCCGAGTTCCGTAGTCAGCGGCAAGGGCGCCGCAGACTCATCTACGCCCAAGACCAACCTCCATGATCGGGGCCTGAGGATGGCGGGATCGCCACCCACCGTCCTTACAGAAGCAGGCTAGAAGGGTTGCGTGCTGCGGGGCCTTTGCCCCATAGCACGCAACCAGATTCAATCACTGACGCGGGATAAAACCCTACCACAACGACGCAGGATTCCCATCCCGACCTAACCCCCGCAGATACCACAGAGGTGGTCAAAGTCCGCCGGGCGCCACTGGAAATAAGTTCTGCTTGTAACCAGAGACGCCCGGCAACGGACGTTAAGGCGGCCGCGGCCATAGACCGCGGCAAAAATAAATAAAAAATAAATTAAGCTACTTCCACAGTATCTTGACATATGTGGCATACTACTGTGGAGTAACGCTGCCGACATTGAATGCATCTTTGTGTTGAAGAAGAGGGCTGTCAGGACTATCTATGGTATGGGGTCTCGCGAGTCATTAAGAGATAAGTTTAAGCAAATTAACATCCTTACAGTGTATTCACAGTATATTTATGAAATTTTATTGTATACCCACAAGAACAAAAGTAAATTTATGAAAAATAGTGATAATCATAATCTAAACTTAAGAAATAAGGATAAACTGGCTGTTCCTAAATTTAGGCTTCATAAAGTGAGTAATTCTTTTGCGGGGAACTTTATTCGAATGTACAATACATTACCAACCGAAATAGCAAATTTATCTGTCAATAAATTTAAAAAACTAATAATAAGTAAATTGTGCCAGAAAGCTTATTATAGTATTAATGATTTCTTAGATAACAAGGCTGCCTGGTTGTAACACGAATTGCTCCTTTCTAAATAACTCTGTATTAGATTTAAGATGAAATATTTTGAAAAAAGCCGAACTGAGTTTCTTGAGGGCTCTTCTCAGTCTCGTTGCATTTTGGAACCCACGGTAGAGTCACACCAACTTTTGACGAATATAAATAATATTCTAAAAATTTCAAAGACAATAAACGTTATTTTATTTTATTTTTATTTTACACTTTGTAATATTCAAGAAAATTCAATATTTACTTTTAACGAATAATTTATAAATGAAGAAATTTCCCCATTTTGCAGGGTAAATTTATTACGCTGCCTCCTTGACTTAAAGTGTATGTACCCACATTAATTAAAGAATTTTATTATTTTTAAATGGCTTGAAGATGTGTTAGACAATGAAGTAAAACACCTTTGATAATGCTGAAAAGCGAAACCGGTCGGCGAAAATAAATCAAATAAAGTTGTGGAATAGTGTACAAGTGTGTTTGTTCATCATGAATTACTATAGGCTCCACCAAGTGCCAACAATCGAAAGTATAAACTACTTTTGAAGATGGTCAAATGTGCATAC
Organism: Nudaria mundana; assembly: GCA_963556515.1. Classification (NCBI taxonomy): domain Eukaryota; kingdom Metazoa; phylum Arthropoda; class Insecta; order Lepidoptera; family Erebidae; genus Nudaria; species Nudaria mundana. The sequence goes on from OY748293.1 coordinate 12,070,704, forward strand.
TTGTATGATAGTACAACTTTTGCCAACGCCCGATATAATAATAAAAAGCTATGGGAAGTTATTAAAAACGTAACTGGCACTAACAACTAAAAAACCAGCTTTAGAATTGATTTCAAATGAATATCCAATGCAATCAGTAAATGTAGTAAATAATTATTTTGTAGGTATAGGGGTGCCACTGGAAATACCGGGCGCCACTGGAAATACCTTCTAGTGCAAACCAATGGACGTAAGTGCGGCCGCGCTTGCGCGAATTTAACAAAAATAGGGCTGAGCTTGGCGGATTTGGCTTACAAATTTTTCTTTGTCTATCTATGCCCTCAACACCGTCACTGCATTCATTTCTACTCTTTCCGGTAGACGAGAGTGAAATTAGATCACACAATAATCCATGACAAAACAAATTAACATACTTTTTTATCGAATCAAAGAATCAATTTCGTTTATTCAGTTTAGGCACATATGAATGTCAAAATTTTGCAATTTTATGTCAAGCAATATTATGAAAATACTAAATTAAGTACATAAATAACCATTTGAAATCGATTTAAATAACATGGATGGATTAGGTATCGGATATCTAACATACAACTTTAATTATCGCAGTATCTTCAAAATAACCATATATAAATACCTCGAAAGCTTAGCAATCCAGGCGGGCGGCACTTTGGCAACCCGGAAATAAAAAAACCGGTCAAGTGCGACTTGGATCGTGCCCGAAGGGTTCCGTACGAGTATCATATCTATCAAAACTTCAAAGGATCCCGTCGGTTGCGCTACCCACTATTATAAGGGATGGTGTCATTTCGGCTAATACGTAGGTCACACTATAAGTTTTGCGTAACTTAAAAAAAACAACATGTTAATACCAAAATATTATGTTTATTGCTTTTCAAAATACTCTCCTTTACATTTTAAACATTTTTTCATGCGATCGAACCATTTTTTAAAACAGGAGGACCACAGATCTGAAGGCATGTTTTCTACGTGCTGATTGAACGCTATCACTGCCTCTTCGGAGTTGGTAAAAGTGAAACTTCTCATCAAATCTTTGATTTTGGGGAAAATACAGAAACCACAGGGTGCTAGGTCGGGGCTATACGCAGGATGGGTGACGAGTTGTACTTTTTCGGAAGCTAAAAATGACTTTGTTTTGTTGGCCGTGTGTGAAGAAGCGTTGTCATGATGTAGGAGAACGCGGCTTTTGGGTCGTCTTTCGCGAATTTTTCTAACACCCTGGGTAAACAAATGGTAGAATACCACTCGGCATTAATACTCTTTTGACCTTCAAGTGGAATTGTACAGATGGGACCCGTAGCTGAGAAAAAAAACGCGATAATTTTTTTACCAACGTTTCTCGCCTGCCTCACTTTTGTTGGCTTGATCTCATTTTCAAACACCCATTCACGAGATTGCTGTTTTTTTTTCGGGTTCAAAACAATAAATCCACGTTTCGTCGCCTGTGACAATGTCATAAACAGCATTAAAATGTCCTTGGTCGTACTTCAGTAGCATCTGTGAGCACCATTCCACGCGAGCCCCGCTTCTGCTCCCCTGTCAGTTCATGAGGGATCCAACGACGACAAAGTTTCCGAACTTTCAATTCTTCGTGTAATTTTTTTTGGATTTGACTCATGCCAATCCCCTATAGTCCTCGAATTGCCTCATAGGTAATCCGCGGGTTTTCTTCAATTAACCGCTTAACTGTAGCCACATTATTTTTGTTGACGGCAGTTGAAGGCCGCTCTTCACGAAATTCGTCATGTAAAGAAACTCGACCTCTCTCAAATTCAGCAAACCATCGCCTCACGGTGCTCAAACAAGGTGCTTCTCTCCCAAAAGCATTTTGAAGACGATCGGCACAGTCTTACGGAGAGAGAGAACTTTTAAAATCGTAAAAAATCATTGCTGTAAAATCTTTTCGACCTAATTCCATTTTCGTTGGATACGTAGAACAGGACTTTGATGTGTGATAAAAAACAATTTACAAATGATTTCCCGCCATTTGTTTTTTTTTATTACTAAGAAGGTTGCAACGTTTACAAAAATATAACATTCGAAATTCAAATAGTTCCGATTAGCTAGAAGTGCAAAACTTTTAGTGTACCCGATGTACTAGAACCCGCGAGATTTAATACTAAGCACTCGTGTGATAAAGTGCGGAATACATCGCAGGCGACTGAGACTTTCGACTCAGTTGTAGGTTTAGGGTGGCCATCTTTCGACATGTCAGCACTCACCTTTCACCAAACGATGGGCTCCCCCCCACTCACCTAGCCATATTTGGTAAGATCGTAACCAAATGTATATGTAAACTTATCTGACGACAATCCTCATGGTTAATGAACACTATTTAGTCAAGTAAACACAATCAAATATTATCTAAATTATTTAACTAAATCCATTCATTTTGATTAAATTGTATGAAATTTTCCTAAACATTCATAATCCATTCAATTCAAAAATTCAAAATCTAAGCAGTGGGTCGCGCAACCAACGCGATTTTTTGAGGTCGAGCACCGCTAGGAACCGAATACTACCTTAAAGGGTCCTCAAAAGTGATTTTTGAGGTCATACGTAACTTTACAAAGTATGACTACTACTGTGGGGTAGGCAGTGCATCAGCTTTCGGCGCCGGTGCCTCGGGTTTGATTCCCGGTCGGGACAAACTTTTACAGGAATCAAAATATTATGTTTGTTGTTATAGCGGCAACAGAAATATAATAATATCGCTGTGAAACTTTCAACTATCACTAGGCCTATGTCACTAGCCTAATAACTGCAAAAAATACGTGATGTCAGCGACAACTTGAAGTTGTAAATCAGTGAGGCTTTTACTGGACAACCCTAACGTTCGAATGATGTTCTATGTAAACAAAAGATTGTGCTAAGTACTATTCCCTATTCTGTGCTATCTCGGTTAATGAGATACAGCTTGTAACAAGTCTTAGTAATAGGGTCTTATTTGGGTACGGAACCCTAACAAGTACCTATTAACGTCTTGAGTGTTATAAATCGATAAAACTAAGGATTTTTTGACTTCTTTAATTCACTAACGATTAGTTGTGTTACATGCTATCTTCGATAATTATTCCGATATGGATAATGACAAGTACAAAATATACAGGGTGGTAACGGTATATGTGTCGAAACCATTATTTCATCAGACCGTTTATACTGTCGGTTTTGTTTGCAATTGGTGGAATTTGCTACACATATATTTTTGTATTTTAAAGCAATGAGTTTGCTTAAACTATTCTTAAAATATTAAGAAAGAAATTATACATAGATCACAAAAACTGATGTAATCGGCAGGATCCAACGCTAACCTTAATAGCGCGATGTAGAAATTATGAATATTATCATATTCATAATTTTTGAAGCAAAAATGCGATGTAGTCAGTAGTTGAAAGTTTCACAGCGGTATTATTATAATTTATGTTGCCCTTATAACAACAAACATAATATTTTGACTCCTGTAAAAGTTTGTCCCGACCGGGAATCGAACCAAATCGAAAGCGGATGCACTGCCTACCCCACAGAAGCAGTCAAGCTTTGTAAAGTCACGTATGACCACAAAAATCACTTTTGAGGACCCTATAAGGTAGTATTCGGTTCCTAGCGGTGCTCGACCTCAAAGAATCGCGTTGGGTGCGCGACCCAATGCTTAGTATGGATTTTGAATTTTTGAATTGAATGGATTATGAATGTTTAGGAAAATTTCATTCAATTTAATCAAAATGAATGGATTTAGTTAAATAATTTAGATAATATTTGATTGTGTTTACTTGACTAAATAGTGTTCATTAACCATGAGGATCGTCGTCAGATAAGTTTACATATTTAAACATTTTGGTTACGATCTTACCAAATATGGCTAGGTGAGTGGGGAGAACATCATTTGGTGAAAGGTGAGCGCTGACATGTCGAAAGATGGCCACCCTAAACCTACAACTGAGTCGCAAGTCTCAGTCGCCTGCGATGTATTCCCCACTTTATCACACGAGTGCTTAGTATTAAATCTCGCGGGTTCTAGTGTTAGCCGAAATGACACCATCGCTTATAATAGTGGGTAGCGCAACCGACGGGATCCTTTGAAGTTTTCATAGATATGATACTCGTATGGAACCCTTCGGGCACGAGTCAAAGTCGCACTTGACCGGTTTTTTTATTTCCGGGTTGCCAAAGTGCCGCCCGCCAGGATTGCTAAGCTTTCGAGGTATTTATACATGGTTATTTTGAAGATACTGCGATAATTAAAATTATATGTTAGATATCCGATACCTAATCTATCCATGTTATTTAAATCGATTTCAAATGGTTATTTATGTACTTAATTTAGTATTTTCATAATATTGCTTGACTTAAAATTGTAAAATTTTGACATTCATATGTGCCTAAACTGAATAAACGAAATTGATTCTTTGATTCGATAAAAAGTATGTTAATTTATTTTGTCATGGATTGTGTGATCTAATTTCACTCTCATGTACCGGAAGGAGTAGAAATGAATGCAGTGACGGTGTCGAGGGCATAGATAGACAAAGAATTTTTTTTAAGCCAAATCTTCAAGCTCTGCCCTATTTTTTTAAGTCTATGTCCATAGGTTTGCACTAGAAGGTACTTCCAGTGGCGCCCGGTATTTCCAGCGGTGCCCGGTATTTCCAGCGGTGCCCGATATTTCCAGTGGCACCCGGGTTTCCAGTGGCGCCCGGAAAATAGCTCTGCCATATACCTACAAAATAATTATTTACTACAATTACTGATTGCATTGGATTTTCATTTGAAATCAATTCTAAAGCTGGTTTTTTAGTTGTTAGTGCCAGTTACGTTTTTAATAACTTCCCATAGCTTTTTATTATTATATCAGGCGTTGGCAAAAGTTGTACTATCATACGAGTATGCACATTTGACCATCTTCAAAAGTAGTTTATACTTTCGATTGTTGGCACTTGGTGGAGCCTATAGTGATGAACAAACACACTTGTACACTATTCCACAACTTTATTTGATTTATTTTCACCGACCGGTTTCGCTTTTCAGCATTATCAAAGGTGTTTTACTTCATTGTCTAACATATCTTCAAGCCATTTAAAAATAATAAAATGTCTTTACTTAATGTAGGTACCCTACATACACATAAAGTCAAGGAGGCAGCGTAAGAAATTTACCCTGAAAAATAGGGAAACTTCTTCATTTATAAATTATTCGTTAAAAGTAAATATTGAATTTCCTTGAATATTATAAAGTGTCAAACAAAATAAAAAATAATAATATTAAAATGTCAAAAGAAAAAATAATAATAATTAAATTTTATAACTTACATAGTCTAATTAAATGTCCCTAGTGAATGTCCAACAAATAAATCTTGCCATAAATTAAAAATTAACAACAAAAATTTATTCCATTCAAATTACGTTATTAATATTATGTTCAATAAGTGGAAATTGTAGCAATTAAATTCCAAAATCTAGTCCAAACCAATGTCAAATCTTATAAAAAAGTATGTCAAAAATCTTAATTACAAATTAACTAACCAGCCAACAATCTGTAAAACACGTGGATACACACTACTCAAGACACTATTCAAGCTTTAAAACATTTTAAAAGGGGAGAATTGTTAATATCCAACTGTTGGTTCTGCATGTACTGCCAGATTCGCAAAGCAATAAGTAGAACCGAGAGAAAGAACCTGGCAATAAAACTCTCGGTCACTCTTTTTCAATCATTAACTCATTTATACACTTTCTTAAGACTAAATGTGGACGAATGTACATTAGTCCCGTGTCAAAATCAAAAAGGGCGTGTAAAAAGCACCAAAAAAACAAAGTCACCAAAGTACAAAATATGCTACAATTCGGCCATTTTAGGAGGCGCCTGCACCATGCTCAAGCCAGACACTTTTATCGTTAAGGTAATCAATTGTCTTATAATATGCTTTTTGACATAAAGTGGTCTTTATAAAGGTTTTAAATTTATTGTCGGACATACAAATGACCGATTCAGGCAATTTATTATAAAAGCCTACCAGCCCCTTGATAGAATGACTATATTTAGGTAGACTAAGTTGTTAAATTTATTAATTCGTGTCAAGTCATATTTGTAGTTTTGATAGTTTTAATTTGTGTATTATTACTAATAAGCCTTTGTCATTGCGTCTTTATTAATTTTATTATTCTTTAAGTATATAATATTCATTATAAATTATATATTTTTAATCATTGTTTGTATTTTTCAAATTTTTTTGTTATTTATTCTATTTATTTTATAAGCTTTCTATTGTACTTATTGGATGAAATTTTTATTTATTTATTTAAATGTCATCATCATCATCATCATACTTCGCCATCATTTATATTTAATAATATATTATATAATTATATATTATAATAACTAGAAACTCGGAACACATGGTTTTACTCGGAACTTAATGGTTTTGCAATATCTTTAAAATGGACAAAATACATAATCGTTTAGACGCAGTCATCCTGTATATGTATGTTATTAGTAGATTAATGGATTTGGCGAGTCGTTTCATAACGGTCTGTGGTGCCAGGACGGAGTCATGCGTGTTTTCATTGTTTTAGCCATCTTGGGTTCCGCTTTAGGTAAGTGATATATTTTGTACTACTATGTACCTACCTGCTGCCTGTGGGATGACCTATAGCTAAATAATTCATTAGGGACTAATAGGGGTCTAAGAGTAGTAGTTATAGTGACCTAAAAATAGCAACACGAAAAGATAGTAGTCCGTTGAAGTACGGAGGATGACGTACGGAGGATGAAGTACGGTTTCGAACTACAGCTCCTGTAGAGTCACAACACAACGATGTCTCGTGTAATGTGAGGGCTTGCGATGATGTCAGAGCTGTTTCACTGCCCCGACACTAAGGGGTACGGCTGTGGGTCACTTAAGCAAATTGTCTAATCTAATCTCTGCCTAGTTTTAATAATATAAATACATAATAAATTACTGTCTCCTAACTAAATTTTATTAAAAGCGGTCTAGCTATTTTTATTTAACCTTTGTACAAGTATGTAATATTACTAGAGGAAAACTCGGCTTCGCTCGGGTGAAATGTGACACATAATACACACCTAGGTACAAAATGTAGGGATATTTCTATAGTCATCGGTTCAAAGGAATATTAAAGGTAAGAAAGGTAAGCAAGGCATAGATTCGTATAGCTTCGTTCATTGTGTTTAATAAATATAGTAAATAAAAATTGCAAAAGTTTTTACAAATAATTTTTATTTTAAATCAACATTCAAAAAAAACTAACATACATTAACAAAACATATAACCTTTAAGGTTTATTTTCTGTAAACCTCTTTGTTTTAAGCACTCAGTCTTTTTCTCTACTTTGGCAGGTGGATAAGTATTTACTAATTTTAAAAATAAAAAATTATTAAAATCGGCTAAATTAAAAAATAATATTAGGAAGTATGTAAATTGTAATTTTACAATGAGTACTCACCCGAGAATTTGGCGAGGTACTTATAAAGGAATATTCTTTATTACATCACAGGTTGATTATCATAAAATTTCTCTATTTATTTTTCGTTAAATATTTATCACCTTTCAAGCCTGTTCAGTGGTATTGATAAATTGAATTTTTACATCATCGAATCTTCGAACTCGAGAGAAAGCAACATAGAGCTGGCCATGGGTGAACACAGGATTAGGTAAAAATAATCGATTTTGTCAAAAGTTTGTCCCTGGCTTTTATTTATTGTCATAGCGAAAGCTATGCGAATGGGAAACTGAAGCCGACTAAATTTAAAAGGCAGTTGACTGTTAGATGGCTGGAGACGAATTCGAGGAATAAAAACTCTGGTTCCCACATGGCTACCACAAATAATTTGACACGTGAAGCTAACGCTCCAACAATAAGACGGGTTCCGTTGCACAACCCGACAGTCTTACTTCAATTAATTTAATTTAATTAAAAAAAATTAATTAAAACTAACTTTCAATTTTAGAATGTGTGGTGGTAGTCCTGCAGGCGTTATAGAATTTAGGAATTCTACAGGATAGTTTGAAATATCATTATGATCGTCCTCAACCACAGCGTCAGAACTCTCTTCAATTTATTGAATTGGCTTTAATGCTCTATCTGGGTCTATGTATACCTTCCCATTATGACAACAATTTTTAAAATGATTTATGATTTTTTCACCTAAAATATGAAGTGCTTGACATTGAACACATTCATAAATAATAGAACCAACTGAATGTACTGATACTTGAATGGTGTTATTTGAAAGTGCTAAATATACATAGTTAGTCCTGGGGGGCTGATGTTCTGTATTAAACCTGCTTGAATATTTACGTTTCTTCGGGGGTCTACCAGCCATTTGATATGTTTTCTTTTTCCTTTACTTCTAAAGAAATAGAATCACTGCTGACTGACAGCATTGATTCTTGTTTTTTCTCGTTATCCGAAGAAACATCATCAGTCACCAGTGACTCTTCGATTAGCGTCAACTCTTCGCTATTGACCTTAAAGGAGAAAATGTATTAGACAAATATTCAAATAATAATAAGTATTGTGTATGTATGTAGGTATATCCTTACATCTCTATCTGGCAATAAGTATTATTTTTCATTTTACTGTACTCGGTGACCTGCACCATTAACTTACCCGAAAGTTATCAAATAAATCTTGGGATTTGTCAGGTTGTATTATAGAGGCAGCTAGTGATTTAACAGATGCAACAGGAGCAGTTGGATTTTTTGGAAAAAGGTTTGAAAGTACCCTAGCCTTGGTTATTCTTAACTGCCTAATTGTTTCTAGGCATTAACACTCACAATAATTGAAATTATCTGCAAAAATATATTATACAATTAATAATGTCTAATTTTAAAATAAGAACCAGCCAAGTTCAAGTTGAACTTGGACATGAAGGGGTCCATGTTTGTCAGTGCCATTAGAATTTAACGAAATTCTCCATAATCCGAATTTTGAATTATGTTGTCGACTCGAAATCAATATTTTTTTATGTTTTGTTATTCTAATAAAGTTTCGATCGAGTCTACCGTACCAAAAATAAAATTATTAATACAGATTATTATGTACCACTATTATATCCCCGATTCAATAAAAATACAAATAGTAGTAAATTATTTGATATTGATACCCTATCAATCATTTATATCATTGACTAAGGTACAGAAAAATGCAACTGAATACTTTCCTGTTAACCTAATTGGATCGCATGATGTAGCAGACTTGTTTTTGTCTATTTGTTTTAGACAGTATTTACCTAAAAACGCCAGTTTTGTAAGAAGTGTGTAGTTCGGAGTAGGTAGGTACAGTGATATAGTGGTATGGTTAGGTTATGTATGCCCCCTTCCTTGCCATACCTAGGTACGACTACATTTTATTTAGGTAACTAAGTACCTACCTACAAAACTTCTTACTTGCAGCGGTGCCCACAAACCCCGGGCGCATTGTCGGTGGCGAGGATACAAGTGTTGAAACATACCCTTTTATAGCGAGCTTGCAGTTTAATCTTTTTGGTATTATATGGGTGCAGGGATGTGGTGGTTCTCTTATTACTCAAAGGGCTGTACTTACAGCTGCACGATGTATCGAGTAAGTATCAAACGGTTTTAATTTTAAGCTATAAGACATGCAATTGTGACAAGAATTAAATATCCAAGAGAGTTATGAAGAGCTTCTTTCATATTAAGATGCAGTGGTTTAGTCTTAAAAATTACAAGGATCATACCTACTTTTCCAAGTCTACAGAAGAGCCTTACTTTTCATATTTTTGTCATGCATATAGCTAGTTATACCTATGTGTTAATGTGGCACAATATGTTTTCAGTTTAGACCAACCAAAGGATTGGCGCTGTGTTATGGGTTCTTCGTCAAGAAGTGGTGAGGGTGGCATTATGCGCCAAATCAACGAATTTAGGATTCACGACGAGTATGGAAAAACTTCACTATACGATGCTGATGTTGCTGTTCTTTTACTTAACACGGCTTTCCCACTGACCATTAATATTCAAACAATTCCTGTTGCAAGTTCGACTACACAACTCGGAACTGGATTACCCGTTACAGTAATGGGTTGGGGTCTTCGGAACGTAAGTAAATAAATATTATATTAAAGACAACCGTACAAGACAAAGGTATTTACGCAGCAAACACGTCTAAACGACTCAGACGAGTGTATTAAGATAAAGTTACTACTTACACGTCTAGTGAATATAATATTAAGTCGTTTCTACAGTAATAACTGAGCTAAATATGTATACGAAGCTCTACCTACTATTACCAAACTAAAACGAAACCAAAAGTTATAAAGAGATTTAATATTACTAGTTGTTGCTCGACACTTCCCCCGTAAGGGTTTTTTATCGTACCAAATTCCCTGACCTCCGTTTTAAAACGGTCTATACACGGCTCCGTTATATACACGTCTAGTGAATATAATATTAAGTCGTTTCTACAGTAACAACTGAGCTAAATATGTATACGAAGCTCTACCTACTATTACCAAACTAAAACGAAACCAAAAGTTGTACAGAGATTTAATATTACTAGTTGTTGCTCGACACTTCCCCCGTAAGGGTTTTTTATCGTACCAAATTCCCTGACCTCCGTTATAAAATAATTTAATTGTGAAAGATAGACATTTATGCTGCCGCACAAAGAAGCCGCCGCCGTGGCCGCCGGGTTCATACATACATGACTGTCACAACCGGAATGATGCTTGGCGGCTATGCGCGGCCTAAGCCGGCAGCTTGTATTGCCGGCGGCAGGGCCGCACAGCATAAACCCGGCGGCACTGTGTGTAGCAGCTATAAGGGTAACAAATCCGTATATTATAAGGCGCTACGAAAGCTTTGAATAATAATATTATTTAATATTTATTTTCCCGTTTCTTTTTGTCATTTTTTATTCTCACTTTTCATTGATGATCGGCTGTTATGCTTTTTAGTCATAACGTGTCTACTAAATATTTTTTTTACATTATCATTATATTTTAAATTATCTACTACATAATTATTTTTTACTTTTATTTGGGTAAAAAAACAGTGATAAATTACCCTTTTAGAAATGACATTATGACTAGGAATGAGAATCTAGACGATATATTATAGAAAAAAAAAAATATCTTTATTCATGTAGGTCACAAAGTAACACTTATGAACGGCAAAAAAAAAGAAAATGCTTGTACATTTACATTTACCGCCAGATTCGCAAGACAATAGGTAGAGCCTGTGAGGAAAGAACCTGGCAAGAAAAACTCACGGCCACTCTTTTTATTCGGCAGTAAATACAATGATTCTGTAACAACAATAAAAATAGGGCAAGGGCAGTACGTGACCATGTGTGGACCAAGTGAACTTAAAAATTATGAATCTCTGTTATTCACAAAAAAAGTCAAATACTAGTTAAAGGTGCCACATAATCTCAAAGTACCCTTACCTTACAATATCATAATAATAATAATAATTTAACAATAATAAGTGAGTTTCAGCAATAAAACAATATTTCAAACAGAAGTAGCCCCTATGTAGCTCGAGTGATGAGCAAGCAACTCATTGCCATTTCTCTGTATCGTTTAGATAATCTTTAATAGTTTAATATGCCTTTTTTAGGAGGTGTGTCTTAACAGCCACTTTGAATTTATTCAAAGGAAGGTTCATAATGTTTAGAGGAATTTTGTTATAAAAACGCACACCAAATCCTGCAAAGGAGTCATGAACCTTCTGTAAACGATAATACGTCCCAATCAATTTAATTATTAAAAAAAAATAATTTAATTAATAGAATTTAATTCATAGGTACCAGGTTTTTTAAAGCAAATGAGCGTGTCTCGCCATCTAACGTCAAAGTTTGGCGAGGTATATTCTGCCCTATTCTGCCCTGCTTATAGGTTATGCAGTACTTGCATAAACGCGGTTTCGAGATTAGCGTGAAAAACATATATATTTTGATATCTGAACTACAAGTCGTCATTATATAACATTTGAAGTTGACCTAAAATTAGCAAAAAAAATCTAGCTTTCTACTGATATAGTTTTTTATTTTCTTTGTTGTATAGTTTGGACATAATGCGTATTACTGCATTTTCATCTACCATTTTAGCCTAGGATCACCACAGTATTGCTATGGGCAAATGTAGTACATGTGCTTATTACTGCATAATTGCCTAGCACGTATTGAATACTACATTTCTTGTTAGCAATCGTGTAATATTTTTGTGCCGGGTGATAGTTAAAAGTGTTAATATAGAACGTAATATAATGCTAATGCTACGTTTGACATTAGTATGTGTTATGTTGTATTTGATACAGTCTAACGCAGTAAGTATAGAAGAGAACATTTGGCCTTAGCATGAGCGAACATCTTTTGTTGTACTTGCTACATCCAAAAGTAGTCAAGTAGAGTGCTCCGTTTGGCTTAGTATGTATACGTAATAAATAATGATTTGCCAAATTTGTAGTAAACTTTTTTTTTTTTTATATTGGGTTCGCCAATTTGACGCCGCCCGCCTGGTGGTAAGTCGTGACGACGTTTAGCGATTGTGGGCCACTCTCACAGCACATAATACTATAAAGAGTGGTCCTCAACTTGACGACCTACTGATGTGACTCTTCACGCTCCGCTTAAAGAACCCAGGATTATATGTGGGAGGAAACACGTGCACAGGCAGGGCGTTCCAGGCCACTATCGTTCGCGAACATGCTATCCACTGTGTGGGAGTGGCATCTCTGCCCGGCACGCGTTGTTCGGGATCGGAAGGAAGAGGGTGGGATCAGATTGAAGAGCTCTTCAGAACACTTGCCGTGGTAAATACGGTAGAATGCGGCCAAGGATGCTATTGTTCGGCGCTGAGCTAGCGGCTCAATGCTTCCCGTTACCTCCGGACAACCTATAATACGGATAGCCCGTCGCTGCATAGCGTCGAGAGCGTCCAGCAAATACTTCGCGGAGCCTACCAGAGGTGAGAGCAGTATTCGACGCAGGGTCTAATCTGCGTCTTGTACAGCAGACACCTCTGGTGCGGTGTAAAGAATCGCTTTACCTTATTCAGTATTCCTAGTTTCCGCGAAGCTAGCCCTATACATCTTTCGACGTAGTTTTTATTATTAAACGAAGCAAGTACTGCATAAGCGTCTAGTATATGCTGGTTACTGCGTAACTTAGTATCAATTGAAGCATTTTGGTGCAAGTACGGCGTATCTCATTAAGAAAAACACGTTTCTGGTTAAAAAAATAAATCCTGTAGAATAACCCTTTGAGAGACCGTTTTTGCAAAAAAAAATAAATCGCCAAAATGTCGATTACTGCAGAAACGATAAGCAGGGCAGTATTAGTGTAATAAAAATGCATTGTAACTTCGTTAATAAAAATAAGAAATATTTGAGTTTCAACGCCATGATATAAATTCCTTGTACTTTACAGCATCAGGGATCATCCCCAACCGTCTTACAACATGTCCAACTAAACATCATAGACCAGGCTGCCTGCGAAGCAGGATATAAACACTTACAAACACAAGCTGGATTTTCTGAGTGGCCCAATGTAACAGAAAATATGGTCTGTGCAGGTGCAGGTGGCAAGAGCGCTTGTGAAGGTGACACAGGAGGTCCCGTTGTTTTCAGAAGTAGCTCCTCTAATCTTTTAGTTGCTATGTCTTCTTGGAGCTACCAATGTGCAAATTCTGAATATCCGGATGTTATGGTCCGCCTTCCGCGGTTTACTGATTGGATTGTAACGAATGCCAACAGAGTTACGTAAACAATAGTAGAATAATTATACCTAAGCATTATTAGTTTATAAAATGCTCACCGTTGTGCCTAAAATATACAATACGAGTGCAATAAAAAACAAAAAATGTTTTATTTCTTTAGAATATATTTTAATCGCTTTGGTCAACTTGTAACCGTCTAGAAAAGATATTAACAATATACCTACATATTATATTTTACCTACTTATAATCAATTTAGATAATAATTTAAGAGATAAGAGAAGGAACAAAGCTAGACTGACGGACCATTCAAACAACAACATTATAATAACTAAAGATACTTGAGATCTACAATAATCTATATTTATTGTTAACACGCATACTGGGTACGGAACTGATATAATTATATCCCTGAGTTGATAGGCAGAGGTGCCATACCCACTCTTACCGAGAAGAAGTTGTACCTATGCACAGATCAGTATACTTACCTGTCGGCCTCGAGTTACTTACTATAGGAGTACCTACTACGGTAACAGATTAGAAAGGACTTTTCTTCCTAGCCTCGCGGAGCCGAAAGAATTTCGGTCATTGACCCGTCACTTTGTATCTCTGTCACTCGCGCGGGCACAGATTAATTAATAGTTACTACGTAACAGATACATCACTCCTATACAAAAGCGAAAATACCTACTCTATATTAACCTACAAAATTTTAATAATAATACCTGCTGCACAGAACGAGAAGAATTATACCTTAAACACGCGTTTATAGAGTCGAGACTGTGTTGCCCGCCGTGCGAGTGACGCCATTGTTAGAATGCGCTAGGGTTGTACCTATGATGATTATTGTAATAAAACGAATGTTACGAATCAACCATGTTTTTTATTAGTCAATCAAATAGTTTTAGTTTTAATATAATGATTTATATTTTTTTTTCCTTCTCGGAATTCTCTGTTATTAAATTTTACTGTCGAAAATATCCTAAATCGCGTAAATAATTCTAATAAATAATCATAAGGAAAACAGGAGCAAAGCGAGGGAAAATCAATGGTTTTTAACATTTGTAATACGGTTGCTAGTACTACCAGGCCGATTCATTATGACATTATCAAAATTATGTAAGAATACTATTTCTAATTCTGCGATATAATTATTGAATGCTTCAGATGGGACTTTTAGCCCGCCATAAAAAGATGAATCTTTATTATAGGCTTTAAAATGAGTAAATAGTGTAGTTTCGTCAACATTCGGTTTCTCCTGTAACAAAGTATTGAAAAAACATAACATAAAGTATTGAAGCTAGTGCAATTATGTTTTTACTACACTTATAATATAATAAATACCCTGATACATAAGTCAACGCATTTTTCGCAGGCAAATCAAATAGGTAATCAGTTTCGCCGTTTAAGGCAATCCCTGAAAGTGTTCTTGCCTTGTGTGCTGAGCCCGATTTGGGTCGTTCAAGAAATGAGGTGGTATCAGACTTCTGAAGCAAGTCACAAATATCTTCTTGGCAGTTACTATTACGTGAGTTTTGCAACATATTTCTGAGGAACAATTTAGAAAACGCTCTTGTGAACTGGATAGGAGTTCAGTTGCCTCCCTGTTGTCTGACAGATCCAAAGAAGTTTTCCAGGCAGTCTTGGTTTAAGCGTCGTGTAAATTTAAATTTTATTTCCTTTTCCTGTAAATCTCTCCTTAACATTGTTACAGTACTAGGTAACTACAGTATTAGAATTACCTATAAAACAACACTTTTATTGAGCGGAGCTCTCAACGGGTGACTCAAATTATTTTTCAAACGATTTATGTTAAATTGTTTCTCGGCGAATACTCGGCCGATTTCGGATTTTCTTGCACTCATCGAAAGCTTACAGAATTACCCAGGTTATTACGATGCCAGAATTTTGAATTTAAACTCGCTTCGCTCAAATACGTAACGGTATGTTTCGCGACTGCGGCGACCTAGTAATACCACCGGACTCAAAAAACTCCTTAACTTACGATTTACATACCTGCTCATTACCTACGTATGTTCAAAGAAATAAATGGTGTGAACATTCATATAGATAAGATTTAAAATACTACTCACCTTCCTTCGTCTCTCGGCAATGAAAAAAACGACAAATTTTGTTTTGTTTTTTGACTTTTACACCCATCCACTGCACAATAATTACGTGGTTTCGGCATTTCGAAGCGTAAGCGCGGGAAACGTGCAGTGCGGTGCGATGCGAGCGCTCAGGCGGGCGTTCGGCGGCCCTCTACCAGTTTGTACTCTCGAAGGTACGCCGAACGGTAGCTATATACCGCGCGGCCTTGAGCGAGTGATGGAGGCCTGGCGCGGGTCCGTAACTTAATTTCGAGAGACATATGTTCGATTATTGGAATATCGACTGAAAGATTGTGCGAATAGAGTTTATTGCGAAACAACTTTTTGTCGCCAAACGCTGCTTCGACTGAACGATTCTTCGAATATTTATTAATCGATGGACTGATCTTTCGAATGTTAAATTCAGAGTAGTTACATACAAATTGATTGGTAGGTTGAAGAAAAAACATAATTTTTGTACATAAAATGATGCAAATACCTGCTTTGGCATATTTAAAGTCAGGAAATTCGCGATACCATTTGCTTGTACAAAAAGTGCTACCAAAGGAAGCAAGTTCGGTTATTTCTTGGTTTTCGAAATATTATGTAGATGGCAGTTGATCGTGCAGGGCAAGATCCTGGGTAAACGTGCGCCAGGTAGTAGACGCACGTCGTGGTTAAAGAACTTGAGGGAGTGGTTCGGTCTCAGCGCCGTATCCCAGTAGTTCCATCCTCTAGTTCCATTATGGAACTTCTGGGATTTTTTTCTCCCAGTAGTTCCATGGAACTAGCATCCTGTTGCCTTATGAATATGATATGAAGCAAAAATTCGATGTTGTCGGTAGTGGTCATCGTAGCTCAGTTGGCAGAGCAGTCTCCCTGTTAGGGAAAGGCCGTGGGTTCGAATCCCGCCGATGACATCAGTTTTTGTGATCTATTTATAATTTCTTTCTTAATATTTTAAGAATAGTTTAAGCAAACTCATTGCTTTGAAATACAAAAATATAGTCTCATTAGTACCGGTACAGTTAGTAAGAAAAACGTCGCTTAACCCTTAATCAGGCATAGTGACCTAGTACAGGTCTATTCCACCTAGTTACATTAATGTAACTAGTTGGACATTTTCATTTCAAGTTGTTACATGATTTAGGAATTTTATTTTAATGTAACTAATGCAACCACTTAGCTACATTGCAGTTACATTAATGTACCTAACTAGTTGGACATTTTCATTCCAAGTAGTTATGTTGTTATGTATTCCTGGTACATTTGAGTATGAATATAAGTACAGTTGAATATAAACTCACCTATTTGCATACTACTGGCATAATATTAACAATCATTTTCATCTGTACTCGGTGCACCTGTTGACACATTTCTTTATTTTTCATCGAGATAAAAAAACTGTATCATGCGCTTAATAGCGCAGTATGGATATATCTTACCAGAGCCGCTTGGGTCCCTTAACTCTCTATTATAAGAGATACACAAACAACAAAAGTACTAGGAGTACAGAACTACAAAAGAGCACTCTCCAAACTCTTATCTCGCTCAGTTTGGTTTAATTCAAAATGTGTTCGAAGAAGTTTTGTTTAGAAACCGTTCACCTTTGATCGTGCTTAAAAAAGTCATATAGATTCTTCTGTTTTATACTTTGAAGAGGTAGACAGAGCTGTTTATTGTACCCATATTTCTTTAGTCACATTGATGGTAAGGCCATCTTTTACTGAGCGAAGCGAGCGTAGCTCCTTATCAGGTTACTCCAATACAACTCGATGTGAAATTGTTTCTCGACAACAACCCAACCGATTTTCATGATTTTTTCACTCAAAAATCAAGCATTCTCAGGAGCAGGTTTTTTTCACGACCGAATTTTTGATTTAGGACCCTCAAAAAAAGTTATTGACCAAAAATATGTTAACTTTTTTTGAGGGTATTTTTTTTCACTCCGCGAGACCGCGGCCGCTCCCATGTCCATTGCTGCGAGCATCTCTGCTGACACTAAGATCTTTCCAGTGGCGCCCGGCGGACTTTGGCCACGCATGTGGCTTCTTCGGGGGTTTGGTCGGAATGAAAATCCCGCGTCGTAGGGGTTGGATTTTATTCCGCGTCGGTGAGTGAATATGGTTGCGTGCTGTGGGGCAAGGGCCCCGGAGCACGCAACCCTTCTAGCCTGCTTCTGTAAGGACGGTGGGTAGCTATCCCGCCGTCCTCGGGCCCCGATCATGGAGGTCGATGGTCCTGGGCGTAGATGAGCCTGCGGCGCCCTGGCCGCTGACTGCGGAACTCAGCGGGGAGAATACGCGTTCCACCTACTCACGCTGGAGACCATGGCTTGGAGCATCCGAGAGTTTCCAGCGCGAGGATATGCGCCCAGACCCACTACGAGGTCCCGGCGCTGACTCGCTCACGCTGTGCACTCCACCAACGTGTGGAGTGCGGTGTCGTCGTCGGAAACCTCGCAGTGTTGACACCGGGGTGTGACCTCACGATGGATGCGAAACAGATAACTACCGAAGCATCCATGCCCGGTAACGATCCGCGTCGCACGATACGTGAGGTCACCATGCCGCATCTGCAGCCACTCGTCCATGATCGGTCACACCGCCGCCGCCGCGATGACGGTAGTTCCCCACTTTGGTTGCTCAAGTCGCATCCTCCATGAGATCCTGGCGGAGTTGGGACCACTGGTCCTGGCCTGTGGTCCCTCTCCAACGCCTCCTAGTGCCTTTGAAACAATGACGCAAGGGATCTCGCTTCCAGCTCCCATGGAGGGGTTCCGGCTAAGAGACATGCAGCCCCTTCGGAGATCGTGCGGTACCCCCGTATGGTATTGACGGCCAAGGTTCGCAGTGGTCTGTTTAACAGAGTCGCTTTCACCCTGACTGCCAAGATTGGATAGATATCCACCCATACTGGAGCCCCGTATAAGGCCATACTCCGCACGATCCCCAGGTACAGTCTCCTGCAGGAGTTTTTGAGGGTCCTAAATCAAAATTCGGTCTCGAACAAAACCTGCTCCTTATAGATTGATAAATGCCTTAATAGAAATAGTCGCTTCGCTCAATTGCATGCTGCAGCGCAGTACCACGGCAGCGACCGCAACTCCTAGTTATAAATGACACGCACCTTGAATAAAATACTAGGACTACAGAACTACATAAGCACTCTCGAAATCGCATTCGAATCACGATCCGTTTAGTTTATTTAAATATGTCAACAGGTGCATCGAGTACAGATGAAAATGATTGTCCATTATAAAAGACACAAACCTCAAATGTACCAGGAATACATAACAACATAAGAACCTTCAAGATTTTAAATTCAGTGAAAACCGATTGAATGTTTGAACTCATTATTCTGAAAAAGTACCAGGCGATCGTAACAGAATAGGAGGTTCTGGTTGTGAAAATGGAAAAAATGTATTGTTTGATAACTGGTTATGAAACAATGAAAAAAAATCCATATTCATAACCAGTTATGAAATCTTGGTTATGAACGTGGACGAAGAGATTGATCCTCTTGTCCAATTATAATATTATTATTATGCCTGTAGTATGCAAATAGGTAAGTTTATATTCAACTGTACTTATATTCATATAATGGAACTAATGGGATTAGATTGAAAAGGTATTCTAGTTCCATGGAACTACTGGGAGAAAAAAATCCCAGTAGTTCCATAATGGAACTAGAGAATGGAACTACTGGGATACGGCCGGTCTCAGCACTCGTTCCCTGTTCCGAGCTGCTGCCTCAAAGTGCAAATAGCCATAATGATCGCCAACCTCCGCTGAGGAGAAGGCACCCCAAGAAGAAGAAGATGTAGATAGCACTTATAAGAATATTGCCTCTACTGATAAAAGTGACACCAATAGTAGTACCCGAGTGTCAATTCGAAGAATTCCACCCTTATTTCCGCCTGAAACATGGTCTACCCATGATCGTTTAGAATTAAACACTCCTTATTCACAAAATTCAGTCGAATCATGGCATGACCGCTGGAATGGGCTCCTAGGAAGAAGGAAGTGGAACTTATTTAAAACAATAAAAGAAATTGAAAAAGAACAGAAGAGTAATGAGCTCGTTATAGAAAAAATTAGAGCCCAAGATGAGTCAGTCTCTCCCAAAAAAAAGAATAAAGCAGGTAAAAAAAGAAGAAAAATTGAAAAAACTTTTAAATTAAAAAGACCACATGGAGAGGTTTGACTTCATAGGCTCTATGGCTTACGTTTGCCACTATAAAAAATAAAACAACACATATTTTTAATAATTTTATGTCAATATTGCTTAATTAAAATATATACCTACTTGATTAAAAATAATGTTTTTTCTTCATACCTACCAATCAATTTGCATGTAACTACTCTGAATTTAACATTCGAAGTATCAGTCCATCGATTAATAAATATTCGAAGAATCGTTCAGTCGAAGCAGCTTAGCGACAAAGAGTTTTTTCGCAATAAACTCTATTCGTTCGCACAATCTTTCAGTCGATATTCCAATTGCCATTGGAACAATGACGCAAGGGCTCTCGCTTCCAGGTCCCATGGAGAGGTCCCGGCTAGGAGACATGCAGCCTCTCCGGAGATCGTGCGGTACCCCCGTATGGTTCTGACGGCCAAGGTTCGAAGTGGTCTGTTTAACAAAGTCACGTTCCCCTTGACCGCCAACCTATCCGCCCATACGGGAGCCCCGTATAGGGCCATACTCCGCACGATCCCCAGGTACAGTCTCCTGCAGGAAGCGTTGGGTCCCTTTAGGTTGGGCATCAGTCGCGAAAACGCGACCGATGCCTGCGTTACCTTGGGGACCAAACTTCGGAAATGTGGTCCGAAGTTCCATCGGCTATCAAGTACGATCCCTAGGTACTTCATCGAGGGCTTGATGCCGATGCTAACGCCTCCCACTTTTATGCTGGAACCTTCGGGTGGACCGTTCTGAGGGCTGTGAAAACACAGAACCTCGGACTTGTGCAAGGCCACCTCCAGTCCCAGCTGCCGTATCCGACCCACGACTCG
Source organism: Nudaria mundana (assembly GCA_963556515.1). Lineage (NCBI taxonomy): Eukaryota > Metazoa > Arthropoda > Insecta > Lepidoptera > Erebidae > Nudaria > Nudaria mundana. The sequence goes on from OY748293.1 coordinate 12,091,526, forward strand.
AGCAACACCCGTCGTGACCTTGAGTGCTGCCTCCTGGTACGTTGCACCCCGCGCCGTGACGAGGGTATCGTCGGCGTAGCACGTTACGCCGACGCCCCTAGGCAACGCACCCCGCAGCACCCAGTCGTAGCCGATGTTCCACAGAAGCGGCCCCAGGACCGACCCCTGCGGAACACCGCACGACACATCTCGCCGAGCTGGCCCGAGCCAGCTGGGGAAAGCTATGGCCCTCTCCGAGAGATAGGCCCCGACAATACGACGGAGGTAGAGAGGCGTTTCGTGATACACGAGCGTCTCACTAACGCAGCTCCATGGCAAGGTGTTGAACGCGTTGGCGATGTCAAGAGACACCGCCACCACCACCCTGCCCTGCGAGACTGCTTCCTCCGTCAGGCTCTTCACGCGCATGATCGCGCTCACGGTGGAGCGTCCCCGACGGAAACCGAACTGGTTATCCGCCAGGTCTGGCCCCACACTCGTGGGATGCTCGACGAGGCGTTCCGCAATAATTCACTCAAAGAGCTTACACACCTCGTCGAGCAACACGATCGGCCGGTATCCGGACGGTGAGGGCCAGGACCCATGCACGGCCAGGAATGCCGTCGGGTCCGGGGGCAGTGATTTTCCGGCGTTTAAGCCGGAGTACTGCCGTGTACTGTGTCCAACGCGGATCCGGGGGATTTGCCACTGGGTGTGGGAGGTCAGGTGGGACGACGACATCGAACCGGATGTACCGATGATCCGAGTGCGTCTCCTCACCCTCCTCCACGCGCCAGCCTGTAATACGGCGGGCGAGGACAGGGGATGCAAACGTTACGTCGACGATCGATTCCCCCCCCCCGCCGCCAAAAGGTGGCGACATTCCCCCGGTTGAGGACCTCCAGACCACGTGTTCTGGTCCAGTCCTCAAGAAGCCTCCCCTTGTCCCTGGTTTCCCAGGAGCCCAACGCCTCACTCCAGGCGTTGAAGTCTCCCAGGAGCAGGACAGGGCGAGGACGGCACGCAGCGAAAATGACGTCGAGCTCAGTGAGCCATAGCTCAAACTGAGTCTCGTCCAGTGTCGGCGAGATGTAGGTGGCCACGACTGCCAACCCATCATAGTCCACCGCAACACACCCGCGGCCCCTTGCAATGATCGCAAGGCGCGAGTTGTCTGCGGCGGACCCCCCAAAGATAAAACAGCATATCAGCATCCCGCCGCGAAACAACTGGCCGTGCAGTAACGGCACCCCCACCGCTTTCTGCAGACGGACGAGGCTTTGGCCTCGAGGCAGCGCAGGTCGTGCTGCCGACCCGGTGGTCCGTAGTCTTGCCCTCCGCCTCGCATCTAAAGCAGCGAGGCGGGGCGTCACAGGCACTTGCCTTGTGACCGGGCCGGCTGCAGCGGAAGCACCGATCGCCCACGGTGACTTCCGCTGTGCACTGCACTCCGACGTGCCCCACCACCATGCACCGGAAACATCTGGTTTCCCGGGCACGAAGGAGGTGCACCTGCGCCTTTAGGAAGCCCCCTATGAGGAGGCTTCGTCTGTCCGCCACTTTCAGTGCCGCCGCGACGGGGCACTGGACGACTGTCATCCCGTGACCAGTGGAGCCGAAGGAGATATCTCCAGCCTTCACCTGGTCACGGGGGCAGCCGCCCGCCTCCACGACGGCGGAGATTACTTCCTCCTTCGTGGCCGCGTCATCCAGACCAGTGATGCGCAATGCAGCGCATTTGGTGGGTCTGGTGACTCGGACGGCTTCTGCGTCCAGCGCGTCCCTAAGCTGAGCCTCTAGGGCGTCAGCTTTAGGGCCGCTGGAGGCGCCGGAGACCTCGAGGAGGCGAGCCCCGATGCGTGTCGTCTTGCACCGGAGCCCCCCCTGTATGTCAAGAGCCGAGAGGTTGACTGAGGACTTCACGGTCCTCAGTACGTCGGCGTACCCCTCCCCTTCTCCACACCTACCGTCGTCACCGTCAGGACGACGGTGGTGGAGCGAGGAGGGCGGGGCCTCTTAGGCGCCTTCGCCGCGGCGGCTTTGGCCACTTTCTTGGCGGCCTTCGTCTTCCTCTTCTTGGCCCCCACTACTTCCCATCCCTCCCGTCTGGAGGGATGTGAAGAGGCAGCGGGAGCGACGTTAGAGGAAGAGGAGGCGGCAGGGGTGCCGTGGTGGGCGCGGTCCTAGGCGCCGTCTTCGGCGCCGGTCCAGCCGTCGGAGAAGGAGGCGGAATAGGAACTGGAGGTGCCTTGACCATCCCGGCCAACTCGGCGACCTCCCGCCGTAGATCGTCCATCTGCTTCCGGGAGGCAGCGAGCTCCGCCTCAAGGCTGGCCACCTGCTTCCGGAGCTTCACCTCCTCCTTGGTGACGCTCCGCGCGAGGAGCTGGTCGAGGGAGGATTGGGCTTCATCCACCAGTGAAGCCACAACCTTCTTCCTCCCCGACATGTTTTTGTTGCCCCGCATGGCAGCGTTCATGCGGGCAAAAACACTCATAATTTCCCGCGCGGGCGGCACACCGATGTCTCTGCGACTGCGCAGGGACGGTACTGAGGACGGAGAGGGAGTTGGCGGCCGCATTCTATAGGCGTCAAGACGCGTACGCACCGTCTTGACCGGCACCTCCTCCACCGAATCGCTTGAAAGGAGGGACCCCCACACGGAGCATCTGGTGCTCCGGTCACGCGAAGGCCCCTCCTTCTCAAGGGTCCTCTTCTTCGATGAAGAAGGGCCCTTACTCTTCACACTGCTGGGAGCTGACACACCGTCAGTCCCAGCAGCAACAGTTCCTAGAGGCGTCGACGATGCGCTGCAACTGGGCAGCGCGACGCGAGCCTCCATATCATTAGGCATCGAGGTCAGTAGTTCGAGCGTAGGGTCGTCGGTTGACACTGCCTGGAAAAGGCCAGTGTCAGTACCGGGGGTCTCATCGGGTTTATTCATAATAAACAAAATCGCTGTCTGTTGGCCACTCAAGTCTCGATTTCGACGTTCGGTCACCCAACTTGCCACTGCGTTACCGTAGTCAAGTTGGGGTCCAGGGCGGACGGCGAGGACGTAGTCTAATCTCTTGGGGCCCCACCCCTTTTTGGCTGGGTAGAGAATAGGTAAAAGTATTGTTCGGTCGTCAACGTGACATCGCCGCCCTGATTGATAGTGCCTACGAAACAAGTATGATGGGGAAGAATTTGAATGGTAGGTATTTAAGCATATTGGATGTTTGCTTATACGTACCATTATAGAATGACAATTACTGCCGGTAAGTAGAATGTGAGGAAATAGTAGGTAGATTGTTAACCAAGGGATGAAAGCCTCCCATTTCTGACGAGACTAGTACGCGGTACTTCGCGTCGCACCACGCCATAGGTTTTGGCCTATAACTTTTAACCCTTAGGGCTTGGTCAAATTTTCGATTTTTTGGCTTGCCTCCAGATCGAGGGCTATCCATAGAGGGGTCAACTATCATTGGAGCATAAGCAGTTCTCGAGAGGTAAGGGCGACATTCCCCATTTCTATATAGTAAAATATTTTGCCAACAGTTCGAGGCAGAAATGGGTTTTTTTACCCGAGTTACATACTTTACTTTTCATTTCAAATGGGAGAAAAGCAAATAAAAGTCAAATAAAAAAATTATGACAATAGAGATTGATCACATATGAAGTATTGTACTTCCCGCCTTTTTTAAATTATTGTTTTTCATTCGCACTTTTTTCAGGGCAGGCAAGTCTTTTGATCATACCGCCTTGTCATTAGTTACATTTTTCCATATAAAATAGTCTTTAGTTTTTTAATTTCTTCAGGTAATTTTTTTACGCATATATTATTTTGAAGCGCTATAGAGTATTTTTTTTATGATTTGACGCGTTACAGAGGCGTTTTAGTCAGGTTTAGTCGGAGTCTCAACCTTAAAATACTGAGTAAAATACTCAGTATTTTAAGGTACACCTGTCCAAATAATTATTGAGTGTGCTATTTACATTTTATTTTTTACTTTCTTACTTTTGCGCCCGAAATGTATCACTTTCAACCCGCATATTAGGTAAGCAATGACCCACTTTCAGAGCCTAGTAACCTAACGCACAGTGAAAGTTGTGTATCTCGAATTATCTACATAACCAAATAGGCAGTAGAATCTGTGAATGCTGTAACGAATCCTTTTACGCTCTAGGGCCGACATGACATGTAGGTCTATATAGGAAAGCGGCAAACCCCCGAAAAAGTGCTTAGAAATGAAAATGACTGACCAATCAGTGAAAATATGATTTCCCCAATACAAAAGTGATTTTGAAACGATTTTGAATGTGAAAAATGTATATTTTCTTATTTTGAAAAATAGTCAGTTGAAGCTTAAGATCTGAGAAGTATTCTGCCGCAGGATTTTTTGAATTCGATCAAAACTGGCGAGATAAAAAATGTTGAATGTGACCATTTTTGCGCTTTAAAATGGTTGTAATTTCTTTAAAACGCATTTTTTCGAAAAAATCACAAAGTAAAAAGTGTTCTATTTTGCCCGTTTTACCCTTAGAAATCATTTTCCAATATAAAAACCAACTTTTTATCAGTTAACAAATTAATTTGTTTATAACAATTAATAGCCCAACCGCACAAATTTTGTTTTCTTACCAATCGACGCCTTTTGGTCCAAGGTTTACAAAAACTACAAATTCGTATTGGGGAAATCACATTTTCACTGATTGGTCAGTCATTTTAGTTTTTCAGGGGTTTGCCGCTTGCCTAATAACAGTGACACAAAATCTGTCCACATCTTCACCCGATGGAAAAAGTTTTATGGTTCCCAATTCCCGCGGGAACATATTCTCGTTTTTTGAAGCAGCACACTCCAATTTCGAACGAGGTGCACAGATTATTGTGACCCTATCTACCTCAGACCTCAGAATAATCAGCATCCATCCTTGGACCACCTCTGCCAAGAACAAGTTGACGCCGAGCGGGGAGGTGATGTGGTGGTGTCGAATAGTTCTAATTTAAAGCCCATGTATTGAGACTAATTGAGAGGTAAAATTATATAAGAAAAAGTTAACATACTTACATCACTGCTTATAAAATATATTAATACTTATTGAGTGTTGTAAAATGATAAAACCGTGGACCTAGTATAAGAAAAAACCTTCTGTTTACTTATTTTATTTGATTATAAACTTTTATAATCCAGTAACGATCAGTTGTTACATGCTATCTTCGATAATTGTTCCGATATTGATAATGACAAGTATATTTACAATGGAAGTTATTAGTAGAATTTATTTGACAATACAGTTCATAACGGTCGGCAGTGCCTGAACGGAATCATGCGTGCTCTCATTTTATTAGCCATCTTGGGTTCCGCTTTAGGTAAGTGATATATTTTGAAATATTATGTACCGAGTACCTACTATACCTACCTGCTGCCATTAAGGCACATGATTATTACTTATTACGTCTCAAGGCTTTGCACAATTTTCCGTTATTCAAGGTTTCGAACGGTTTATAATAGGGTCATATTAAACTAGGGGTTCCGTAGGTCAACTTTTGGGATCCTTTACTTTCGTCATGTCCGTCCGTTCTCGTCTTTCCGTCCAAATGGTTATTGTTAGAAAGATGAAACTTTGCACAATGGATATGTATTTACTACGCCGACAAAGTGCTACAATAAATTAAAAAACCGGCCAATAAGCTGCGCTTACACGGACAATGTTTATCAAAATTTTATCAAAATCAGTCTAGAATTTTATTGCACACACCTAGATTTTCTTTGAATTTTTGGGATGGTACTCGTAGTAAAGAGCCCCAAGTTGGTACCCAAGATCTGCATTCATAAAACTACTACTTCGGCAAAACCTTGGGCAAACGATAGTTTTGTAATAAGTGTGTAGGTACGTACGATTACTTTTATTAGGAATACAGTGATAGAGTGATAGATAGTATATTAGTGGTGCTAGATGATGTCTAGTTAATGTACGCCCTCTTCCATACCGTACAACCATAAAAACTACATTAAGTAGATAATATACCTAAAATAATTTAACTTGCAGCGGTGCCCACGAACCCTGGGCGAATAATCGGTGGCGAGGATACAGATATTGAAACAAATCCTTTTGTGGCGAACTTGCAATATGCTGTGTGGGGCATTATATGGACGCAGGGATGTGGTGGTAGTCTCATTTCTTCTGATCATGTACTCACAGCTGCTCACTGTGTCGAGTAAGTTTATAACGGTCGTTTCGGTGTAGAGGTCCACCCGCTCTGTCTTATTAGCAGGACTACGAGTTTACTTTATTATTTTTATTTACTTTATTTATTTTAGTTTACTTTATTTTAGTATTTTCCAAATATTTTACTTTGCAGTTGGACCACGGCACCATTATAGAGTTCACAGGTTCACAGTTGGTAACTTAAGTAGGTGAATGTGTGAAAATTTCATTTACGTGTCTAGACAATAAGCGCTTTAGGTCGAAACTTTTTCTACTTCTCCGAAAATTATGATTGTTATTGCTCGTGTACAATATGTCATCATTCACCGAGGCTTTTCCCAACTAAGTTGGGGTTGGCTTTCCAGTATAACTGTGATTCGGCTGAACTTCGATATTTTCCGTGAAGCGACTGCCATCTGACCTTCACAACCCATGGGCGATATCGTGTTCTGTAGTTAGACGGGTCGGAATTTTAAGGGCTCCAACTACCCCTAACGAGTGTCATAGATGTTCGTATGACAACCGGGACCGACGGCTTAACGTGCTCTCCGAGGCACGGAATATATAGATCTTAGATTTTACGGAGCTGCCTACAGGTGTGCGTCAGAATGGCTGGTTGTCTGTGGCGTTGATCTATGAGAGTTGATTCGAAAATTGCTACATAATTGCTTCTATTTGCTTCATATAATAAATAATTGCTACATTGGATATATACTTAGAAATTAAATATTTTTTTTGACCAGCCATCCTGACGTTTGGTTGGCTGGTCACCCCCTAGTTTAAAGTCAAGCATGCAGAGTTTCCCGAAATTTATTGCGTCAATAATTGCTTCATAATTACTTCATTTATACAATTAAGTTGTAACTTCAAACATATGCTCGTATTTTAAATAAAGGATGTAGCCATTATTTAAATTATCTCAAGAACAAGTGCCTGATGAAATAATAAAGGCAAATACTTAGTTATGTAGGCTCTGGTACCCGTGTAATTAAAGTAAGTAGTACAATTAAATAAGTCTAGACTGTGATAATGGTACTTATTGGATTATTGAGGGTAGGTACATATTTTCTTCAACGCTAGAATTACTACGTACCTACTTACTTTACTTACACGGGTACCAGAGCCTTAACGAATAAAACCGACGCCTACATAACTAAGTATTTGCCTTTATTATTTCATCAGGCAGTTGTTCTTGAGATAATTTAAATAATGGCTACATCCTTTATTTAAAATACGAGCATATGTTTGAAGTTACAACTAAATTGTGTAAATGAAGTAATTATGAAGCAATTATTGACGCAATAAATTTCGGGAAACTCTGCATGCTTGACTCTAAACTAGGGGGTGACCAGCCAACCAAACGTCAGGATGGCTGGTCAAAAAAAATATTTAATTTCTAAGTATATATCCAATGTAGCAATTATTTATTATATGAAGCAAATAGAAGCAATTATGTAGCAATTTTCGAATCAACTCTCATAGACCAACGCCACAGATAACCAGCCATTCTGACGCACACGCCTACAGATAAGTAGGATGTGTTAATTTGCTATTTGTTTTCAGGTTTGACCCAACGACTGCTTGGCGTGTCAATCTGGGTTCGGCGTTAAGAAGTGGTGAGGGTGGCAGAATTCACTTACTATCCAAAATTACTATCCACCCAGATTATGCAGTCGAATCAACCATGGATGCTGATGTTGCTCTCCTTACCCTTGAAACTAGAGTCGTGATGTCAAGTACTATTCAAACAATTCGTATTGCAAGCTCGAACACACAACTCTACACTGGATTAGGTGTTATAGTAGCCGGTTGGGGTACTACGAGCGTAAGTACCTGCAAGTTACAAGATAACCAAAGATATGTGTGCAAACACATCTAAACGACTAAACGAGTCTATTTTACCAAAACAACGTAAACACTGTACAGGTAACTTTACTGTGACGTGAGTGCACATACTCGTAGTTATTTAAATCGTAGCTGACCTTTACTAGGTATGCAATGCATGCTGCTAATTGCAATAATTATAATAATATAATATAATTGTAATAATGTTTTTATTACATATCAGAATCAGAATCGAACACTTAAATTAATTAATCGAATGAAAAATAATTATATTTTCATTGTTGAAGCACGTGTTTCCATGGCAACCATTTAATCATCTGGTTTTTTGATGATGTCCAGGACATTTTCGGTGATTATTCCTCCGTGGTCAGCTCTATTTTCATGATTTCAGATATATGCACTCCCGGGTATGATGTCGACCAGCATGCCAAATTTGGTCTAAATCGGTCGAGCCGTTTCGGAGGAGTAGACACACAAACGATTTACACTTGTCGCCTAAGATTGAGCTCCGCTTCGCTCCGCTCAATTATTCATTAGCTGATTTCCGTGGCTCCATCCACGTGATATAATTGTCTCGTTTCTAATTCCGGATAAAAAGTAACCTATCAAAGATAATGTAGTTACATATTGTGAGAGTTTTCAAAATCGGTTCAGTAGTTTCCGAGTCTATTCAATACAAACAAACAATGTAATCTCTCCTCTTAATAATATTAATAGATCCATATAGAGGTACGTACGAAAAAAAATATTTATTATGTCTCAACGATACCGAACCGTTATTATTTTGAAGTAGTTCGTAGAAAAGTAGAACTCGCAAGCACAAATTGAAGGTAACTAGATAACTATTTCACGCGGGCGACGCCATATGCATCAGCTAGCATAAATACAAATATTTATTGTTATATATAATTTTATACTTTTTGTTCCACAAAAAGTATAAAAAAATTACTTGTGCTTTACAGTATGAGGGAGAAACTTCACCCGTATTACAGCAAGCCGACATGTTTATTCTGGACCAGGACAGCTGCAGAGAAAGACATGCATACTTACAAACACAGCCTGGATTTTCTAGCTGGCCCAGTGTAACAGATAATATGGTGTGTGCTGGTACTCAGGACGGTAGCAAGGACACATGTCAAGGCGATTCAGGCGGTCCTGTTTTTGTCCGAGCAGGCTTTAATATTTTAGTTGGTATCTCTTCTTGGGGCTACCAATGTTCTAGTTCTGATTATCCAAGTGTATATGTCAACCTTCCGAAGTTTACTGAATGGATTGTAGAGAATACCAGCTAATTTAACAGTATACAATGATTATCTATTCACACTGAAACTATTATAACACAATTTATTGGTATAAAGATAATAAAAATAATTGCTTATTGTTGTATAGTAAAAAGATACGAATGCGATAAATAAAATAATGTTTTATTTGTGTAGATAATTGGTACCTATTGTTAACATATTATCTGAATTAAAACATTTTATTACTGATTTCAAGAAAGAGGTTCTAATAATTAGGGACCTGTAGCAGATTATCTTAGTATTACGCGTGGAGTCTAATACCTTCCCACTCGCACAGCAACTATTTGTTTCATTCTACAACCACCACCACCTTCTTAACAGCAAGATGGAGGGACGTGCCCGCCTATTTAAACCACACGCGCAACGATCAAGTTGTCATTCCACCGTTAGGAGACGCTGAGTGAGATAGCCCCGCAGTCCCTCTTTAGATACTCACGCAGCGTAGGGAGGTGAGGAGCGATAGCCCCGCAGTCCTCTTCCACCTCAAATAGGGTTGTAACATTGTATGTATACATATAAGTTTGTATCATTATATATAACAATGAACCAGATATATGGTCAAGCAAGCCAACAGACGCCTTTGATTTCTACTCTGGACACCCTAACCTCCTACAGACCTAATTAAAAGAGCGTGGCATTAAAAAAAATGTTTTAATAAAAGTAAACAAATAACGGAAGATTTTAGCAGGCAATATCCGGTATCCGAATGCGGTTTCGACTGGTAAAGGTTGCACGGGAAGTGCAACCTTTACCAGTCGAAACCGTTATTCGTTTATAACGGCTTGAAACCATGCTTCCAGCCATGGTCTTCAGTGCGAGTAGGTGGAACGCGGCCATCTCCTTCTGCGAGCAAGTCATGCTCGCGAAGGAGGCGGCCGAGAGGGAGAGGGAGCGTACCCTCCCCACTGAGTTCCGCAGTCAGCGGCCAGGGTGCCGCAGACTCATTTACGCCCAGGACCATCGACCTATATGATCGGGGCCTGAAGACGGCGGGATAGCCACCCGCCGCGCGCCGTCCTTAGAGAAGCAGGCTAGAAGGATCGCGTGCTGCGAGGCCTCAGCCCCACAGCACGCAACCAGATTCACTCACCGACGCGGGATAAAACCTAACCCCAACGACGCGGGATTTGGGATGCCCGTAGCAATGGACATGGGAGCAGCCGCGGTCTCGCGGGGTTAAAAAAGAGGTGATAGAAATTAAATTTCAAATAAAATTTCTTTTAGTGTAATTTAAGTTAGAATATAATTAAATTAAACAATGAATTACACCAAACTTGTGAAGTAATAATCACTTTCTTCAACAAGCACTTTTCCTTAATGGGTTTTTGTTATATAAAACTGGTATAGACATCGTGAACTAGACTTGAACTTCACGGTCCTATCGCAAACTTTCTATGTGCTGATGAATTAATCTTCACCTGGGAGCTTTTTCTTACCTTTTTTGCCTTCATCTCACTCATCACTACTTTGTTTTCCATCGTACGCTTGTGGGGTCTTTTCATCATCCACTTCTGGTGTCTTTTCGACCTCACCCTGTGAAGTTTTTTCGACTTCCGCTTTTGGAGTCTCTTCGTCCTCAGCTTTTGGAGTTATTTGAACCTCAGTCAGTGGTCCCTTTTCACTTTTAGCATGCAAAATACTTTGTCTGCTAGATTTTCTACTTGTTGCTTTTCCTCCTTTGTCTTCTTTTCCTTCTTCAGGTAGAGTGATATGGCCACTCAGTTTTTTCCCACTGGTACGAGAAAGCCGTCCGATTGATTGGCCTCTTAAGTGCGTCGAGTCCTATAATACATACATTTGTGATTTTCAATCATTATCTTCATTCATGCACTTTCCTGTAATGCTTAGGCAGGTCGTTAGTACCTACCTGCCTACTGAATGATATCTTAGATGTCTAGTCAGTTGGTTGAACGATTTCGAAAACCTATGCAATAATATTGATTTAAAGGAACTTACGGACTCTGAAGCTTGAATTGTACTCTCGAATTTAAGGTTACGTTCAGCCATTACTTTACTAATTTGTTCTTGTATCATTTGAGATTCTTCCGGCTCTAGCAGTTGTGCTTTGAGACATTCTATGACTAATTTAACGAAGTATTCCATGTCATTTTCTTCGAGTTGCACACCACAATCTGTTAATAACCTTTATTTTAATACTTGAATCACAAAATTACACTTAGCATCAAGACTAGAATTAGAACAAATTAGAAGCATTGTATGTAGAACTGATAAGTAATTGGAAAAGAGTTGTTTCCTAAGATTTTGCCAGTTTCCATTTTTACTTACATTTTTTTTGCAAATGAAAACCGAAACTAGCAGAACTAGAAATAGCTTTAACTAATCAATTAATTATGGTTGATTTCGACCAGTGGACGACGACAAGTTACAAACCAAATAAACACGTCGCATTTTAAGGTTTGATTAATATTCTTTATATTATATTTTACTCTTTATTACGTACCTATTTAATTATTGCTATTTACCCACCTCTCAAGTCTTCTATAACATCATTAACAGAAATATTATTAACGGATTCCTCAGTTATTGGATGTTCGTCATCCATGAGTGCTTTAATCAAAGAGGTTAATGTCTCTGGACTATCTGTAACGTATTCGGAAGTGTCCATTAAAGTCTAATAGTTGCCGGGTGTCTCTGGTACGCAACATAAGGTATTTCGGTTTAGGCGTATGACGACAGAAACGCAAAATGACAGATTCGCAGAATGCCAAATGTTGGCACTTACTCGCAAATGGTCAAAAACGCAAAATGACAGAATCGCAAAATGACAGAATCGCAATATGACAGATGCGCAAAACGCCAGATCTTAGTTTTGCGAGTGATTTAACCATTATTTTTCTTTCTGTGTTTTTTTTTGGTTTAACTTTTATACACAATAACATTCTACTTAAGGATAACCTTACTGATGGCGCCATCTATTGACAAGTAATGTAATCAAATAGTTGATTAGTGTAAACTAGCCGTAAGGCTGATGTAATGACATACACACACACACAAATATCACGCCTATATCCCTGAAGAGGTAGGCAGAGGTGTATTTGCACACCCACAACTTGCCAGTATTTTTAGTCCCAAGTAATAGGGGTCCAGCCTATTGCCGTCACCGGGCACATTTATAATGGGTTATGTCCAAAATGGCCGAATGAATTTAACAAAAAGTAGCAGCTATATTGTAATTTTGAAAAAATTAAAGCACAGCTAATTAAAGTCCTGGGACTATATATAATGACATAATATACAAAGAGAATACAATACTACGTAAGAAGAGACGGGACTACCATAGTGCAAAATAATCTTACGAAATGTCAAATCAAGAATAACGGAATGTAGCCAACCTAACACTAACACATACGAGTCGCCAACATAAGGGAAAAATAGAGATGTGCCACTTAATATTTTTATTTATCGATATCGATAAATGCAGTGGTCTCTATATTTTAAAAATAATTTAATTTTTTCGCAGACGCTATACTCCATTTTTCAACTAAAGTACTGCGTCATACAAGTTACATGTTAAAAATGAATAAGCGTTTAAATTCCCGGAGGCAGCACATTTAATTAAAAAAACAGAGTATAGGCTCAGTTTGGGTTTTAAAATGATAAGTTCATGAAATTAAATATTTATTTAAAAACATTACATGTATATTAAAAATATTTGTAATTTCTTCTTCAATCAATATTCTGCAGCTCGTAGTATTGGTGACTGTGTAACATTATGACCCTTTTTAATTACCAAATATTAGGACGTCGCTTCATTAAGTGATGATTTTATTCTTCTGCATTCATTTTTTTAGCAAAACTGACAAACGACACAGCAACGAGTCCATTAGGTCTGCATTGTGGTCCCCACACAACCAAAGTGAATTTATATCCTTTATGATCATCAAGCGACAATAACTACCTATATCTTTATTAAGACGGAGCGCAGCAGTCTTCTTTAGGATGGTCCCAATCGAAAATGTATGTAAAACGATACCGGTCACAATTTTAAACCTATTGACATGAAATTTGGCATGCAGATAGAACACATTAACATGCCTTGCTGTATAGTTTTTGGTGTATGTGGCCCTTATAGTTTTTAGTTATTAAGAATTTAAATTTACTTAATTAAAAATTTTAAATGCAGCTTTTAAGAGTTTATTATTTGCTCGCGTCATTGTTGAAAATTGAATTGTATTTTTTAGAGGTTAGGTAGGGTTCTCCGTCTTAATTATTTGGATGTAACCGCCCGCATTCCAGCGATTACCTAGTTATGAAGATAAGGTTTTACATCACGTTCGAACACAAAAACACATTTATCAAATGTTTTGAGCGATAATTGGTCTTTCCATCATTCGTTCATGCTATGTAGTTATATATTTTGTTATCTTCCGGCGTTATTGTTCTCATCCATAGGAAATCTGGCCATGAAAATCCGTTTTGTGCTGTCCTTTCTTCCAGATTACTACATATTTCATATTTCACACTTTCTATACATACTCCATATTCGATTTTAATAAACAATGTATAAAACAGTCTTTTCTAGAGAACGTCAAAACGTAAAATTCCGCTATTCTCCCAATTATTTCACTAATAACATTAGAAAAACATTATTATTGAAATTGAAAATAACGATTAGACATCCACAGCGACAGACAGTGACACATGACATTTAATCAAGGAACGAGCGGGACAGATTGAGAAATTGAGTGAGACAAATATTGAGCCATTAAAATTTATCCCCGTTTCATAAGTTTTTTTTTGTATGTAGTTGCGACAGACTGATAATATATATTAAGATAAGATAAGATAAGATAAGTACTTTTTATTGTACATCGTACACAAGCAATAAATAGTAACTATAACATATATGCCTTAAAACGAATGTACAAAGGGCGGCCTTATCGCCAATAAGCGATCTCTTCCAGGCAACCTTTGGATGGAGAGAGATATATACGATATAATGTGGGTAGTGTACAATATATAAATAACTTAGTAATAGATAAAACAAAGGTGGGGAGAAAAAAAAAACAAAGATGAGAGAAAGAATGGTTTGCGAAAAATCCGATGAATAAAATAATTACATAGTAACCTACTTAGGTACCTATAATTCTTAAATACAAAAATATGAATACAATATATAAAATAAGTACAGTTCTAGCTACAGATCGAAAGATAATATTCTTTAGTCAAAAGTTTGAACGTTCCAAGTGTCTGTGCACGCCTTACATGTAACGGAAGAGCGTTCCAGAGGCGGACTGCTTGGACAGTAAAAGATTTGTCAGCGAAACGCGTGGAGTGCATAGGCATCTCCAGTATTAAATTTTCCGATGACCTCACAGACCTCGAATGTGTGTCATGAAGGAATTTAAATCGTTCTTTAAGATATTGGGGAGTACACGGATTGAGCAGTACACTGTATAATAGAGAAAGGATATGAGTATTCCGTCGAAGAGCTTTGCTCTTGAGCCACTTGAGCTTTTCACGGAAATCAGATACATGATCATATTTGCGTAAGCCAAATATGAATCTAATACAAACATTTTGGAGACGCTCAAGCTTATCTAGTTGCTCCTCGGTGAGATCAAGATAGCTGACGTCAGCGTAATCAAGTAATGGAAGCATTAGAGATTGTGCCAGCGCAATTTTGGTGGAAATCGGTAGCAACATTCTAAGCCTGCGAAGTGACCCCGCAGATGCAAATACTTTTCGCCCAACTTCTTGTAGCTGATGATCCCAAGCAAAGCATTGTCAATGTATATGCCCAGGTTCTTCACAGTGTCACTAATTTTGATTTGATTTGAGTGAAATTAACTTGGGGCAGCTGTGAACTAGCCAGGCGAGATATGAACCAGGGGCTGCCAACTATGATAGCCTGAGTCTTCAACGGATTCACCTGAAGTCCATAACTGATACTCCAATCACAGATACGCTCCAGGTCCATATTAATTGTACTAATCGCAGTAGGCAGCTGATCCGGTGGCGTTTGTAAATAAATCTGAAGATCATCTGCATAAAGGTGGTAGGATGAAACTAAATGTTTTGATATAGAATTAATAAAAATAGCGAAGAGGAGTGGGGATAGAACGCCACCCTGCGGCACCCCGACCGTAACATCGCACCAAGAAGAGAAAGCAAGCAAGATTTGAGAATCAACGGTATTGAAGGCGTTACTGAAATCTAACAGACACAACACCGTGAGATTTCCCGCCTCCATACCGATTCTGATATCATCCGTAACATTCGCTAGGGCTGTAACGGTGCTATGCCCAGGACGGAAACCAGACTTTAATTAATACAATCGTAATAATTACTTTATAGGATAAAGTAAGATAGTAACAAATAAAGAATTTGATTAATAATCACTTGATGATTTTTTTTATTCGAGATTTATGTCATTTTGCGAATCTGTCATTTTGCGAATCTGTCATTCTGCGAATCTGTCATTCTGCGAATCTGTCATTCTGCGAATCTGTCATTTTGCGACACCTGGCATTATGCGTTTCTTTCAATTCGCTAATCTGTCATTTTGCGTTTCTGTCATTATACGCCTAAACCGGTATTTCCAGTGGCGCCCGGCGGACCCACGACACGATAGCCTGACATTTCTTTATACCGGGTGTTACGTAAGGGTTATATCAACCCGAAGCCAGCACCGTCAGCTGGTCGACCAGAACCCGTTTCGATATGTGTCGACCGCCAAACAAGAAAAAAAAAATCACCGAGAAAAAATAATATTATTACCAAATAAAACACTCTTGTTTGAACAACACTAGCTAAAATCAGCTGATACGGTCATCGACATCAAAGTAAGTAGTAAAAATAAAGCGCGCCTGTGAAAAACCTTCTCTCTCCCTCCTGGTTGGAACATTTGGTCTCTGTTTCGCATCTAACGATGCCTCCCGATGAGCTTCGATGTCTCCCGTCGCTCGGTCGCTGTTTGAAGTTTCTAGAATTTATTTAGCAAAGTCAAATGTCAGTTCAGTCAGTTGCATTCATTGCTTTGTAAAGTGAGGTTGGTAAATAGTTGTTTAGTGTGTTAATTTGTGAGTTGTGTGTGATTGTGTTGTGTAGTAATGGCTCTGAGTAACAAAGAGTATTACGAGATGATGCTTTGTGTAGGAGCATCTTGAGCGCTGCCTGGGAGTTGTACCGTGAGCGTTGATACCTAAAAAATACTGTGTACGCAAAGCCGCATTTAGCACTGTGACACAAGAAATGCTACGAGCTGTGCGGAGCAATATGCGCCGGCGAGAATTTTTGTGCATCGGGCGGGAATGCGGCCATTTTGAACCTTTCCTGTGAACAGGTAAGATTTCGTCGTCAAGCCGTAGCGTTGGGACACGTTTGTTTTGATTTGAATTATCTTTTTAAATTTTTTGATGAACTTTTTTTTTCTTCTTTGGCGGTCGCTACATATCGAAACGGGTTCTGGTCGACCAGCTGATAGGACTGGCTTCGGGTTGATATAACCCTTTCGTAACACCCTGTATACAAGAATTGTTGGTAGTGTTGAACGTGTTGGAAGAGGCCATGGATAGAGAAAAGGATCTTTTTTATATTTCAAAAACAGGTGTTTGTAGCACAAAGACAGAAGGTTATATTCAATATGGCGTGGGTCTGAGGCTATGAGAACTACTGAGCTGGAAGAGTATTTAACTACTAGATTACGTACAGTTAACTGAACTGACCTGCTTCTTCAAAACCAACAGTATTCACTAACGTGGCAAGGGTAGGTCCAACTCGTACGCCTAAAGGCAGTTTAATATCTGACACTGACCTCAGAGCAGTCTCGAGACCTTCGAGCACTTGAGACATCCCTTTTATACCCATACTTTGCATTTCCTGTATCTGTTCAAAGCAATTAGAGACGATGAGATATTCTTTACAAATAATTTGAAGTGTCTGTTTGTTATTCCGAATTTATAGGAAGTAAACTAAAGTAAATATTTATTTCTCTCTTCCTCAAAGTATTTAAGTACTTCCACACATTTATTCCAGTCTAGTCTAAAGTATTAAGCTTTTCATAACAATGCAATACACACCCCCTTCGTGGAAGACTGGTATCTGCACTAGGGGAGCCCTGTGTCGCAGATTACCAGGTCTCCCACCACCACTTGATTCGTTATACAAATACATTCACTAAGACCTAAATACAGCAACGGGATAGAGAGGAGAAGACTACCTTGGTGGCCCAATCAGTCAGTACCATCGATCCGACAGTGAATGAGAGGCATGTCTTTATGTGTGCGCGTGCGTGCACGAGTGTGTATGTGTGTGTATGTGTATTTATTGTGTGACCGTCAATAAGTCCTCTGTGGACTTATTTCCAGGGTTAAGAGATACTTTACAAGAATGTGCTTCGATTTTCTTTTTGTAAAGTGGTATAATATTAAGTATGGTGTTAATTTTATTATACGAGTATAAGTAATTACTGAGAAAAAAGTAGAGGCATTTCATAACATGCGAAAGAATTTGTCACGGAAAACCACTACGGCAAATACCATCCATTATAAAATTAAAATATTGTTGGTAGTTTTCTATAAATTAAGTTTACAATAAATGATCTTTACGTGAGGCAATACTTAACTTACATGTTGTCGTACAACTGCATCAGCCAGCGCAGCCAAGGCGTCGAACGCTTTGGTTCTCTTCTTATATTTACTGGGATCGCCACCATGCTTATAAAGCCATTTGCGAACCAAAGCGTCTACCACATCGTATCGTGAACATGCTCTGTAGTTACACAAACAAAATTAAATTCTATATTTATCAATGTTATGTCAGGAAAATTGCCAATACAATTTAGATGGATTCGTCGATGTAATGTTGCAAAAACCACCAAGTTTCCATGATTGTTATACCTATATAAATATATCCACACTGGGTACCTATTTCAGGAAAGCTGCGAACTAAACATATTGAATAATGCCGTAAATAATTTAAATAAGTATCTACCAGTTCTGCTAAATAATTATACTATATTAGGCACTCAAATGTATGAACATGCACAGACGCTATGTCGAAAAGCCGTTAATCTACACTGCCACCAATAGGCAATTTCACTAAATGTCGCAACGGAAAAATATTAGTGACATGAGTCCGCGTAAGAACAGAGCTGTTCTTACTCTCTATTTCTCGTAAGAGATGGCTAGGTTACATAACCAGTGAAAATGATATTAAATCAGACATAAAAAAATTGCAGTGACTAAAAGGACAATGAAACATACCCAGATAAAATATCAGGTAGCCTAGCAGTAACGTCTTCTAGAAGCGTCTGGGCGTCATCTCGCGTCACACGCATTGCGTCCAAAGCATCAAACAGAAGCTTCGTAAGGTTTACGTCAACTCCAGTACCCAGTTGTATTAGCGACGGTATCGGTGATCTGTGTAATATTTTGGGCAACACCACATTTAGTATAATCTAGGGCACTACGGCAATTATGACTTATAATTTATTTGCCGTTTTTTTTTAATTCCGCCAGACCGCGGCCACTCCCATGTCCATTGCTGCGGGGGCGTCTCTGGTGACATTAGAAGGTATTTCCAGTGGCGCCCGGCAGACTTTGGCCACCTGCGTGGCCTTTTCGGGGGTTTGGTCAGAATGAAAATCCCGCGTCGTTGGGGTTGGGTCTTATCCCGCGTCGGTGAGTGAATCTGGTGTCGTGCTGTGGGGATGAGGCCTCGCAGCACGCGATCCTTCTAGCCTGCTTCTCTAAGGGTGGCTATCCCGCCGTCCTCAGGCCCCGATCATGGAGGTTGATGGTCCTGGGCGTAGATGAGATGCGGCACCCTGGCCGCGGACTGCGGAACTCAGCGGGGAGGGTACGCTCCCTCTCCCTCTCGGCCGCCTCCTTCGCGAGCATGAATTGCTTGCAGAAGGACACGGCCGCGTTCCACCTACTCACGCTGGAGACCATGGCTAAGAGCATGGTTTCCAGCGAGAGGATATCCACGCCAAGTACCACTATGAGGTCCCGGCGCTGATTCGCCCACGCTGTGCACTCCACCAACGTGTGGAGTGCGGTGAAGTCGTCGGAAACCTCACAGTGTTGACACCGAGGTGTAACCTCACGGTGGATGCGAAACAGATAGCTACCGAAGCATCCATGCCCGGTAACGATCTGCGTCGCACGATACGTGAGGTCACCATGCCGCCTCTGCAGCCACTCGTTGAAAACATCTTCACCAGAACAGAGCATTTCAAACTGTCGTTCCTCTGCCGAACTATAGTGGCCTGGAACATTCTGCTTGCGCCCGTGTTACCTCCTACATAAATTCCTGGGTTCTTTAAGCGGAGCTTGAATACACACATAACTGGGCCGTCAACTTGAGGGTGACTTTGGATATTACTGTGTGTGAAAGTGGGGCCACTTTCCACATTCATAAACCCTGTACAAAAGCAATATTTACATTCAATTTTGTCAAAGATTTTATTATTGGACTTTATTATTGCTTCTACATTTAATGATACGGCTAAACTCGCATGGCAATACCCAGGTACAGCCTGTGTATTGCCATGCGAGTGAGAAAAAACCTGGAAATAAAAACTCAAAGCCACTCTTTTCTAAAACTGTCAGGTCGAATGGAACTTACGAGCACAATCACTTTTAACTTCAAACTTAGTAGTTAACATATAACCGCACTGTTAAATATTTTAACAGTTCCCTTAAATCTAAATGATACAAGGTACCTCTGATAGAACCTAATAGTGAGCCAATGCCGGATTTAAGTCAACAATGTTTTTTGTGTGGAAGGCAGAATTTAAATGTGTAAATATGTTGGTCAGGTCATCATCATTCATCGAGCCTTTTCCCAACTCAGTTGGGGTTGGTTTTCCAGTCTAACTACGATTCAGCTGAACTTAGATATTTTCCGTGAAGCGACTGCCATCTGACCTTCACAACCCATGGGCGATATCGAAGTTCTGTAGTTAGACCGGTCGGATTTTTGATTTAGGGCTCCAACTACCCCTATCGACTGCCATAGATGTTTGTATGACAACCGGGACCGACGGCTTATCGTGCTTTTCGAGGCACGGAGGGGTCTGTGTCTTAAGAAATGGTCACCCATCCTAAGACCGGCCTGAGTCGATGTTGCTTAACCTTTGCAATGTGTTAACATTGTCGGTTACCACTGGACCACGAGCCTACCAGTTTTGCGTTAATACTTATTGAAGACTTACATTGGGAAATACTTTCTTGGTTTGCCCCGGGTGCTTTCTGGCAATTTAAGATTTATTGAAGAAACGTCACTTATAGCACGAGGCGCTGCCTCCATTTTCTTGCATGGCAGGTTTGGTTTTAAATGAAGTTGTTTTATTTCCTCCCGTAGTTGCTGTCAATAGATAGGTACATTATAAAATAAAGTGAAATCAAATAATCTTTATTATAAACAGAAATAAGATATACATTCAGGAGACATAATGTTAACACAGTATAAATGGCATCTTAAAGACAGTTAAAGCGATCTCTTACAGGCAAGTTTTGGATGGATAAAGAAATGAAAAGGTAAGGTAATAGTACGTGGGCCGTAGAACATAGAAACTTATTGATTAACAGCAAGCTCATTTTTCGTAAGTAGCTTTATTTTACCGAGTCGCACACCTATTTGTAAAAATATCTCAAATCAGGTAGCAAACAGAGTAATCCAGTTAAAATATTCGGAAGAAAATTGTAAGGTTACATTAATTTGTATAGAGGTGAAAATTGGTGCAGGTCTTAAGTACACCATTATACGAGTATATCAAATATCAAAAGTTCTCATCGATCCGACTTGTGCTAAAAAGTTATTCAAAGTTAAAGTAAAAAAATATTTTTTAAGAAATTTCTACGAATTTTACAACGATTTTTATAAGTTTAATGAGTAAGTTTCGTACAAAATTGTAGATAATAAAATAACCTACAAAAATGACCTTACAACTTTTTTTGAGCTGCTGTTAATCAATACGTTTCTATGTTCTACGGCCCACGAACTATAAGAAGTATACAATTAAATGAAGTTAAGACAATAAACTGTCAATTAACGGATTTAGGTAATTATGATCACACCAAATATTTGTTTCGGCGAAGTTTTGTGTGATTACATTAAGTAGGTACCTATTCTTCACGCTGAAACGGTATACGACTATTTTGGTTTCGAAGTAGGTCACTCTCTGGATTAGCGCCATAGGCTAGTTATCCACGCAGGTAAATAACATGGATAATGATATTATATTATAAATTTTATAAAGTACAACAAACAACATGTAGATGCAGTAGTAAGTAGACAAATATCGCGTATAGGCCCTCCTCGGGATATACGCGAGACAGTAAGTTAAGTTTAAATTTTAAATTCAATATGTCGACGTCCTCGAGGAATAAACAATAACGACAACCGGTTTATTCCCTGGGGACGTCGATGTTATTTACCTTTATTTGTTCATATTGTTGGGCTCGTACAATGCGCAATCGAATTACGTCGCGTTGATACGCTTCTTCATTGTAGCCACCCACCATTTCTAAGACGGTTTTCGAATTCTGTGTTTGTTTCAAATAAATAGTGATCAGTCGTTTTAGGTGCTTAGTTATCTTTAAATTAAAAGTGTAGACAAAGTATTTTTAAACGCTTTTTAAGGTTCCGTAGTAAAAGTCTCGGAACCCTTATACTTTCGTCATGTTTCTCCGTCCTCGGCATTCCTCCTAAGCGATTAGTGCTAGAAACATGAAACTTGGCATGGATATGTATATTTACTACGCCGACAAAGTGATCAAATAAAATTTAAAAAAATATATATTTTTCATACGTATATCCCATCGTGTGGGATATCATTACATGTCTTTGAAAACCTTTGAAAAGTTGTTAAAATGATTTTTGGTGATGATTTTAGCTCAGTTTTATCTGTTTGCGAGATATTTAGCTTTGAAGAGCATGTTTTTGCAAAAACAGGGTATCCCCCCGCCTCTGAAATCTAAACGGCTGGCGTGAAGAACCTGAAAAAATTCATGATGAAATCCATGTACTGAACTTTTAAGGAAAACTAAAGCGGATTAGATAGATCTGTTAGTTCAGGAGTTATAGAGTAGCCTCTATAACTTGTGGGTGACTACGGAACCCTATTCTATGCGTGGCCCGACACACACTTGGCAGTTTATTTAAGTTAAATAAATCGAATAACAACTTAGGAAACTGGTCTATACACCTTATGTGGCAAAACATCCGCTTGAATAGCTGCGGCTACTCGAAGTCTATTTGAGTGGTTGTTCAGGCATTCCAGATATTTCTTCTCTAAGGTGTCGAGGCGCTCCTGAAATCAGCAATAGTGGACAATGAGGTACACTGGGACATAACAAAAGTAGTAAATATATCTATTGATAGGCAGCCGCAAAATTGTTACGAAAATCCATTTAGGTAATTCAACACACACCAAATTATGTACAGAAGCAAAATTATTATGACGCACAACATTACGCAAGTCACTTTGTAGATTTAAGAATATTTGCTAGAGCGTCTATTACTGCGTGCAAGTGAGTATGACTAGAGATATTTATCGGTGGCTAAAAATTAAACAAACAATATATTAGAACAACTTATGAATGAATTTAGAGGGCTTTAGAAGTAAAGGAGTGACTTAGGAGATGACGTTTGACAGGGAATTGTGGAGGAGAAAGACATGTTGCGCCGACTCCAAATAATTGGGAAATAGCAGGTATATGACGATGATGATGAACATGATGGGTAACATAATCTAATATATAAAATTCTCGTGTCGCTGTGTTTGTAGTTAAACTCCTCCGAAACGGCTTGACCGATTGTCATGAAATTTTATGTGCATATTGGGTAGGTCTGAGAATCGGACAACATCTATTTTTCATTCCTCTAAATGTTAAGGGTAGTCCAGATGGCGCTCGCTTCGCTCCCTTAATAGACCTACAGAGCGTGGGAAAGAGAAGTCCGGAGAAGTCATCATCATTCGAACACTGCCTATGAGTAATAAAGATAGGCGATGACGTACTTTTATCTATGTTTGTCAGTGTCAGTGCCAACAATTTTCGGTAGTTTTCAAAATAACAAGAAGATCATCTATCTTGTAAACTGGCGAAAATTTAATTTATAAAATATAAGCGAATCCTTGTGTTGTTTTCAATAAAAGTGTATTTAAGAGCCATGGTGTCTTGTTGTTTAAGTAATTGTAATGTGGCTAAAGCCGACGATCCAAATAATTACACGTTTCACAGGTAAATGAAAAATTTTCCAGCAATTCTTAAATAACAGGTATTTGTTTATATCTTGTGTTTATGAAATAAGTAAAAAGTTCTAATCATAGTACATTGACTACACTTGCTTTGTGTAGTAATATTTCCTATTCACAATGAAGAATTAATCTTAAATAACGTAAAATAGAAGAAAGTCTTTTTACGATAGGGCTTGACCACCTGATGACGTCACGATAGTCGATGTATCGATAAACCATGGCAAAATGAAGTATAATGTTATAAGTTCCCGCCTGTTTTTCGGAATGATTATTTTAGATTAAATTAGACAAATTTTTATTTGGATTTCATAAAATCATAACATAGTATTATATAAAACAAATTCTGTCCGTCCCTCCCTATGTAAGCATAAATCTTTAAAACTATGCAACGGACTTTGATGCGGTTTTCACCAATGCATAGAGTGGTTCTGAGGAAGAGTGGTACCTATATAATTTGTGAATAATTTAATTTCAGATTATTCATCACTACATATTATAAAACAAAGTTCTCCGCAGCGTTTGTCTATTCGCGCTCACTCAAAAATTGCTGCACCAATTTCCATGATGCTTTGGATATAATTTGTCGCGGGCGAAGCTGTGGGCGTCCACTAGCTTAATATATAAGAAGTAAATCAAGCTCATTCGTTCCGCCGGGGGCCACTGGAAATTATCTGGTGTTCACCAGATGGCCTCGGCAGCGAGCTTTTCATTCATTAGTATCATTTTACATAATTGCATAACTAATAATGTATAGGTACTAACTGATATGCCCCAGTGATTAGTCTTCAGACTTTTTGACCCACTACATTAATTTTTTGTTATTTTTTTAATGTAAAACAACTTATTTTTTTCTGTTGCATTATGTAGAGAATATAATATTATATTATTTTAAATAAACTAGTCTTAGTGTTTAACGACTTATTATTTTAGCATTAAATCATGTTGTCATTCTTTCTCTAATGTGTAAAAAGTCACGAGTCAATCAAAAATGGAATTGAAACACTTTTATTAGAAATCAGCTATATAAGCTGAACTGTTTCATGAAAATACTAACAACTTAAAGAAACATAGTTTTGTCAGGACCGTTCGTCCGTCTGTTTCATTCTCGGCTTTCCTCCTAAGCGGTCAAAGCTAGAAAAATGAAACTTTGCATAAATATGTGTATTTATAACGGTGACCAAGGGCTACAATAAAATAATGAAAATTTTTGAAAATGAAAATGATTTTTTTTTCTACCGTCAACCCCATCGTGTATAAATAGGTCTTTTAAAAATATTTAGAAGTTGCAAAGACAAATTTTTGGTTTAGGAATCCTTTTACGAGACATTCAACTTTAAAGCCTATATTTTCATTAAAACAAAGCTTCCTTAAGCAAAGTTTAATCTAAAAGCTAAACGGCTGGCTCAAAAAATCTTAAAAAATCATGATTCGATGTAATTAAACGTTCAAAAAAAACTATAATAGATCAGATAACTTTGTTAGTTCAGGAGTTATAGGCTAATAACATGACTACGGAACCCTATTCTTTGCGTGACCCACGCCCTTGGTCGGTTTTTTTTAACTAATGCTAGTGCGAGGTAAGCGAAAAGTATAACGGATTAGTGAGATTCTATTGTATTACTTAGAAATAACACTCAATTTTTTATCGATATTTTGCGTATTCCATAGTGTACACAACACTATTACACCCACACATTTGCATTTTATTTTTGGGATCGCCTCTGAAATGACTTTGTGTATCTTTCTACATACTATATCTATGGTCAAGTCCAACACAATTTTTTTTTTTAATTTTTAGATAATTTTTTATTTTTTTATTAGACTTCTTACTATACTGACAAGTATACTATGTAAGAGAAGTCTTATAGTCCGGTCCTGTCCGTCTGTCCGCAATTTTCAACTCGAGAACTACAAGTGCTAGAAAGTTATGATTTGGCACATAGAATTTTGGTACCGAATAAACACCATAGCCGAAATAATTTCGATCGGGGGTCAAGTGGTTCCTGAGAACCATGGACCTAAAGTTTCTGAAATTCCCATAGAAAATGTATGGGTAAAAAATTCTATAAAATATTTTAATGTCGCAAAATTTTAGGCGAGTGAGAATATTTCAATAAATTTCATAAAATAAATAAACAAAAATATTAAAATATTTTGCAACATTACGACATTTAAAAAAAGTTCCAGTGTAATTCCATTGTACAATTTTCAACTTTGATATTGATTTTAAGTATTTTAAAAAATTACGTAGATAAAAAACTTTATATTTTCTGAATCTTGACTCCATTTTCTGTTATAAAATGTATTTTTTTTATTTTTATTTAGTATAGTTTTCTCTCAGTCACGATTAAAAAATTTACTTTTTCTAAAATTTCATAAGTTTGAGCCTCATTTACAGAAAAACTACAGAAGATACACTGAAAATTTTCCTTATTACATAATAAGGTACATATATCTTTCAAAAAATGTTTTGTACGAGAATATCTGTCAAATAATAAAGCTAGTAACCCAGTAGTGCAGACATGTGATATCACATAATAGTAAGAAGTCGTCTTATGCCTTCACTGCGATAGTGAAGGGCGCCTTGCTTGTTTTTTTATGATACAGCATCAGAAAATACATACAACCCTGAATTTTCAATCCTCTACGATCAACCTCTATTTTTCCATTTGATTCTTACAGATGTGCCAATTGAGTTCAAACGCATTCAATTCCCAGTTAGATTGGCATTTTGGAAACACCATGCTTTTCCCACGGACAACTATATGTGGCATGTTCTCGCGTGGGAAAACCATCCAGTTTGTTTGTGTTGGCTAAAGACGGACTAACCAAGAATATTGTACACTGTATTGCGCTTAGAGATTAATCTTTTTTTTCAACTGCCAAAATTGATTTTTTAAAATATGAATAATTATTTTTAATGTTTAGATAGCTATCGAGAATTGTAATTTAAGATATATTTGTTACTTTGGTAAAGATTAATTTATTAACCTAAATAAAGCATACTTCCATCGTCTACAACGCTTTCGATTATAAGTAAATCCCCGCACACTAATAGTAGATACTCGTAGTTATTTTTATTGAACTAAAAAAATGTTTCCTAGAAATACTCGTAATATACATGGCAAAACAACGTTTGCCGGGTCAGCTAGTGGAATATAAAATGTTACCTTCCAGGAGCGTATCTGTGCTCTTATTTGCGGTAATACTTCTCGTAGTGAGTTACTGTACTTGTGTCTGCGAGCCATCTGTCGCAGCATATCGTCTAGTGTCTTGTCAACTTTGCGGGGCTTCCCCAACTTGTGCGTTAGGACATCTCGCATCTGTGCACGCAACTCGCTGGCGGTCTGCTCCATCGCCTTTATGTCAATATTCATGCGGAATAGATGTGTGCGATTAACCCTGTATATCGAATGAACCTCTCAATGATAGTCTCGAATCCCTAAAACTCCAGAATGTAAGAGATCGTTGTTTGTTTCACTTCGTTTACCGTAGATTCACAGAAGAACTAAGTGGGTACTTATTATGTTTTCTACGTGATGTACATGGCGAACTACTTCACGTGGTTAAAGGGTAACCTACAGTTTATAACGCTGCGTGCCATACAGTATAATTATAGAAACTATATGCCATATAGTACGCAGGCCGTAGAACATTGAAACATATTGATTAACAGCAGGCTAATTTTGCGCCACTGAGAATTCTCTCAGTGTCTACCGGAGGCGCTCGGCAATGGACGTAGGTGCGGCCGCGGCCTAGGGCTGCGGAATAAAAAAAAAATGCAGTCTCATTTTTCGTAAGTAGCTTTATTTTGCCGAGTCTCCCACATATATCGATACGAGAAGTTTCAATTCGGGTAGCTAAGGGAGATAATAGGGGTTAAGTATGTTGACTTGACGATCCCAAAAAAAATATTACCAACAGTGAGATTTTTATTATAATTATGTGAAGTGAATCATTAACATTATTGAAATGTTTATTTGTCCGACCAAATACGTGGTCTGGTACAAGAGTCCCCATTTCGTTAGCATGACTTGCGGTTTCTACCCGCGTTAGTTATTGTGACAAATTCTACATCGCGCTAGCGATATTTGCACACTCTTACTTATAAGCAAATATGTTCTGGCTTATTTTTTTTTTTTAATTCCGTGACTTACGTCCGCGGCCACTCTAACGTCCGTTGCCGGCGTCTCTGGTTACAAACAGGTATTTCCAGTGGCGCCCGGCGGAGTTTGACCACCACTGTGGTCTCTGCGGTGGTTTGGTCGGGATGAGGATCCCGCGTCGTTGGGGTTGGGTTTTATCCCGCGTCAGTGAGTGAATCTGGTTGCGTGCTATGGGGCAAAGGCCCCGCAGCACGCAACCCTTCTAGCCTGCTTCTGTAAGGACGGCGGGTGGCGATTCTGCCGTCCTCAGGCCCCGATCATGGAGGTCGAGATGGTCTTGGGCGTAGATGAGTCTGCGGCGCCCTCGCCGCTGACTACGGAACTCGGCGGGGAGGGTACGCTCCCTCTCCCTCTCAGCCGCCTCCTTCGCGAGCATGACTTGCTCGCAGAAGGACACGGCCGCGTTCCACCTACTCGCGCTGGAGACGATGGCTTGGAGCATGGTTTCCAGCGAGAGGATATCCACGCCCAGACCCACTACGAGGTCCCGGCGCTGACTTGCCCACGCTGAGCAATCCACCAACGTGTGGAGTGCAGTGTCATCGTCGGAAACCTCGCAGTGTAGACACCGGGGTGTGACCTCACGATGGATGCGAAACAGATAGCTACCGAAGCATCCATGCCTGGTAACGATCTGCGTCGCACGATACGTGAGGTCACCATGCTGCCTCTGCAGCCAATCGTCCATGATCGGTCTCACCGCCGCGATGATGGTGGTACCCCACCTGGGTTGCTCAAGTCGCACCCTCCATGAGATCCTGGTGGAGTTGGGACCGCTGGTCTTCGATTTCTCGAGACGTAGGCCTGTGGTCCCGCTCCAGCGCCTCCTTGCGCCATTGGAACAATGACGCAAGGGCTCTCGCTTCCAGGTCCCATGGAGGGTTCCCGGCTAGGAGACATGCAGCCTCTCCGGAGATCGTGCGGTACCCTCTTATTGTTTTGACGGCCAAGGTCCTCAACGGTCTATTAAGGAGCGTCGAGTTGTTGGCCGTCAACCGCGCCGCCCATACGGGAGCCCCGTATAGGGCCATACTCCGCACGATTCCCAGGTACAATCTCCTGCAGGAGGCGTTGGGTTCCTTTAGGTTGGGCATGAGTCGCGAAAGCGTGACTGATGCCCCCGTCACTTTAGGAACCAAACTTCGGAAATGTGGTCCGAAGTTCCATCGGCTATCAAGTACGATCCCTAGGTACTTCATCGAGGGCTTGATGCCGATGCTAACGCCTCCCACATTTATGCTGGAACCTTCAGGTGGACCGTTCCGAGGCCTGTGAAAGCACAGACCCTCGGACTTGTGCAAGGCCACCTCCAGTCCCAGCCGCCGTATCCGACCCACGACTTGAGTAACACCCGTCGTAACCTTGAGTGCTGCCTCCTGGTACGTTGCACCCCGCGCCGTGACGAGGATATCGTCGGCGTAGCACGTTACGCCGACTACCTCAGGCAACGCACCCCTCAGCACCCAGTCGTAGCCGATGTTCCACAGAAGCGGCCCCAGGACCGACCCCTGTGGAACACCGCACGACACATCTCGCCGAGCTGGCCCGAGCCAGCTGAAGAAATCTATGGCCCTCTCCGAGAGATAGGCCCCGACAATACGACGGAGGTAGAGAGGCGTTCCGTGATACACGAGCGCCTCCCTAACGCAGCTCCATGGCAAGGTGTTGAAAGCGTTGGCGATGTCAAGAGACACCGCCACCACCACCTTGCCCTGTGAGACTGCTTCCTCCGTCAGGCTCTTCACGCGCATGATCGCGCTCACGGTGGAGCGTCCCCGACGGAAACCGAACTGGTTATCCGCCAGGTCTGGCCCCACACTCGTGAGATGCTCGACGAGGCGTTCCCCGATAATTCGCTCAAAGAGCTTACACACCTCGTCGAGCAACACGATCGGCCAGTATCCGGACGGTGAGTCCACCGGCCGCCCCGCCTTACGGATCAGAACCAGTTTCCCCGTCCTCCACATCTCTCCTCCATCCTATCACCATCCACCATCCATCTCATCCATCACATCCAATATCCTACAAGAAAACAGGTATAATGTCACTTGTCCCCCAAGAATTAGGAGGCCTTATTCGTATTATCACCTAAAGTGAAAACATCTTTTTCGAAATGTTATTAGAACAACTTACTTTTAATTATAATATAATTATTACAAATTAAATTCAGTGGCTATAATTTTGGTAACGTAGTGGTACGAAATAGATACATAAGGTGGGTGTGAAAGGAAAGGCCGGTAAGGGTCGACCTTGGCCCTAGGTGAACTTACTTCAACCAAATCAGAGATATTTTGTCGAAGGCCAGGTTTAAAGTACCCGTAACCGAAGAAGCATGAAAATAGTAATAAAAGTGAAAAAAGCGAAAGAAGTGCCATAATCGTACCAAGTGCACTTCCATAGTTTCTACCTACTACCCCAACAGGAAAGAGGCGTGAATTTATGCGCATCAATGTACAGCGCCGTTGTCGCATCCCTCGAGAGTCAGCAAGCGCAATATGAACTTAGTACGGAAGCGGTTGAAGCGCGCAGGTGTGCAATGACCGAGGTGAAGCGGTGCCGTTTTTAAAGCACACTGATCGGTAATCTAGGTAGTTTCGTACCAACAACGACGTTGATTTGGTAAAACGAGAAAACTCAAAACAGTTATATAATTAATATTTTATTGTCAAAAATGTAACATGACGCGTCTATACGTAATATTTGGTGCGGTCCGAACGCACGATTCATTTTGTTCATTTTCCAAATCCAGAATTAATCTAAATATCGTGAAAGTGTGACGTCATTTTCTCAATGAAGGTGGTGGGCATGCCCATCACGGTGGATCCGCGCATGTCCAAGTCGAAAAATTCGAATTTGGAATTCAAAATTTTGAATAAAAGAAGTTTATTATTATAAACTAGGCTACAGTCTTTCGACCATACAGCCATTATATATATTAATTACAAGCAGACGCTCGCGGCTTCGTCCGCTAAAAGAATTATATACACAAAAACTTCCTCCAGAACCACTCTATCTATTAGTGAAAACCGCATCAAATTCCGTTGCGTTATTTTAAAGATCTAAGCATACATACGGACCGAGGGACTTTATTTTACACTATGTTATGATTATGAAGCTAAATAAAGCTACTTACAAAAAATGAGCTTGATGGGAGTTCATTTTATATCACCAATTAGTACTACAACTTTTGATCGTCGGACTCGGATAACCTACCAGACAAATTGGAAGACAAAGTGACTGTTAAATTATATAAATATTAAATAACCAACAGTAAAAAAATCAGCTTGCTGATAATCATATTTTATGGCCTCATAATCCATACATGTTCGGAGCGGGGGACTCTTGTACCATACCACATATTTGGTAGGACAAATAAATATTGCAATAATGTTAATATTTCTCTTCACATATAATAAAGATCTCACTGTTGGTAATAATTTTTTTGGGATCGTCAAGTCAACATTCTTAACCCCTATTATCTCCCTTAGCTACCCGAATTGAAACTTCTCGTATCATATGGGAGACTCGGCAAAATAAAGCTACTTACGAAAAATGAGCCTGCTGTTAATCAATATGTTTCAATGTTCTACGGCCTGCGTACTAATACGCAATCACCTACTAAGATTAGACGTAACTTCGGCTGCAGTAGTTTATATAATGTAGGCAAATAAATTTACAGAAAACCAAACATGTCAGAATTAAATACTTTTGTCGTATTTTTTGTTGTTTGATCTCATCCTGTAGTTCCAACACACGCCGCCTGAGCCTCATGAGCATAGCTTCGGGGAACACGACGGTTTGTGACAGGCCAAGTGGTCCGTCGCAACCTCGAAGCGCCGCTGCCCTGATCTGATCATAGCGTAAGATCA
Organism: Nudaria mundana; assembly: GCA_963556515.1. Classification (NCBI taxonomy): domain Eukaryota; kingdom Metazoa; phylum Arthropoda; class Insecta; order Lepidoptera; family Erebidae; genus Nudaria; species Nudaria mundana. The sequence goes on from OY748293.1 coordinate 12,123,108, forward strand.
CAACCTGGTCCACTTCATTCATGCAGCTTTGTTTCTCCATCTGGGTAATTAATTTTTTTTCGGATGATATACATACATGGTGTTGTTTAAAATAAGATTCAGCAATGATATTTACTCCATTGCGTGATTAATTGAATGAAACAGATTTAAACAATAATATATAAAAGAAAAACAATGGCTCTAAACACTTTTAATCTTGGTACAGTCGCCATCAGATATATGGCAACGGTCAAGGTACCCAAATACTTCGGAGCAGCATTATATTTCAATATATTCGTTACGCTAGATATGGACTATAATATCGGACCATATAATTTGTCAAAAATTTAAGAGCAGTTACTTTTCAATAAATTCGTAACATACAATTAGGTAAAGATATCGGAACGAACAGTAGCTCGAACACGAAAAATTATCGCATTCGTATCGTCTAGGTATCGAGTCCACGATACGATAACGGAGTATTACGACAGGTAGCAGCACGAAGCATTATCGTAAGACTATCGAGAGCTCGATACGATTACGATAGTGACGTCATCATAACGTGAATAGGGACGAGCCCTAGAGAACAAAATACACATCGTATTGAATGAACAATACGTTCGAAAACTTCATTAAATAGTGAACTATTTATTATTTTTTGCTAAACTGCCTGTTTAGTAACAATTACAACAAAAATAAATTACAACACAAATAAAATGTTAGAAATAAGGTATGGAAGATTGTAAAATGCACTATATTAGGAAAAATATTCATACTATTTTAATAATTATTCATACAATTTTATTAGGTTTCTGAACAACGCGACTTTACTTGATAGAGCGTCTTTGATTGTCAAAGTCAAGTGTCAAGTGTGTTATTGTTACAAACGAAATATGTAGCATTTTGTGGAAAGTGCTTAGAAGGAGTTTATTGAGTTTAAGAATCATGAGAAGCAGCCATTTACAATAAGTAATGATGGTGGAGTTCATAAAAGTGTGAGTGTCAATAAAAAGTTACATGCATTACTCAGTGTACTAAAATATTAATATGCTATGGAAATTCCAGATATGGTGATTTGTCGAAACCCTCTGGCAGCCCTCGAGGCCTGGAGTTTATGAAAGAGGCTATGGAAGTTATTTCTAGGTATATAAAAAAAGATTAGGTAGTTATTATTATATCTTTATATTTCTAGTTATAGTTTTTATTAACAGTTATAGTTTTTATATTACTTTTTACATGTACATAGTTATTTAATAAATGATTTAATTATACATGCAGTCTGTTAATTGTGTTCACCAACATACGTCTAATCGCCCTTCCCCTAAGTAGGTCATCTCCTATATTAGATAGGTTACAATTTGTCATAGAAAACATTAACTACAGATGGAGATGGAGAGACTCCTTCTAGATTAAATACTAAACCTATTCACATGTAGGTACCATTTCGAATGTTTTCTCACCGGCTAAACTTACGTGAATAAAGTTTCGTATAGCTCGATAGCCAGCCATTGAAATTTACATTACCGTACATCAAAATTAAATTCGTGCTCCCAATACTTCTTTAAACTTTCGCGTTTTGTACACATTATAAACTTAAGACTAACGTGTCTTTTACGCGATTATTGAGATATATACATACCTCTTTATTATCCGACGTTTCGGCCCTGTTACAAGAGCCGTGGTCACGGGTGGACTGGCTTCAGCTCATCGTCGTTTTCGTGAAGTGCGGGTTTGTTCAACTACCCTCACTTCGTTGTCACTAACTATTGTGTTCGGAGAGCCACTACGGCATACCACACTGATAGTATCAGCAAGCGGGCGTTCGGTGAGGCGGCGAGTACATTTGCTGATCACCGGATTCCACGACGTCGATAGTCGATATCCATCTTCCCGGTTAAAGTTGGGATACTTTTTTATTTCGACGGCTTCCCGCACTATCCTGGAGTAATAGTGTCCGTCAGTGGATAGGACTTGTGGCTTGTGGAGTTCAATCCAGTGGTTGGGACCCGATTCCAACAAATGCTCGGCAATCGCAGACTTGTTTATTTGGCGGTTTTTTACAGCTGTGATGTGTTCTTTGACCCTCTCAGCGATAAAACGTTTGGTCTGTCCGATGTATGAACTACCACAGCTGCAGTCTACCTTATAAACACCTGGTGTCTGTAGAGGAATGGTATCTTTAGGGGTTCGCAGGTGGTTTACGACTTTGAAGTGTGGCCTATATACAGTCTTAATGGAGTATCTTTGTAGTACTGTTCCAATTTTGTCCGTCACTCCTTTCACGTACGGCGTAAATGCTGGTGCTCTGCTTACTCCCAAGGGTTGTACCTTGTTCCTTTTACGGTGTTGTGTATGTCCCTGATACCCGTTCTGCTTCAACACTTCCTGAACATGAGCGAGCTCTTTCTGTAAGTGTTCAGGGTCGCAAAGATCATAGGCTCGACTTACCAACGACACCGCAACGGATCTCAAGTGTCGCGGATGATGATGTGAACCGGCATTCAGGTACTTGTCCGTGTGTGTGGGTTTGCGGTACACAGTGTGTCCGAGAGAACCACTCTCTCTCACTGTTACTTTGACATCGAGAAAATCCAATGATCTGTCCAACTCCATTTCACGAGTAAACCGGATGTTCTGGTGTATGGAGTTCAAGTGGCTTCCAGTCCACCCGTGACCACGGCTCTTGTAACAGGGCTGAAACGTCGGGTAATAAAGAGGTATGTATATATCTCAATAATCGCGTAAAAGACCCGTTAGTCTTAAGTTTATAATCGTGCTCCCAAGTTTGTTTATAAAGTGTCACGTAACGAACGTGTGACGATATGTTTGCGATACGAAAGTAATTTAAAATCGCTCGTGCTGCTAAAATTAGTTACTTTCACGCACGATAGGGGTGCTGTACAAATGTCATACAATTCGTAGCGTCTAGGTATCGAGTCCACGATACGATAACGGAGTATTACGACAGGTAGCAGCACGAAGCATTAATGTAAGACTATCGAGAGCTCGATACGATTACGATAGTGACGTCATCATAACGTGAATAGGGACGGCCCTAGAGAACAAAATACACATCGTATTGAATGAACAATACGTTCGAAAACTTCATTAAATAGTGAACTATTTATTATTTTTTGCCAAACTGCCTGTTTAGTAACAATTACAACAAAAATAAATTACAACACAAATAAAATGCTAGAAATAAGGTATGGAAGATTGTAAAATGCACTATATTAGGAAAAATATTCAGACTATTTTAATAATTATTCTTACAATTTTATTAGGTTTTTGAACAACGCGACTTTACTTGAAAGAACGTCTTTGATTGTCAAGGTCAAGCGTCAAGTGTGTTATTGTTAAAAACGAAATGGCATTTTGTGAAAGTGTTTAAAAGGAGTTTATTAAGAAAACAATCATGAGAACCAGCCATTTACAATAAGTAATGATGGTGGAGTTCATGAAAGTGTGAGTGTCAATAAAAAGTTACTTGCATTACTGTTTACTAAAATATTAATGTAAAGAGCTATGGAAATTCCAGAAATGGTGATTTGTCGAAGTTCTCTGGCGGCCCTCGAGGCCTGGAGTTTATGAAAGAGGCTATGGAAGTTATTTCTAGGTATATAATAAAAGATTAGGTACATAGTTATTATTATATTTTTATATTTCTAGTTACAGTTTTTATTAACAGTTATAGTTTTTATATTACTTTTTACATGTACATAGTTATTTAATAAATGATTTAATTATACATGCAGTCTCAAATATTGGATAGAAACAGGCGTTACTTGGCGAAAATCCATGACAAAACAATGGTAAGTAAAAATTTTTTAAGAAAAAACTTTTTAGCATTAATTAATAGCATTAATTAATGCTAAAATGCAGTCTGTTAATTGTGTTCACCAACATACGTCTAATCACCCTTCCCCTAAGTAGGTCATCTCCTATATTATTTTCCTGGAAAATATGTTCAGAAGAGAACGATGAGCGCTGCTGTGGCATGTTAGCACCTTGGGGATCTGGTTCAGGAACATTAAAATCGCTGGCCAGATTATGCAGCACACAGCAAGCTGTTATTATTTTTGCACATTTCTCAGGTGCATAATGTAGTGTGCGATCTTGGCATAAACAACGCCATCGATTTTTCCATCGTCCAAAAGTATTTTCTATTGTAATCCTGGCCTTTCCATGGACACTTGTGTATGTCTGCGCTTAAGCATCATCCAGAATTTGTGTCATTAACCAGGGACGTTGTGGATAGCCAGAATCACCTGCAAATAGTTAAATATGTACATCTATTAATATTGATCATGAAGCTAGGTCGATTAGCTTTACCAATAAATAAGTAAGTATTAGGTATTTATTTGATATTAACCTAATAGATATAACCAAACGTGTCAAAATCAATCACCGTTCGTTTTTCTTGCTAAAACTCGGGAACGGCTGGACCGATTTGGCTGATTTTGGTCTAGAAACATTTGGAGGTTCAGGGAAGGTTTAAAAGTAAATTTGAGGCGGTACATAATATAAATGTAGATAATATAATAGTAAATAATACAATAGTTACATTTTAAAATAATTTTAAACAATAAATCTTCATAGGTAGGTACTAACTTACTTTTTACTATATTCCTACGTCGATATTCGACGTATATTCGACGTCTAGCGATTGTGGGCCACTCTCACAGCACACGCTCCGCTTAAAGAACCCAGGGTTATATGTGGGAGGAAACACGTGCACAGGCAGAGCGTTCCAGGCCACTATCGTTCGGCAGAGAAACGAACGTTTAAAACGTTCGGTTCTCGCGAACATGCTATCCACTGTGTGGGAGTGGCATCTCTGCCCGGCACGTGTTGTTCGGGATCGGAAGGAAGAGGGTGGGATCAGATTGAAGAGCTCTTCAGAACACTCGCCGTGGTAAATACGGTAGAATGCGGGCAAGGAAGCTATTGTTCGGCGCTGAGCTAGCGGCTCAATGTTTCCCGTTACCTCCGGACAATCTATTATATAATACGGATAGCTCGTCGCTGCATAGCATCGAGAGCTGCCAGCAAATACTTCGCGGAGCCGTCCCAGAGGTGAGAGCAGTATTCGACGCAGGGTCTAATCTGCGTCTTATACGGCAGACACCTCTGGTGCGTTGTAAAGAATCGCTTTATTTTATTCGGTATTCCTAGTTTCCGCGAAGCTAGCCCTATACATCTTTCGATGTAGTTTTTATTGAGCTCTCGACGAACGTCTATGCCAAGGATGTCAAGGTTGTCCTTCATTGGTAATAATGCATTCTGAAGAGAGGGTAGGGGAAGGAAAGGGGATTTGTTCTCTATATTGCAGGGGTGATAAGAGCCTCGGTCACTTCTTTGACGCATTTGCTTACTGTGGTTTGGCCTAAATATTTGGCCATTCCCACTATTCGCTGGTATGACCCAGTGACATAAAACGATAATGCACAAAGAACCTGTAACATTTAAATCATTAGATAGGTTACAATTTGTCATAGAAAACATTACTAAATCAGTAGATGTAGATGGAGAGACTCCTTTTAGATTAAATATTAAAGCTATTCACATGTAGGTACCATTTCGAAAGTTTTCTCACCGGCTAAACTTACGTGAATAAAGATTCGATAAGCTCGATAGCCAGCCTTCGAAATTTACATTACCGTAAGTCAAAATTAAATTCGTGCTCCCAAGTTTCTTTATAAAGTGTCACGTAAAGAACGTGTGACGATACGATTGCGATACGAAGGTAATTTAAAATCGCTCGTGCTGCTAAAATTAGTTACTTTCACGCACGATAGGGGCGCTGTACAAATGTCATACAATGGTTTGTCAATGACGATATGAATACTTTTTCGCAAGTTGTTCGTGCTCGAGCCTCAGAAGTCAAAAGTCGGAACATTTATGGAAAATATACCGTAAGTCTGTGGCACATAGTTCAAATGCGATGTTTTGTGTATGTACTCGTATCACTTAATTGTCGATTACTAGAACCTACTTGATAATATCTTTCACGTGCGAACTCTTTTGACGAGTGTATTTCTACTTCAAAAGTAAATAAGTAAATAAAGTGTATGTGTTTGAATTTTGAAATAAAAAGTATTTTCTGCTTAATTACACGTTTTTATTTACCTTACTCATATTAATCTGAATAACTATCAATAAAAATAGAATCAGTTAGAATTGATACAGCTTGAAAACTTCTCGTGTATTTAGGAAACGCACTGGCACACCCACAATAGTCTTCAAAATCATATTTGACAACTTAGTCCATATAGTAACGAATTCAAATTTGAACTATGTGTCACAGACTTACGGTATATTTTCTACAAAGGTTTCGATATTTATGATAATTGTATGTTACGAGTTTATTGAAAAGTCGCTGCTCTTAAATTTTTGACGAATTATATGGTCCGATATAATAGTCCATATCTAGCGTAACGAATACTTATACTGAAATATAATGCTGCTCCGAAGTATTTGGGTACCTTGAATGTTGCCATATATCTGATGGCGACTGTACTTAATGTTATTCCCGTGGCAATTGGAAAATTATTCACCGGAATCTAAGTATAAAACCAAGATGTGCCAGATTAATGGCAATAAGCTTCCCACCTATTACGTGGGACCAATCAATTTATTGACGAACGTTGGGCGTATAATATACTTCTACTTACCCCCTCAAGAAAACAGGCGTTATTATTTATTATAAGAACATTGATAGTTCGCAATTGTTTTTACATAGTACGCTATAAAAATAATTTAAGGTCTACCATAAATTCCTTAAGATCATTTTTTCTAATATCCAGTTGTAGAGTCAACTTGCGTTTCATTTTATTGTGAGTCTCAATGTCTCGGTGGAGCATATCAACCATCTTGCTCTTTTCTATAATATCTTGTTCGTGTTTGTGTCTGGAAATTTAATTAATCTTAAATAATTTTACAATATCAATTGTAAAATGATAGTCTTAAGCTGGACTCAAACCATGTCATTGTTTCATTTCTAGAAAGAACTACCAACTGCCCAAGACTCAATTATCGCCGGACCTTCTCGCTGGAAACCATGCTTCAAGTCATGGTCTCCAGCGCGAGGTCTAGAGGTGACCTTGAACTTTGCGATCATATTATCAATGTGCGTCTTACGGCGTCGATAATCTGAAATAATCAGTATACATTACACTACAAATGCAGTATACATTGTTTCAATTACCTAATGCCTCTTAGTTCATATGTTTTGTCATAGATTTCCCTGTCACAGCCTTCTGGGCAAATGTTGGGGTCAAGGCGTATCGGCCCAATGTCACGACTGTCTATACTGCCTTCATCGTCTTCCTCGCTGGATGATGAAGATTCCGATTCCTCAGATGACTCTATGTGGAGCACGATTAGTCAAAGTTATTATTACAAAAAACTAGTTAAGTGCGTCGTTAAAAAATCTTCCAAGGCGTTCGCTATCAAATTGCCCCACTGAGCTAATTCTTTCTATCAATCGTGTTATAATTTTTAGGACACCTACATTTCTGATAAAGGGTAGATAAGATTACAATTAATTAATTATGATAATCAAATAGTGAAATAGTTTGGTATAAGTACAAAGCAATTTTGTCATTAAGGTCAGGGGCAATTATAAGAGCATTTGCTCGGCAGCAGGAATGGATTGTGAAGCAAGTGGAGCAATATTACTACATTATTAAATAAACTCGCTTGTTTTTCGTCCCGCATTTTTATAATTTATTATTTTGTTACTAAATTTCTTTATTGATAGGTATAACCCATTTAAATACACAAACAAGTGAACTTTTATAAACTAAAACTACCTAACAACTAAAAACTATCTACAGAAATTTACCTTCAGGTTTTGGAAAAATGAGTGGAATATAAGTACGTGCACAAGTGAGTTTATTTCATAATGTATAACTATAAGTTCCACCAAGTGCCGGCAGTCGTAATTTTGTTGTTGCTATAAATTGAGGAAATGGGGACGTTGCCGTAAATTTAGTTTAATTGCTCCTGATTGATCCATTGGTGTTGCCGAGCAATAATTATATTGCTCCACTAATTGCCCGTGTAAGCACAGCTTCACATTATTACCATCGTCATCACGGTCTCGTGGTGGTCTGTACTTCTTCTTGAATATTCTTCGCAAGAAGTCAGCAAATTTGTTGTCCGATACTAAATTCTTGAATTTCCTTTGAAGTTCTTGACATTCAACATCTAGTTCATTATTTTCACTCAGTATCTCCTCAATACGATGTTTACAATCTTCAATTTGTTCTTGCACTGCTTTCACCTAATAAGTTGCATTGATATTTTTATAAAAGTATGTACCTACCTAAGCAACCGTCTTTATAAAACTATTGAAGATAATAACACAATACTCATTAAAATAAAAAAATAAGACGCCATTTTTTTTTATTCCGCAGCCCTAGGCCGCGGCCGCACCTACGTCCATTGCCGAGCGCCTCCGGTAGACACTGAGAGAATTCCCAGTGGCGCCCGGCGGAACTTGGCCCCCTTTGTGGCCACTGCGTGGTGGGCGGGTGTTACCCCGCATCCTTGGGGTCGGGTTAAATCCCGCGTCGGTGAGTGAAGTCGTGTGTGAAGTGAAGCCCCACATCACGGAGCCCTTCTAGCCTGCTTCTGTAAGGACGGTGGGTTGCTAATCCATCGTCCTCAGGCCCCGATCATGGAGGTCGATGGTCCTGGGCGTAGTCACGTCTGCGGCGCCCTCGCCGCACACTTCGGAACTCAGCGGGGAGGGTACGCTCCCTCACCCTACCGGCCGCGTTCCACTGGCACCCGCTAGAGACTATGACTCGTAGCATGGTTTCCAGCGAGAGCGTATCTACGCCCAGGCCCACAACGAGGTCCCGGCGCTGACTCGCCCATGCTGAGCATTCCACCAACGTGTGGAATGCCGTGTCTTCGCCGGAAGCCTCGCAGTGTTGACACGCAGGTGTGACCTCACGATGCATGCGAAACAGATACTCACCGAAGTTTCCGTGCCCAGTGATGATCTGTGTCGCACGATACGTGAGGCCACCGTGCTGCCTCTGCAGCCACTCCTCCATGATCGGTCTCACCGCCGCGATCGTGGTGGTTCCCCACTTTGGTTGCTGAAGTCGCACCTTCCATGTCTCCATGAGATACTGTCGGGGTTGGGGCCGCTGGGCCTCAATTTCACGAGACGCAGGCCTGTGATCCCGCTCCAGCGCCTCCTTGTGCCATTGAAACAATGACGCAAGGGCTCTCGCTTCCAGGTCCCATGGAGGGGTCGCGGCTAGGAGACATGCAGCCTCTAGGGAGATCGTGCGGTACCCTCTTATTGTCCTGACGGCCAAGGTCCTCAACGATCTGTGTAAAATGGCAGCGTTGTTGGCCGTCAGTCTCGGCGCCCATACGGGAGCCCCGTACACGGCCATACTCCACACGATCCCCAGGTACAGTCTCCTGCACGAAGCGTTGGGTCCCTTTAAGTTGGGCATCAGTCGCGAAAGCGCGGCTGTCGCCCCCATCACTTTGGGGACCAAACTTCGGAAGTATGGTCCGAAGTTCCACCGGCTATCGAGTACGAGCCCCAGATACTTCGTTGTGGGCTCGATGCCGATGCTAACGCTCCCTAAATAAGACGCCATGGAAATAACAAATTCGCATAGAAGTTTTTTCAAAAAATCTAGATTTGTAGGACCTATGTTCATAATAAGTTTATTATATTTAGCAAATTTTTGACCTATGTCATTATCAATTCACTTGACTAAGTCTTTATTATTTGTATTTAAGTGTAAATTTGTATTACCTGCATTAATTTGGAGTACACTCTTTCAGCCAAACGATCTTCATGAGCTTCAAAACGGTTTAGAACATTCATTTCTCTGTGCATTTGATACAACTGTAACTCAAGCAATTGGTTCTTCTCCTTTGTATTGGTGAGATATTGAAAACAATATAATTATTGAATTGGATGAAGCTACTTATAAAATAATCAGAAATAAGATCATGATCTTACCTGTACTCGAATACGTTCTCTTTGTAACTGCCTCAGGCGAGAGTCAAACTTTTGTACTGATATATCCGCCTCTCCTAATAACATATCTTGCTCATATAAGTGCCTGGCAATTTTTAAAAAACGTTACGTATATGTATAAAAGACAAAAAACTGCCGCAGAACAGGGACATGATTAGTTTAGAATTTTTTTTTGGGGTGCAACGGGGCCCTTCTTACATCTATCGGGCCCCAGCGACCTCACCTGCTTGTGGCGCACCTGCTGATTAACGGACGAGGTTCGTATATTACGTTACCCATGTGGTGGCTTGGTACAACAGTATTGGTCCGGGGGGGTACCACCGTGCAGCTGTGCTAAAGCCCCCCAAGTAACCCAGCCCAGGCTGGGTTGAGTTAGGGGTTCAGCAGCTGCACTGCCGGGCCCGGGGCGATGTATGGTGCGGCAGGCATGGGTCCAGTGGGGGCGAAGCAGAGTCTAGTGTGAATGGTGTGGGTCGATTTGCCGGCCAAGGAGACCCTTAGCAACGGCGTTGCCGCGGCGCCCGCAGCATAGTTATGGGGCCCGCCTGGGACCAACCACCACAGGAGGCTGCCCCACATGTTGCACATAATCCTGATGTGGGGTCGCCGCTCCGTGGTGGTTGGTCCCAGGCGGGCCCCATGACTGCTGCGGGCGGCCGCGGCAACGCCGTTGCTAAGGGTCCGTGGTAATCGGTGTGGGGTAGCGGCGGCCTTGCATCAGGGGGGTTTGGGAGCCCTTCCGTCCGGCGGGTCGGCTCCGACCTAGCCACACGGTTCTAGCCGAAGCTAGCCTCTGCACTTTGTCACTTACTGCCGCACCAAATAACGCCCTGTCTTCACGCTTCCCCATATCTCACCATGACAGTGCAACAAAGTAATAAACGGTACACAGCAGCCTCTAGAAACCCCACAAAGTTGATTTCTTTTGAGGTGGGTTCGCGAATATCCGCGGACTCCATGCAAACCTCGATACCGTCCACCATCACCTAGAGACGGCACGGCCTTCTGTGATGTTCCTAACGGAGACACAGATACGCCGCCCTGACGACACGTCTTACCTCTGTTACCCGGGTTATGTCATTGAGGAACAATTCCGCGACAAAGCCGGAGTGTGCGTGTTCGTTAGGGCGGATGTTTGTTGCCGCCGGTTGCGCTGCATAGAGAACCCCTCCTACTCCGTCCTTTGGCTGCACGTGGATCATGGCTCTATGAGCCAGATCTACGTGTGCGTCTACCGCTCCCACACAGGGGGCACTGGGACAACAAGGCTTTTCGAATACCTCAGCGAAATGGCTGACGATGCGCAGGTGCGGTTCCCGAACGCTGACCTGGTTTTCCTGGGGGACTTTAACGGTCATCACGTTGAGTGGCTGGGGTCCCTTAGGACCAATCATGCGGGACGAACCGCCCATGCATTCGCTCTCTCCCACGGGCTGACCCAGATGGTACAGGGGATCTTCCGGATACCTGACAGGTCAGACCACACGCCCGCTTTGCTGGATCTACTGCTGACGAGTCGCCCAGCCGAGTACAGTGTGTCGGTACGCTCCCCACTGGGCACTTCCGAACACTGTGTGGTGCACGCCATCTTCCAAGTGCCACCGCCTGCTCCTGCTGAGCAAATGACTCGACGACTATGGCACTACTCGTCGGCAGACTGGGACGGTCTCCGCGATTACTTTGCGTCCGTCCCGTGGAGCCAGCGCTGCTTTGTAGGGAAGGCGACTTTGGATAGCGCTGCTGCCGTTGTTGGTGAGATCAGTCTAGGGATAGAATATTATAACACTTTCACTGATGTCGCCAGCATCCGCAAAGCTCGCCCCTGGTTCGGGCGTGAATGTGCCGAGCCTGGCCAGAAAAAAAACAGTCGGCATATCGCGCCTGGGTCAGGGCTCGAGCGGCACGTGACCCGAACGTGAACCGCCTCAAAGCAGCGTACAATAGGGCCACTAGGTTCAGCAAGAGGGCCTTCAAGAGAGCGGATGCCCAGCACGTCGCGCGGCTTAGTCAGGAGCTCACATCCCATCCCACGGGCAGCCGTGGATACTGGCAACTGGCCAAAGCCGTACAGTGAAATTTTTGCCAACCCTCGCTGCCACCACTGCGTTTTCCTGATGGAGCACTAGCTCACAAAGCCCAAGAGAAGGCGGACATGCTCGCAGACCTCTTTGCGGCTAATTCCCGTGTCGATGACCGTGGCCTGCAGCCCCCCGCCATCGCCAACTGTGGCCACACTATGCTTGATATTGTTATCAGACAATGTGATGTACGGGCAGTGTTGCGGTCACTCGACACGCGGAAAGCCAGTGGCCCTGACGGCATTCCGGCGGTGGTGCTACGAAAATGTGCTGCTGAGTTGTCTCCAGTATTAACGCGTCTGTACCGCCTGTCATACTCTACAGGCCTCGTGCCGGAGGTCTGGAAAGAGGCGAACGTACAACCGATCCCCAAGAAAGGGGATCGATCCGATCGAAAAAAGAATAAATTGAAATCAGGATACTTAAATTTAAGTCCTCATCTTCTCTACCTCACTCACACCTACTCCTAATTCAAACACTATCGTTCAAATATATTTTCGACAAATAATTTTTTATTTGATTTATTACAAAGTAATTGTCTATTTTGTCAGGATAACTCTAACGAACAAATTAATTTCGACATCTCGTAGTACACTCGAGAAGTAAACGGTATTTAAGTTATTAAAACATAAGGCAGGTACTGAAAACCGAATTAAAAACGTAAAGAATTAAAAACATGAAACCTTTCTATTCGCCGTTCCTTAACTTCTGCTTCTAGGGGCGTAGGCTCTTGGTCTGGTTTAAACTTCAGTAGTTCCCAAGCCGCTGCTAAAGGCTTAGATTCTAAAAACACAACACAAATATTATTTATGTATACGTGAAATATGTTTATAAATACTATGTCATTGTATTACCCCAATTAAATCACAAGTCTATTATGTCACAAATTATATACGTTTCATATTGATTAAGTCTTGTATCTAAGTTATATCTAAGTTTAAACTTTTGTGGGTTGTCTTTAAGTCCCGTGTTCCAGTATAACTGCAAAGGCGGATGAACTTTTATATTTAGCATCTGACCGCCATTACCTATTGCATCTATCAAACATAAATACATCGAAATTCTGCAATTCGACTAGTCCGATTTTTTGAGGTCTCCAACTATTCCAGACAACTGCTAAAGATGTTTGTATGGCAACCCGCACCGACGGTGACGGCTTAACGTGCTCTACGAGAAACGGAGTGGTTTTAATGTCACATATCCTAAGATTGACCTGGCTAGTGGTTGCTTAACCTACGCGATGTGATAACCCAATCGGTAACCACTTAGCTACGAGCCCATGAAGCAAAAGTTTATTAAATAAAGCAATCTAAAAGGACTCTACATCAATCTTTTCATTATACTTAATCTCTTGAATCATTATGAAAGTGATTTTAGACCAAGCGACGCGACGTTGTTTTAAACATGTTAACAAAAAACACTTGTACACCGTTTCACTTTTATTTATTTTCAGGATTTAACCTGACCGGTTTCGCTTTATAGCCTTATCAAAGTTTGTTGTCCACTTTACATATTTATTGAACAAGTATTTTAAGCCATTGTTAAACTAAATTCTTAACACATATTATGTGGGTAGATACAAATAAAATTTAAGAGGCAGCGTAAGAAATTTAACTTTGTTTTATGCTACATATGATAACTAAAATATGAAACTACTGCTTGATGAAATAAGTGAAATACTTACCAGTGATTGGGATAAATCTATTGACACGTGGAGGCCGCACCCTCACAGCATGGGCAGATTTTTTTCTACTTTCGACTTGTAGCACCTTCTTAGACATTCGAGACTGCACTACAACTTTTTCTGGTTTTATCTATTAACAAAATACCTTTTTAATGTAAACTCTTTCGTAGGTAATCAGTTAAAAGGGGGTAACAGGTGCAAATGGGGAACGTCTGTCCATAGTATTGTGTAGACAATTTCCATTCAATTCAACAAAAATATCCACCTGCATATTATCAACAATGTATCGGCTCTGAGACTCCCAGGGCATAAATTTGCCCTGAATGCAGCTATGATTAGAGTACTTAAATATATTGACAGTTTCTCCTGAAGTGGCGCTATACACATTTGAATTTAGACCCTATGGAGATAAGTATATTTAATAATGTACCTACATACTTGAAGCAATTATCATCCTACATAATAGAATCACGCGTATATCCCCGACGGTGTAAGCAAAAACGCATTTCACACCAATATTTGCCAGTAATTTATATATGTGTTTCAAATCAATATTAAGATTAACCTCTAAATGTTTTTCAGGAAATTCCAACTCGTCATCAATGTTGGGTATGGGTGGTGGTTGTTTGACTAGCTTGGGTGGTATCTCCACTCGGATCTCGGTTAGACGTTCACCTATTTGCTTCATTAGCTCCACTAAACGTACTTTGTAGTCTCGCACTTGCATTACTTTAGTATTAAAATCTCTTTTAGTATCATAAATCTGCAACGTGAAATACGAATTCATTTGAAATAAGTGTAAACCAAAGGCGTTTGATCGAAGGAAATAAGCAATATTTGTTAGGCTACAGAAAACATGGTACTAAATAACAAAAATGTCGAGTTTTCACGTAACAGCTAGAACATTTGTATTTTCTATGACCATTAATTCGTTTCGAATATAACGAAATTCTTCAAATAAGATTTCGAATACATTTTCTATACCATTTAGACAATGCCAATTTGCAAAATATCTTTATAAATTATAAACCATAACCACCAATAGAAGTGATGAAAAATATATTTTATAACAATATACCACATTGTTATAAAATATATTTTTATCTCTCATGCTCTGAAAGTGCACATCATTTATCATCATTTATCACCATCCAGAAATGTATCACAAAATGTATCACTTTTAACCTGCATATCAGGTAAGCAATGACCCACTTTCAGAGCATGAGAGATGAAATAGTAGATTATTAACCAAGGGATAAAAGCATCCCATTTCAGACGAGATATTTTGGTGCTCGAACGTAGTGAGAGCGCTAAAATATCTAACTATCTAAATATCTTTCATCACTTCTATTCAAAAAGTGGCGTTTTGTTCCTACATAAATGCGCCTAAAGTAGCTCTTTTTTGTTCAGAGACTTTTTAGCGGACAATAATGAGATTTGAATTTGAAACATAAATCTTTCATAGTAATCCAACCAAAAAAAAAACGCGCCACCTTTTTTATTTGCTAGTACATTTCTTTTTTTTTCATAGAAGGCGGTGAAAAGTAATATTTAACACTCGAGAGTAAAATTATTGTTTTCTCAGGTGACGTACTTTGAATCCCTCGCTAAATTCAGGATTCTACTTTAGAAACCCTCACTACGCTCGGGATTCTAATATAGAATCCTTCGCTTGGTTCTGGATTCGAAATAGCGCCTTAGACAACAATATATCATTTTACTCCCTTGTCACGAACACTACTTTTGTATTATTGCAATGTTTTAGCTTTTTAACACTCGTAATGAAGGTCATATAATTCGCCCATTCGATTATCAGACATCCGAGAAGGGCAAGCAACTCGGCGGGGCATCCGTACAGACTCTCGCCACTATAACATTAGCAGAGTTGTATGTACCTCTTTCCTAGTTAAACAGACTCGTAACTGCGTGTTATGTCCATGCGGAGCGACATAGTCTGGTTGTGTCTTCAGCAAGCGATTGCCGATGGTGGCTTCGGCTTCTTTCAAAGCCTCCGCAGCTCCAGGGGGCATGGCGTTAGGATCCGGCTTCAAGTTTAAATGTTCTTGTATCTAAATACAGGAGAATAAACATATAAGATAAGTTCTTGTAGTCTCATAATTTAAGGCATCGGATGTTATCAGACGTCTTTACTTACGCAACTGATCTCGAGTGAAACCAACGTGCAAAAATCCTCTGTTTTGGTATCGGGTGATATCAGCTCGACTGATGACTAGGGAAATTTTGGACTCACGAGCAATTAAAGAGACAAACGGAGGCCTCAGAACCTGCGTCCTTTAGTTAAGTTTAGTGCTTTGTTAGAACATTAATACATAACGCCATCTTGTAAAGAAAATAAACGGCACTGCTGAAGCATCACAAGTCTTTCCACTACGGCGCGGCGGCAGTCCTCAGTTAGCATTTCTGCTCATTTCCCATTGAGCCTATGTGAGGTTTAATCTATACCTAAACTTAGGGTCTCCAACCTATATTTTAGTATTCTTAAAGTGTTAGGTCACTTTATGTCGTGCCTCGATAAAGCTACGTAATGGTTATGCCTAAAAAAGTTTTCAAACCTGAATAAATTGCAAGTGATGTCGCGTCAATCTTTGATGATAGTTTATAAGAGCTTTCTTGAGAGCATGGGGTTGCCTTGGAGGAAGGCCTAGTAAGAATGACGCAACGCGTGGTGGACCGTAAGATGACTTCCGTGGGCCCGTTCTGCGTACTGTTGCCTCCGTTTTTCTGTTACAATGATAGAATTTATAGTCAATTTTGGCAAAATGATTGTTTCAGTATTAAAAAGTATTTTAAAATGATTTACCAGAACAATCAAAAAGCTTCGAGTTTTGCAAAATGCCATCGATCAGGCTATAACAGGTAGGTACGTAGTATTACTTACCTAATTACATTTTCGGCCATTTCTAAAATGTTCATATTCCTGGCGGCGTGTAAATTTTAAAAATAATGTTTCATCATATTAAATAGCAGTTTATTTACAAGCAAACACCTTCTGAAACTCATCGTAGTTGCCGAAAACATACCACCACACCAGCACCACTTTTGTAATATTCCAGAAGTAGGAACGGACCGAATAAGTGGGAGCTTGTTGTCACGTTTATCATCGTTCATGTCATGATCGTAACAAATTTACTAGTCTATGCCCGATACTATGGCACATAATTGATAGCTACGAGTATCCTATCCAAAACTTATCTAATTGCTGCGCCCTCACGGGCACAATCGGCAAAGTAGATTCGCTGCCGGCCTTGATCCAATCCATGGCCGGCAGCGATCAATGTTGGGCCGCTGTCGTCTCCTTTGCCCGGGAGGTGATGGTGGCGTAGAAAGACGCCCTGCGTGAGCGGGAGCATGCAGGCCGCACGCTCTCACCCCAGCGAGCACCAGTTAAGGGCTGACGGCGAATTGCCTCCGCCCAAGCCCCTGACTGGGCCCGATAGAGCCGTGGGCGGTGGGTCGGGGGGCCCACCGCTCACGTGAAAAGCCCTGAGGAGTCCAACGCCCTTTATGTTACGGGGGCGTCGCTTCTGTGTCGATTAGGGGGGGCCAAGCCCCCCCCGAGATGAGCTCGAAAGAGAGTCCCTTTGCAGATCCGCCGTTGTTTAACAGTTCCTGCTTATCCGGCGGCCCGGTTAAGGCGAACGAGAAACATCGTGGATAGGTTTTAGTGGGTAGTCCAGTCCGCGTTTCATTCTAGGGCCGGGATTCTACCACGAAGCCCCCCCGCTCCCCCCCGCAGTGGGACGGTGAAGTAGCTAATTGCATTACCGATCACGTTAAAAAAACATCTTCTAATTTTTATCATCCTTTGAATCATAAATATGTAGCTCCTGATTCAGCAGAAGGTGCTTATACATGTTGTGGCAATATCGTAGAATAGCAAAATTAGGTTGGCCAGATCATTAAAACTTTAATGTTTCACGATCTTGTCATCCACATTGGGCCAGATCATGCAGTGGTCGAACATTGCCCTTGGGCCATCCATAAACTGTCAACATATTTTGTAATCATTGATTTGCCCAAGCCACATCGTGCTGTGTCCAATGGACAGTGAAACATTTCATAAAATGCGATCATTTTCTGAAATGTATTGAGAATTTTTGGTAGTGAGCAATTCGTAACCTAATATGGTCACGAAACACATGACGTCTTTATGTGGTTTCATACAAAGTTTCTTATTGTTTTGACATGTTATAAAAGATCCTGAAGTGAGTTGAGTAGGTACAGATTCAGCATGTAAATTCTATATTTTTACTTAATTCCACATAATTTAGTTACCTTCCCCGTAGAGCTGCTTCAGCCATTTTCTGATATACTTCCTCCAACTGTTCTTGAAATTCTTTTGAAAGGTTCTTTTGCCGTAGAGGTTTAATTATCACATTAGGGTCCCTGCAGTATCAAAACACACTAGTTGATGAATACAAATTTTTTTACCAGAGATTTTACCATCACTACATTACCTATCTATCACCTAAGTATTAAGCACAAAATTAAATATAGAAAAGACGCTTTTGTGTACAATAAAAGTACTTCTTACCATGTAGAGCAGTCTATTATTATTTTCTTTTTCGTTTAATAACAAACCAACTAGAAACCGCCATATTTTGTTGCGATCTTACAGAATCTGGATTAAGCCCGTGATAAATGTACAAATCTACGTTTGGCTGGTTTGGGTTTATGACAAACAATAACCGATTGCGAGATAATATGAACTGGTTTTCATTATAATATTAACTTATTATCATCATTTCAGCTGATGGACTCCCACTGCTGGGCAACGAACGCCATATTCGGTCCCGCGCTTTCGGCTTCCAGTGGCTTCCTGCGACCTTTGCTTGCAATGTCGTCAGTCCACCTAGTGGCAGGCTTAACTACGCTGCGTTTAGTACCTTAGTACTAAACGCAAAAATAAATGTTTAAAATCGGTTAAATTGACCATTATACTTATATAATGGTCGATTTTAAACCATTTATTTGGTAAAAAAACATAAAAAACATAGCATCACGCCTTTTTCCCGGAAGGAGTAGGCAGAGGTGTGCAGCAAACACACCCACATCTCGCCAGCTATGTTAGGTCCCATGTAATAGGGGGCGAGCCTATTGCCATTTAACGGGCACAAGTTCCAGACTCTGGGATAATTATCTGGATAAAATTCTAAAGAGAATTATACATTATCCACCAGACTATTATTTGGTAAAGGGAATGTAAAACTAGCAATATTAGGTACCAAATATTGGATAGAATCAGGCGTTACCTGGCGAAAGTCCATGACAAAGCAATGGTAAGTATGCATAGTCATTCTCAAGACTGTCTCAGAGAGAACAGAGAGAGTCTTGAGAATGCCTCGTTTAGAGGTGAAACATATGTCGACGTTGTAATGTCTTCTATTTTTAGCGAAAATAATGCTATTATTAAAAAAACCATTGCAATATTAGGTACCTTATTCCAATAACTTTGAACGGGAATACGTCAAGCTGTATAATGTTTCTGTTGTACATCTTGCTAAGTCCCAGGGTAGAGGCCTCGAGCTGATGAGCCATTTTCCTCACGGTCAACGCCATGGCATCCTGAAGTTCCCGTTCTTGCACGACTAACGGTCGCGGGTCTAAGGTCACGTCGATTTGTTGAGATGCTGGCATGACGCGGTTGCTATGGTTAAAAAAATCTTTTAGCGCTAGGTACTCAAGGAATACTTATTGTCTTAGGAAAGAAACGTGGCTATAATGGTGAACATGGTAAATTTTAGTGAAAGTGAAAAACAAACCAGTGATTATAGACTTACGCCTTAATAAGTTTGCTGTATTCGACAGTGAGCCCGGTTAGTTGTTCTCTAACTCGCTTTTTGTGTGCATTGGCGATGGCCACCATTTTATCATATTCCTCCTTCTGCTTGAGTTGCTCGTGTGACATGAGTTCCCCGTCAACCGTACTTGGTTCGGATATTTTAGGCATAACCTAAAATTAAAAATTTAAATTTTGTACACAATGGCATTGTTTATAGGTCTGTTGGTCTCGAGTAATTTTGGGATTTCACCAACTTCAAGAGTTCGTGTCGACCAGAAAATTTAAAGTTGGTTGAAAATCCAGCCTTATGGAACTTTTATATTAACGGTGTAGTTTTAAATTGTAGATAAAACACTATTTTCCGTATAGCTTTTTTGCCTGACTGCCGAACTAACAAATAGACTTGTACGTCCATTAAAAAAACAGACGTGAATAAAATCTCAGAAAGTTATTTCTTAGGTCTTATCTTAAATGCACTAAAGGAATATTTACGGGTGGTTCCGGCGGTGGTGGTGGGACTTCAGGCACTGGGATCAAAGGCTCGTCGAAGTTGATCATGTACGCGAATATGTTGCCGTCTGTCCCACACGTATAAAGTCGTCTGGAACAGTAATATGTAAAATAAAGGCTAAATTTTTAAACAAATATCAACCTTTTAATGGATTACCCACCATTAAAACGGACTTAAATAAAATATAAGTTGGAACTTTTGTATAGGTGTTGGGGCTATATGGGGTGTGATTTCGGAATTTAAATGCACAGAGGTTGATGCTAAGAATTATTGTATTGGCGAACATAAAAATTACAAATTATTTGGGTAGGTACGAGTACTTATAGTACTATGCGCTTAGCGATGCACTGTCGTGTTCCAGCCGTCTATAACACTGTTTCGATGCAACATACCAACATAGGTACATACACAATACATACCTACAGGTATAGTCCCACTATGAGCAGGATACTTAATACTTACCTCCTTTTTTTGTGGTATTTATATGAACAAACCTCGATACAAACGGATCACAAAAAGTAATTTTTCCACCAGAAGATTCATTTTTGCTTGAAACTCAACATTTGAACAACTATATAACGATTGATTCGTCTTCAAATATTTGCAAATATTTCTACGGGTGGGCGGTAATAATGATATGACAACTATGAATGATAAAAATCTTACTTTCCATGCGTGCTGATCTCAATGCATGTTATTGCACCGGTGTAAGCGTCATGCATCGGCAAATAGTAGTTGTCAGTGAAATCTATTCTTGGTATTGGTTGTGTCTGTAACGCAATATTCTCTTAACATCATTTACCTACCATTAATAGTCGGAGATTTTAATTGGCTGTGCCATAGCGGCTGGCACGTAAGATGTAGTTTCCTTTAATCAACATTTCATCGCAAGGCAACAGGGTTTCAATTTTGTTTTTCAAACTTATAACAGCTGCCACTGTATACTATTAAACTCATTCGGCCATTTTGGACATAAACTAATATAAAAACCCATAAAATAAATTCTGTAGTACCCGGTTACGACAATAGGGTTGCCCCCTATTACGTGGGACCAAAAAATTTAATAAATATAAATATGTTAGGACAATTCACACAGCGCCATCTAGTCTCTAACTAAGCAGAGATTGTGATATGAGTACTAGATAAACTGATATAAATACCTACTTTTATACATTTTTTTTTGTAAATACATACATATTATACATAGGAAACATCCAGACTTCGGTACAAACGTATCTGTCTTCACACAAAGTTTGTCCCGACTGGGAATCGAACCCGGCGTCGAAAACGGATGCACTACCACGCCACCGAAGCAGTCATTTACTGGCAAAGAGTGGGTTTGTAATGCACCTCTGCCTACCCCTTCGGGAATATACTATATATGTACGTATTTACCATTAAGTTAGGCGAACGTATATAAACTGCTAAGTATAAAATTTGTAGATTCAGATCTAGTGGTAAAAATCTTACCTCTTCTTTTGCCAATCGCCTGCCTTTAAGTTTCTTCAGTAGTCGTTGCATGGCCGTCATCCAAATAGAAATATGCGTTTCAGGGGCGTCTTCTTCTTCAGTAGGCATGCGAAGTACTCGTATGTATCCAGTATTGGTACCTACTATTAGATAACGTCCTTCACATCTGTTGGCCAATAGTATTGTTTTATTAGTTGGTTAGCGGCACTTGTTAATTAACTCGGTAATTTATTCCAGTATGATTCGATCCCTTACCACCTTCTCCAAATGAATCAGTGGGGATAATTGCACCGCGAAAATTTTAAATTCCACTTTTCCCCACCTGTGGTGTTCTTTTTGGGAAATAGGAATCACCACAATTGATGAGTATACAAATATGTACAATTCAGAATATAATTAGGAGGAACTTACACAAATTTAAGGGATGTGATATCGTCGCACCAAGAGTTCGGGATGGGAGCGTATTTGAATATCTTATTACTCCCTGGATTTATCAATAGAAGGGCTCCGGTTCCTTTCTGTACCACCCATACACCTTGTTCGCAATATTCGGCCCACGTTATAGTTGTGCCCAACATGCTTTCACTTTCAACTGGAAATTGGAATCTTTATTGAAAGAAGGGTCCACAAAGATATTATGGTCCTTCAAGCCTTTAGAATACCTTTAGAACAAGCAAAGATAATAGGGGGTAAGGCTGCAGCCTGCTTTGGGAAGATGTCACGCGTCTCAGCCGATCTTGGGGCGTCCGTTACGGTGGACTGAAGATTCTGTATCGCGGAACCTTCGTGGCCACCGTGACGTACGCGGCGGGATGCTGGTGGAGGCGTGTGGCAATGTACGTAGTTAAAAGCGCCCTACTCAGGGAGCAACGTCCGGCTCTGATTCTCCTCACTAAGGCGTACCGCTCAACGAGCACTGCGGCACTTCCGGTCTTGGCCGGGGTGCTGCCCGCGGACTTAGAAGTTAGGCGCGCCGGTCAAATCGACGACGCAAGGCACCTTCCGGGACCACAACTCAGAGCTGAGAGGAAACAAATTACGAAGGAGACTGTTGCCCTCTGGCAGCAGACATGGGAGAGGGAGGACAAGGGCAGGGAACTCTTCCGTTTCTTCCCGGACGTGGAGGCCCGACTCAAGTACACTTGGGTCGAGCCTGACTATCAAGTCTCACAGATTTTGACAGGTCATGGATGTTTTAAGAAAAGGTTATGTGAGATGAAGCTGTGCGAGAGCGCCCTGTGCTACTGCGGGGAAGAAGACGAATGTTTGGATCATATTCTGTGGCGATGCCCGCTGTATCACGAATATCGTCGAAAACTACTGGACGGAGTCACTCGTGTCGCGGAGGGCCCTGTATATTACTGTGAACTTGTTAACTCGGAGGCTAACTTCCGGCAGTTGAGAGACTTCGCGCATAGATGGCACAAAACAAGGAGCAAGCTCGAGATTGAAGAGAAGTCGCAGGCAGGCGACGGAGGCATATATGTGACGTCGGCCGCAATAGCGGCGCACGCTAATAGATAGTGAGCAGCCCCAGAAAGGGGAGAGTGCTCGGGGCAGGTAAAATATTATGTTGGGAGTCAAGAAAATGCACGCCCGAAAGAGCAGTCGCAAGTACGGTGTGCATCTCCCGCGATTCGGTCCATATAGTCAAGATGGCTGGTGGGACCATGGGTGGTGGTGGGTACCCCAAGCCTACCCTCTCTGAACGTGGTGTACATCTATTTATCCGATTAACAAATGAGCGTAACAGCTTAAGTCATTCATTCACCGAACTTGTTCCCAACTAAGTTGGGGTCGGCTTTGCAGTTTAACTGCGATTCGGCTGAACTTCGATATTTTCCGTGAAGCGACTGCCATCTGACCTCCACAACCCATGGGCGATATCGAAGTTCTGTAGTTAGACCGGTCGGATTTTGATTTAAGGCTCCAACTACCCGTAACCACTGCCTACACTGCGTAGGCGTGGAGGGGTCTCAGTGTCTTAAGAAATGGTCACCTATCCTAAGACCGGCCTGTCTACTACTAGATGTTGCTTAACCTTTGCAATGTGTTAACATTGTCGGTTACCACTAGACCACGAGCCCCTCCTACTCTCAGCTTAAGAGTATCTAAGTATAAAGTATGTAATTTTTTTGAAAATCTTTACGTTTCAAAAGGTAAAATAGAACTGTCGTTGTTCAAGCTTATCTCTGAAAAGGCGGGACAATTTCAACTAGACTTTTACTGGCTTTAGAGTTTATAGGAGTATAAAGAGAATTAAAAGAACAAGATATACTGAGTTCAATGGCTCCCCGCCACTCGCCTTCCTCGTCCTCGTCATCATCTTTCTCATCCTTGGCCTTCAACGCCTCTTCGTCCAAACTAGCGAGATCTTCTTCCGTTGGAAAAGGTCTATAGCGCATGCTGTTCAAAGTATAATATTTATTTATACTATTTCCTATAGCTGTATCTACATTTTTTTGTTTTGATGTTCCAAACAAAAATACCACGCTTATTTTTCAATAAGTAACGTGTGCTTTCATATAATTTAACATTTCTGTGCCCAAATGCTAGGTTTTTGGGCAATAAAATCAGCGGCGGTGAAGATAAAATCTGTCGGCCGGTTATTACTACTAAATAGGCTTCCCCCAATTACGTGAGCGAATTGTCGACATATAAAATGCCTCTGTATGAATATGTCGGATGTAATTTATTTTATCTAACTAATCATCATTCACCGAGCCTTTTCCCAACTCAGTTCGTGTCGGCTTTCCAGTCTAACTGCGATTCGGCTGAGCTTCGATTTTTCCGTGAAGCGACTGCCATCCGACCTCCACAACCCATGAGTGATATCGAAGTTCTGTAGTTAGATCGGTCGGATTTTTGATTTAGGGCTCCAACTACCCCTAACGACTGCCATAGACGTTCGTAAGACAACCGGGACCGACGTAACGTGCTCTCCGAGGCACGGAGAGGTCTCAGTGTCTTAAGAAATGGTCATGTGTTGCTTTACCTTTGCAATGTGTTAACATTGTTGGTTATCACTAGACCACGAACCCATCTATATCTAATTTATTTTCGAAATAGGGACAGGCTTGCCTAGTATGGGGCCACCGACAGTGTATTGTAATTCTAGTTTTTTGGTAATAAATGATTTATGATTATGATATGAATTAAATTATCTTTAGCTTTTCAACCGACTTCCAAAAAAGGAGGATGTTTGTTACCTCATATCTCTGGACGGGGTGAACCCATTTTGAAAATTTCTTTTTAAATGAAAGCTACTTAAGAAGCGGTCCCATTTCAATTTGGCCCCTTTCCGACAATTATTGTTGTTAATACTATCAGGCGTTACTTTTCGGAAGTCCATAGTTAAATAAAATAAATCTAACTACTTTGCAATATTCCGCCACATGCAAATTACCCAACTCTCGTATTTATTCATGCACAAGTCCGCCCTCCACACCCACTTAGGCCGAAAGAATAGAGAAATAATTTTGAAAATAGAATAAATATGCGAGTTGTGTTATCGTGCAAAAAATAATAAAAAACTTCGACACGTGTTTCACCCCTAACCAGGGGCATCGTCAGGAGATGTCGATGGCGAGCCAGCCGAGTGGGTGTGGAGGGCGGACTTGTGCATGAATAAATACGAGAGTTGGGTAATTTGCGTGTGGCGGAATATTGCAAAGTAGTTAGATTTATTTTATTTAATTATTGTTGTGTCAATTTTTGACGTTTATTATTTTAAACATACTTACTAATGTTTTTTGACTAAAGTCTCTGTATAAGACTCAAATTCAAGTCGGAAAGTGGTGATTTCCTTGTAATCGCGAGGCTTAGCTTTTGGTAAAACTGCTTCCATTATAAAACCAACTTGTCCACACAATAGTAAGACGTGTTCCTAAGGATCAGATAATATTCTATATATATAGGTATAAATAAAAATCAATCGCCGTTCGTTTGTCTCGTTATAACTGGGGAACGTCGGGACAGATTTGGCTAATTTTGGGCTCAAAATATTCCTTGAAATTCAGGGATGGTTTAAAAGTAAAATTTCAGGCAGTACGAAGTTCGCCAGGACAGCTAGTACTTTATAAAACAATGTCGGTTTAGTTACACCATATACAGGTAAGTAACTCAGGTTAGTACCGATTTTAATAATCTTTAAATTTGTTGTTTTCGTAAGCAGAATAGATGTTAAATTATGAAAATCAATCTAAATAAGTACGTAGGTACTATTATATTGAATATACTATATACTATATATATTGAAATACATAAAAATATTGGAATCAAAATGTACCATACGATACATCATTAACCACTTATAGGTACTGCAAACCGGCCAAGTGTAAGTCGGACTTGCGTACGAAGGGTTCCGTACCATAATCTATAAGTACTTTGAGGGGTCTTCCAAGGAGGTATAACGGGACCCGAGCCAAGCAAAAAAGCATGTCTGTTGTATGGAAGCCTTATTTTATTGTTTTTTTTTTTTTTAATTATTTTGTTATAGACATCAGCGAAAATATTATGCCAGCCAGGAGAGGCGGTCGGACGGTTTTAATAATTGGGTCCCGTTTTACCCTTTGGGTACAGAACACTAAAAATATGTTTCACTTACCTGGTCAGGTTTCCAAGTCATATATGCAATATTATTAGGAGTTTCTATGAAACCAAGTCTGTACAATTCGAATGGGGTGCCGGCTTTCAACTTATACATAAATATTGTGCTGTCTTCCGCACAGGTCACTAGCAATGTGCATTGTTGATTTATCGATATTTGGTTAATAGACTTCGAGTGTGGTTTCAGCAGCTGTAATATTAGGTACAGTTTGTCTAAAAAGTTATGACGTGGAGCTGGAAAATTAAAACGTTGGCAACAACCATTCGAGGCTCAATGCCAATACCACCAGTGTCGTCTAAAGTAGGTACTAAGTAGGTACCAGCTCCATATCACGACCTTTTTAGACTATATGCTTATGCTAGAAATGGTATGTTGTTGTTTAGTTTCACCGTGAAATAATTGTCTTCTAATTACAAAACTTTGTTTTGAAAACAAATGCTGAGTGTGTCTGTTACTGGAGTACTCGGCCAATTTCAGTGACAATTCAAATTAAATAAATAAATATGTTATGACCATTCACACCACGCCATATGAGCACTAGATAAACTGATATAAATACTTATTTTTATTTGTAAATACATACATATTATATAATTATAATATGGGTGTTTCCTACTAGTCCATTGAAATGTTACATGACCTTTGCATTTTTTAGAGGACGCAATTTTTATTTTTGGGACATGTGTCAATAGAAGCTTAACCTCAAGTTTGTGGGGTCGCCAATTTTTTCGCGATATCAAATCATATTTGTAGGCAAAACAATTGGCTAAGTACAAAATTTGTACTTAGCAAATTGTTTTACCTACAAATATGATTTTAATTTAATTATGACTTCACAAATTTTTTGTAAGATGCATAGTTTCCGAGATATCACGAAAAAAGTGTTTTCACTCCTTTTTCCAAGATGGCAGCCGGGGGACAAGGGTGACGACTCCACAAACTTGAGGTTAAGCTTCTATTGACCCCCCCCCCACACATGTCCCAAAAATAATATGCAATAGCTTAAAATTGTGTACTCTAAAAATGCAATATTCGGTTCTTAAATTGTAACCTTTCCATGGACTATAAGGGAAACACGGAACTCCGGCGTCGAAAGCGGATGCACTACCGATTACGTCACCGAAGCAGAAATTATAAGAGTATTGATTATGATAACGAGCAAAGCAGCCTACAAGATAAAATTGCTGACTTTGGCTATTTTCGGATTTATCAATGTATATTGCCTGAATAATTTCACATGGCTCAGTTTGAAAGAAGGTATTTTTCAAATTATTATTCATTGAAAGTAAAGTATGCAAAAGAAAGTAAAGTAAAGTGGCTAGCACACTAACCGAGATGAGATCAATAACATCTGTGTTGGCGGAGTCTTCGCTATGTATCGTGAGAGCAGAGTGCACACGTATGTCGATTAGGCTCTTGTGAGTTATCAACCGCTCAGGGTGTAGTAACAATATCCGCATTATACCATCGCCGAACCCAACAATTATTATGTTAGACGTTTTATCTACCTAAAATACAATCAATCAAAATTAAATACGTAGGTACCTACTCTGTAATGTACAAAAAAACCGGCCAAATGCAAGACGGACTCGCGCACAAAGGGTTCTGATAAATCATCTGTGAAAATTTTTATTTTTTAACTATCACGGTTCATGAGATACAGCCCAAGACAGACGGACGTACGGGCGGATGGACGGACAGCAAAGTCTCTGTAATAGGTTCCCGTTTTACCCTACAAACGGAGGTCACTCTTACAAGATACCGCTGAAAAGATAGACAGATGTGTGACGGCCTCATCGTTAAAAGCGAGTTCTTTGAGATAACTTCAAGGTAGGTACAGTCAAAGTTCAAAAGTGCATTCCCATTATAACAAGGCAATAACTTAACTGTATTATGAGGCTTTGACTGTAGTAAAGGTTTTAATTATCTGAGCCAGAGCATAATGTTACAAATATCACTAAATAGAACCTTTTATTTTATATTTAGGTCGACAAATTGACGCCACCCGCCTGATGGTAAGCTGAGGCGACGTCTGGCAATTGAGGGCGAGTCTCACAGTACACAGGAATACTATAGAGAGTGGCCCTCAACTTGTCGACCCAGTAATGTGCCTCTTCACGCTTCGCTTAAAGAGCCCAGGGTTATATGTTGGAGGAAACACGTGCGCAGGCAGGGCGTTCCAAGCCACCATCGTTCGGCAGAGAAACGATCGTTTAAAACGCTCGCAAACCTTTGCAGTCTTTTTTTTTTAATTCCGCGGCCTAAGACTGCGGCCTCTCTAACGTCCGTTGCCGGGCGTCTCTGGTTAACCTTTGCAGTCTAAGCATAAGCATACAGTGAAGTTATTGTATTATAGTAAGTGGAATGCACTTTTGAACTATTATGAAAACTTTATTATTATGATATAGGTTGTAAGCAGGATCCAAATTATCCCTTAAGTTTATCTGCTGCGCCCGAATACAATTAAATCTTAAATTTTAGGGTACACTTATTAATAAAACAACTCACATCTGAAGGCGGGTAAAAGATGCAGGTTATAGGAACAGCGAATTGATACCGCGCCAGTAGTATATGTGTATTAGTGTTATAAGCGTGTAAAGCTCCATCCTCTCCTGCTGTGATCAATATAGGATGTGACCTCAATGCTGCCATAGCGACCACACTGCCAGCATGACACGTTAAAATCTTACGATGGTTGCATTCGATTTTATCGATTTCTAATTCAACAATCCACAATCCTCCGTTTCCATCCTAAAAAAAGCCAAAGATTAGGAAAATATACTTATGTTTTTCATCAAACACAACTTTAGAATACATGATGAACAAACACACTTCTACACTATTCCACAATGACGCGGAGGATTTTTTAAACGATAGTTTGTAATGTTAATATTTTTAGTCTATAATTATGTATATTGTAATTCTTATTCCATAACTTTATTTGATTTATTTCACATCTTCAATCCATATTGAAGGCTTGAATATGTGTTAGACAATGAAGTAAAACACCTTTGATAATGCTGAAAAGCGAAACCGGTCGATGAAAATAAATCACATAAAGTTGTGGAATAGTGTACGTAAAAGTGTGTTTGTTCATCATGTATTACTATAGGCTCCACCAAGTGCCAACAATCAAAAGTATAAAAGAAGTTGATGTTGTGTGGTAATGCGGCGAATGTGTTATTTATTGCCACATTTAGAGCAGTATGTCTAAGTTTTACAGCAGCTAATTATCTGTGAGGTATTCGGCGAAGTTTGTAAACTTCTTCTCAGAATTATACAAATAGAAAATTATTGAGGAAAAGGAGCACTTACTTGAGCGTACCAGAACATATCTTTTTGATGTTTAAGACACATTATTTGACAACCCGGTACCTGGAAGTTTATAACATAACAGACACATTTTGGACAGAAATAATGGCAAGGTTCGTCGATTGATAAAAGTTAATGCGGAGTTCGATTTTTGCTGAGCGCGTGGCTGGTCCTTTTTAGGTTACCTCTGGCGCTCCGCAAAAATCGGGCTCCCGGATACTCACATACCGAACAACGTTTCTTGTCCTGCACCTGGAGCTAGTTAGGAATAACTAGTTCTTCTGTGCGGGACTATCAACTAATCAAGCATTACCTTGACATTGGCAAATCATCGATCAATATCGATGGAGCCACGTGTTTAAAAGAAGAAGAAGTCATGCTCAATGTCAAATGACGGAACGAATTTGTCGGATATTTGGTTGTTGTTTGCTAGTTGAAGAAGGCGACATAAGACTTTCAATTCTGGAAACAGACTTTCGTTGGCTACCGATTTTTTTTTTCGTGGGAGATATGCTCAAATCAATACTAATATTATAAAGCAGAAAAGTTTGTTTGTTTGAACGCGCTAATCTCACGAAGTACTGGCTTGATTTCAATAATTCTTTTTTGTTGAGAAGTAGATTTATCCGGCTATTTATCGGCGAGGAAGGCTATAGGCTATATAAGATCACGCTACAATGAATCGGAGCAGAGCAGCAGTGAAATATGTGTCAAAAACGATGAAAAAATATTTCTTTTAAGAACTTCCGTTGCGTGCGCTGGCCAAACGGTTAAGGTTATGTTAAAATAATGTTCTAAAGAATTGTTTCTCTTACTCTTTAAAAGTTCAAAAAAACTTCCGCCGTAGCATATATTCTATCTTCTAAGTTTAACTCACTATATCATATTTTATGGAAATGAAATTCGTTCTAAAACAATTATTTGCGAAGCTAGATGTTATTACGGGTGACGCGACGGGAACAATAATTACAAGCGAAGGGAACGAGAAAAAAATCCAAATTAACACACGGACGAAGTCGCGGGCGACCGCTAGTAGATTATAAGTTAGTTAATATCCATTTCAATAAACATTTTTTTTTACCTTAAGAGGAGCGAGGATATTAATACGAGTAATAGTATACAGGTAACTAGGTACGTCTACAATCTTAAGACACTAGGTACTTATATTTGTGTACGTACACAGGTTTCAGCGACAGGATTAATTTCAACATACGGATCATCCTCTGGCGGGTCTGCTTGCTCCACAGTGTCCCAGTACCACGCTCTCACGCACCCGTCCTGCGCTATTGTGGTCACCTCGTCTCCCGCTGGACTTAGCATGAATTGAATCTGTAATTTCACTATTTTTGTGAAATGTGATGTTTAGTTTAAGATTGACTTAATTGACTTGATTGACATACGACACGTAGCTGATAATCTGGAAGGAGACCTAGTATTCGTATCCTTTATAATAATATGATACATACAAACGTGTAGCGAGAAAACTACTGGACCGATTTGCTTCAGGTTTGTTTTAAATTAACTGTGACACCCATGGCATGTTCTAAAAAATACAAAACTTACAAAAAATGCCCACTTTAATACATAAATTACATAAATTTAGTGGGTACCAGTCTAGTATTATTTATATCAACAATTGATTTGTCTGAAACATGGGAACGGGTAAATAAAATGACGGGACTAGATGAGATAAACGTTACACTCACAACTGGGGCACTATGACAGGTCTTACGACCTTTGCGTGTCACTTCAACTTTTACAAGACCAGCTTCCCATACTAAGACGTTACCCCATTCGCATCCAGTTAACACCTGAAAATTTACTCGAAATAATCATTAAATTGCAAATAATAGGTCTTTACCTATGAAATTGCCGTTTGGACTTTGGTCGACAATGACGAATTAAAGGTTATTGTGGAAGTCGATGATACACAATCTACGGCTGAATTTGCAGAAGCTTTCGACGTTAGCGTCAAAAAAATATTGGTCCATTTGCGTCAACATGCCTTGCATTGCTCAACAGACACACAAATGAAGGAATTTTTGAACCGCATTGTTACTTGCGATGAAAAATGGATTATGTTTGATAACCGCAAGCGCTCAACAAGTTGGTTAAATCCTGGTTCAGCACCTAAACAATGCCCTAAACGAAAACTTACCCCTAGAAAAGTGACAGTCACTGTTTGGTGGTCTAGCGCCGGTGTGATTCATCACAGCTTCTTACCAAACGGGGTGAGCATTACTGCAGATGTGTACTGTGAAGAACTGAAAACAATGATGGAGAAGCTGGCACATCTCCAACCAGCATTGGTCTATCGCTCGTCTCCGCTGCTCCTGCACGACAATGCGCGACCTTATACTGCACAGCAGACGGTCTCCAAGTTGCAAGAACTGGGGTTGGAAGCTCTCCGTCATCCACCATACTCACCAGACCTTGCACCTACAGACTACTACTTTTTCCAGAATTTGGATAACTTCTTGGCGGGAAAGAAATTAAATACCCGAGTAGCAGTACAAAATGCCTTTGAAGAATTTGTTGCCTCCCGTCCAGCAGATTTTTTAAGAAGGGCATCAATAAACTGCCGCTGCGTTGGCAAAGATGTTTTGATTGCATGGGTGATTACTTCGATTAATACAAATAAAAAATACATGAAAAAGAATTCGTTTAATTTTTTTCATACAAAACGGCAATTTCATAGGTAAAGACCTAATATTTTGGTTAAAGTAATTGCACGACACTAATGAATGAATCAGCTCTTACTTTTTCATCAGGCATTGGATAAACACCTAGAACGTCACAGATTTCTGTCTTTCCAAATCTTCCTAGTTCACCTTTCAACTTGAGACCGGTGAAAGTCTCTGCCATTTTCCAAAACTTTACATGGGCAGCTCCTAAAACAGTTATGATTACCGCTGTTGATAGCTATTCATTTAAGTTTTAACTATTGAAGCGGACAATAAAATACCGTAGTAATAAATATTTTGTCACATCTTCTCCTGGAAGTACCTACAATAATAGACAGAGACATTGACGCACATATTCCATTAGTCTTCTTGCTCCTAAGCTATTCACGTAGGTACCTAGGTCGTCGTCTGCCCATAAGTTAAGCAGTTCTTTGCATGCGGCAAATGAAAATACCGCCATTAACAGGCTGCAAAAGTTTACGTCTTTAGACAATAAATATCAAACCTGCAGTAGTAAGTTGTCCTGGACAATATGGTGAGAACATAACGCCATTCACGTCAAATGTAAATGCACTCGTACGCAACATAATCTTGTGACGTTTCCAATTCCAAATGGTAAGGTTATAATCAGGCTCTTTGCCGACAGACGCCATTAGCTCGCCATCAGGGCTGTAAATGTTAAATTGATTGAAGTCTAGGTTCATAACACACATACCTATAACTAGTGTAGTAAGTAGTTTTGTCAGTCCCACGTACCTAATAGGGGAGAAGCCTATGTCGTTATTTTTTTTTTTATATTCGCGTGCGCACGTTCCCCTCCTACGTCTGTTGCCGAGGGCCTCTGGTACGCACCAGGAGGTATTCCCAGTGGCGCCCGGCGGACTTTGGCCATCTACGTGGCCTCTGCGCTGAGGTTTGGTCGAGTTTGATCCCGCGTCGTAGGGGTTGGGTTTGATCCCGTGTCGGTGAGTGAATCTGGTGGCCTGCTGCGGGGCTGAAGCCTGTCCGGCAGCAAGCGACCCTTCTAGCCTGCTATCCCGGGGGCTATCCCGTCGTCCTCAGGCCCCGATCATGGAGGTCGATGGTCCTGGGCGTAGATAAGTCAGCGGCGCCCTCGCCGCACACTTCGGAACTCAGTGGGGAGGGTACTCGCTCTCAACCTCTCGACCGCCGGTTCGTGAGCACGACTTGCTCGCAGAAGGAGCTTATGCCGTTAGCGTACACAATAAATTAATAACCTTTCTGTAATACGTAGGACCCTAAATTCCAACAACCATTATGGTCAAATTAACTTTATAAAAAGTTCAAACATTTATTTACCTGAAGTCTAGAACCGAGTAGGCATTCGTGGTACCATCCCGTAGTACAGCGTCAATGTCCATTTGCGGCCATGTATATAAAATAATCAGAGGTTCTCGAGGACCTTCATGATCTTCTGCTATAGCTATGCGATAGTTTGGATCTTTTCTGTACGACTGCAAACAATTTATGGTCTTTAGTCTTAACCTACCTTATTTTATTAGGTACCTACCTATGTCATTCTAATATTCCACCAACCACGTAATATTTGGGTTATCCGTCTGTTGGCAAAGTGTGTGCGCGGTAAGCGCCTCTGCCGACACCTCCGGGGATAGAGATGTGATTTTTGTGTCTGTGTCTCTAACCTTTACTGTCAGCATGTGTACGATGTGCAGGTGAGGAAGACTTTAGATGTTGAGAGTTGGCTAGGTTTTTCTCAAGCATAAAACGTTTAATAGTTTTACTTACTATTCAATATACCTAACTCACCGTTATTGCACCCACTGAGCCACCGGTGGTGCTTCTTCGGAACCAAGTCTGTTTCGTGTTCACATCGAAGAAGGTGATGATACTTCCTGCAGACCAGCACACGACGCTCTCATCGCACGCGCATAAATTGAAGTACTTGTGACAGTTATAGCCATACGAATGCCTTTTAAGATTTGTTAAAGGTAAATTAAAATTATGAAAGAGGCTTATGCCTGCCATATTTTTAAAATAACGTCATTATCATTCAATCAATCAATCAAGTCAATCGGAAGGTAATTCTCTGCAGCTGTCCCGGCGAACTTCGTACTGCCACAGCAGCGCCAGCTACTGGGTCCAATTGTAAATCTAAACCATTCTCGAATCCAACTTAAGACAAACAATTATCATTTGCAAACAGAATAATGGGAACCTTGCTGGATGGTGACTCTTTGCGTGTGGCGGTGGCTCTTCGCCTGGGCAGCAGGGTGTGTGAACCACATAAATGCATCTGCGGGTCTATGGTAGAGACCGATGGTTATCACGCACTTAGTTGCCATCGTTCCACAGGGAGGTTTCCACGGCACCATGCCCTCAATGACATAGTCCGACGGGCCCTATTATCGGCCAATGTGCCCTGCGTCCTGGAGCCTTCTGGGCTCAGCAGGACTGATGGTGTTAAATAGGTTCCACATGCCACGATGGATTAATTCAAGTCAACATGATGTTCTTTTGGAAGTCCACGGATTCTGCGATGCGTCTAATGTCGCTAACGCGGCTGTTGTTTACACACGTTGCATCACGTCCAATGGTGTTGTTCATTAATTCAAGCAAGCGGCCGGACGGTTTGACCTTGGTACTATGGAAGAATGGTAAATGCCTGGTTTGAGAGACCCACTTAGGTTAACACTATGGCGGCGTCTCACCTTGGTCGAACTGTCCGCGCACTGGCTGCAGCGGCTGAGGATGCGGCATATAAAAAACCAGAAAAGTACGCTGCAATGGAGCCGTGTTTGTATTTGTGCCCGTTGCAATGGAAACCATGGGCAGTTAGGGCTCCAAGGCCTTAGTTCCGCCAACCAACCTTCATTACAGACATTGGGCAGAGGATTCGGGTTAGGACGGGTGAATCTCGCACCGGGTCCGCGCTGGTGCAAAGGCTGGCCATTGTCATTCAACGGGGCAACGCTGCTAGCATCATGGGCACTTTTGCGCCGGGAACGATGCATGACGTATAATAGTAATTTATGACTTTTTTATTTCTGACAGATTAATTGTTTAATACCTAATCAGTATTGTATAGGTACCTACTTGTGACAACCCTAGAAGCATCAATGTCTAGACGCTGTCGGCGTTTTCGTCAAGAACAAAGACGTCGGCTTACTGGTAGGTTTAGGTTTTCTTTATACTGTGGTATTAGTATAACACACACACACAGCAAGCCATTTGTTCCCATTTCCTGGGGGGACTGCGTATTTTTTTTTGGACATTCTTACACATTACAACGTCATCTAACCCAAGTTAAGTTAAAATAAGTTTGTGCTATGGGATCCAGACGACTGATAAAAATATTTATAACATATTATACATAGAAAACACCCAAACTCTGAAACGAACATTTTGTGGATCACACAAATATTTGATTTGGCCTGGAATCGAATTGAGACCTCAGGGACAGTAGTCGCATACACATAACACTGCGCAGTCACTGCAGTCACACTTTGTACCAGAGCTTTGTCCACTGGTCAATAGGTAAGGAAGACTTGGGCACTACATATTCTGACACTCCCCGGCATACTAGAGGTAGCACTGTTTACTAGGTATAACCCGCACCTGTTTCCAAGATTAATGGACAAAGTCGTGCGTAATCGTCGCGATAATAACAGGCTATGTGTCCATCCTGTTAAGACTGCCCTATTACATAAAAGTGTAGTATGCACGTCTACAACAAAATTCCCAAAAATATAAAAAATTTGAACAACAATCGTTTTAAGTGGGCGCTTAAAAGATTGTTGACTGAGAAGTGCTACTATAGTATTAAGGATTTTCTCGAGGACATGACCCTGTAGGATTGACTTTTGTTTGTAACTAGATGACTGATGTATAATGTGGATGTGATGACTTGAAGTTGAATAATAATTTGTACACCACTCAATGGTAAAACATGTTGTGTCCAATCGAAGTTTAAGACCTATATAATAAGCACTTGACTATGTATATTATATGTACACATGATTTTTGCAAATAAATATTATCTTATCTTATCTTATCTTACAGTTTATAAAGGCGTAAAGGCATAACTATCTATTTTTGTTTTTACAGTTTTGCATTAAAGGATACTCGAATTCAAATAAGTCCGTAGGTAATGTTGAGTCTAAGGAAGTGACTGCGCCAGAGTAAAACTCCTCTGGATCGTACTCAGTAAGGATTGATTCTGCTTCTACCTCTTCCTCCTCTATTTCCTCAGGTGCTGCTTCTTCTTCTTCTCCGCCTAGTTTTCACAAAAAAAGCAACGTGCTAGTAGAAACTTTTTAATAAACAAACCCTTATTATTCACAGATAGAGAACAGTACCTAGGTAAAGTAAATTAGGTACCCTAGGTAATAACTCAATGGGTAAACATAGAATAGAATAATCAGAGTGGCGCCTATACTACTAAGTTGGTCATGTAAAATTTACATTACCTACCTACTAGTACTAGGAATAGTTTTTCTGGAAAATAAGGTAAAAAAATAAGTAGGTAATCGCAGTAAGATTGCAGTAAGACCCTACCTATAGGTTAGATGAAAATTTAATCTTCAACTTCAATCAACAAGAAACTTACCTTCTTCAAATACTTCATCATCCGCCATGGTGTTTGTAATTTCAATAAATTATATGGATTGAAATCATTGAAGTATCAATCTTTATTTAACCACTAAAATAAGTTTTA
Source organism: Nudaria mundana (assembly GCA_963556515.1). Lineage (NCBI taxonomy): Eukaryota > Metazoa > Arthropoda > Insecta > Lepidoptera > Erebidae > Nudaria > Nudaria mundana. The sequence continues at coordinate 12,159,955 of OY748293.1, forward strand.
TCAATATGAAGCTTAGTCACTAACATAAATAAATAAACTTGTATCCAGGATACGGATTATTCATTTCAAAATCTAGCGCTAATGTAATGCGTTCCAGTTTACGTAAAGAACTCTGATAACCTAGTAAAAACTGTAAATACACAAAATACTGCATCATTATAAATATAATTTAGGTTTTACCGAAATACCCTACACTGTAGGTGTAGCTATAAACCTATAATCTAACTAATCTATAATATTTATAAATAAATTTCTTACCTTGCAAACATTTGGCTCAGTGGTAGAAACACAGAACATTTCTGTTCCGTGAGTAGAAATGTCAAGCATAAATTTGACAAAAACAATACATGAAAGGAATTTATTTACAATAAGAATTACAATATACAAAATAAACATAATTATAGACTAAAAATATTTACATTACAAAGTATCGTTTAAAAAATCCTCCGCGTCATTGCCGACTGGGAAGGTTCCCAGAATGCTGGCTGTGTTGCCACGTTGGATGGCGATACTTATTCTTTGGGCCAGAAAATAGCCAGCCTTCTGGTCCTGAGAAGCATCGATTAGGCGTTTAGCAATGTCTCTATAAAGGCGGCGAGCTCTCGGACCCCATGACCCCAGTGTCTCAACCCCAAACGGCTCAAATATGTAATCACCTGCTAGGTTAGCATATTTACGCCGTGGCCTTCAGCATAAATTATGTTCGCGAAAAAAAAAAGAATAATGTACTTCACTAGCTTGTCAAAATGTCAAAAGTCAAAGTAGGTACTGTCAGTCATTTTATGGTTTTACTTTTATTTATTTTGATAATTTTTACGTTTTTTTATTGTTTTTTGAACGATAATGATAACGATATGCTGTAGGGCTGCTTATGATTATCTCTGCCATGCACGAAGCCGATAACTTATCATTGTATTCTTGTATTAATTGTATCTATTTATAAATACAAAGTTGCAATATTTTTGTTTGGACTATGAACTTTGTTTAGTCTAGCAATACCTAAACTTTATAAAATAGTGTTAGCGTGACCGCTAGAAATGTCTCAACCTTATCGAAGTTCTGTTTTAAATCTTTACAAAACCGTAAGTATCTGTCAATACATAAATCTCCTGTGTTGTTTGTAACGGAAGTTATTAATAGTTTGAGGCTGATAAAGTATTACAATGTAAAAGGACATTATACAGGTACTCACTATTTTCTTTTGTTTCAGCTATTGTACATGGGCCGAGAGTGGCCCCAGGGCTATGACTTGTTTCGAAAAAGATTACATAAGGTTTTCACTAAGAATAGTGAAGAAACAAATCCTGAAAAAATCAAAACGATGATAAAACATGGCGAATTTGTTATGAAAGAAATTGAAGCACTTTACAAACTGAAAAAATACAGGGCAATGAAGAGAAGGTATTATAATGATAATTAAGTTGTTAAGTGGTTTACATACCTATGTACATACTACTTATATAAATTGTCAAACGAAATTTGTACTACAAAAGATGTTTTACTTCTGAGTCAAGCTGGATTCGACCAAAGAATCCGGCTTAAGAACTTTCCTGAGATTTACATACCTGAACATAACTTTTGTACCGGATGTTTCGACCAGGTTACACTGGCCGTGTTCACAAGCTAACTGTGAAAAGGTATGTAACCTGTGCATATCTCTTGGTATGCACAGGTTGGTCTTATTAAACATGATAGTTTATAAGTTAAAATTCTAAGAATATTTAAGAGAACCTGATCTTATTGGTCTATGTTATTTATTTATAATTGTATAAGTATGTAGGTTGAATATTATAATCGATAGTGATTTTTTGAAAGTAGATAAATTTGAAATAAAACACGTATTTCCTATGTAATTATGTATTATAGACATTTTCATAGTTTACATAATTCATTACTATTAAAAACTCTAATAAAATAATAAATAAATAAATGGAAAACCAATTATGAGACTATGATTTTTTTTATTTAAGTGGGCAAGTGATATGATTATTTACTATATCCATCCATTTTTGAGATAAGTATATATATACAATATATCTATGATAACAATTTTGTCAACAAAATTACATTAAATATAATATGCTACATCGGTGCAAGAGATGGGCCATGGTACAGATAAACCCTGCGCTTTTGTGAACAACTGATCTACAAATGAAAGATTTTTTAACATTGGTTACATTTTACGACTAATATTTAGCAAAGGAGTTGGTAACAAACAGCAAAGATTTAACAGCCCAACACATTAACACCACTTTATAATATAATATAGGTAAGCTTACTATTCCATGATAAATATAATGGTTTACACTTTAAGTGTGACTTACATCAAATCACTCAGAAATTGCTTTATAATTTTTATGGATAAATTTACAGTAATACATTGTAATTCAAGTTTTTTGTTGAAATTTAGTACTGTAGTCTCCTGTGTTTAATTTTTTATTTTATTAGTTTCTTTGGTATTTTGTCATCACACTGTTTGAAACACAGATGCGACAATGCAGTACCTACTTACTTAATTTGTTTTATATTGGTACAGTGTGTGTAAAGTGTTAGTTAAGTACAACAAAATGATACTTACATACAAAACTTTATATTTATGTATATGTATATCATTTGAATGTTTCAAAATGCTATGTCTAGCAGTTATTCGCATAATGTTGCCTTGTTCTTAATATTATAAAATTTTATTAATAAATAGCATTATGGAATATCTATATTGTCAATTTCTACTGAGGCTCAAATGCTTGATCGTTGCACTCTGAGGATTATTAAGTTTGACCTAAAACAACAGATTCATAACAGTAAATTTGTTTGTTTCTATTATGTCGCATGAATAAATTACTATCAAATAAAATATGGATGTGACATTCGTAATATTCGTATCTAAAGCTCGGTCGCGGGGCAAAAAGAAATTCGGTCATTGACCCATCTATCCATATCTCTGTCACTCACGCACAATTATCTTTCTGTCTCGCTATGGCGCCGCTCATGTGTAAGCGAGACGGAAACACAATTGTGCGCGAGTAGACGAGATACGGGTAGACAGGTCAATGACCGAATTTCTTTCTGCTCCGCGACCGCACTATTATCAATTATTATAAAAAATATAATAATAGCTTTATTATCATAACTGTGTATGAATCTGTTGCATTGTTGGTATATCAATTCTATATTACATTAACACAGTAATTATATTTATTGTTAAATACAGTACTTGAACCACAAGTCTATAACTACTTGTTTCGTGTTGGTGCACTTCTAAATTTACTTGAAGCCAGACTCTCATTACTCTTAAATATACGTAAACACATAGTACATATGTATGTGATTTTGGAATTTAACATGTGATTATATTATATACACAATAACACATGAATTGAGATCAATAACAGTTAAGCTTTAGCTAAATACAGGTAAGTACAACCAAGGTTCAAAAGTGCATTCTCATTATTGCAATGAAATGCAATAACTTGACTATAATGCTGATGCTCAGACTGCAGAGATACCTATTATACTTAAGTATATATAAATATTATGTTATTTACCTACTGGATTTGCATTTTTAAAAGATCTTGTATGTAGGAATATTAAATATTTCATTACCCCTCCCCCCCTATAATAAGCTAATCTCAGTTGGATAGTGTTCGAGAATCAGCAGTTGCATGGTCGGAAAATCTCTAAGCCTTCACGGCGAGAGAACCTTGATTTTTCGACTTCACTCATGTGACGAAAAAAACTTTTTTACTGACTACGCAAAGAGGTTTATAAACAACTATTTAACTCATTTGAATAGATTTAAAAAGTATCAGTTAAAAAAAGGCAGTAAAATGTTTCTTCCTCATACCTATCTAAAGGTAATCTTTGACTAGCTTCGATGATACCACATTGTATTTATAAAGCTGGGTCCACATTAGAGACATCTCATTTTTCGTCGCCGTAGGATAGACATAACATGTTCGTTTTTACTTTTTAAACATGAACCGTTAATGTTACGTAGTCCGGTAATTATGCGCAGTCACAAAACTGAACCCACTTTACGAGTGTTCATTTAAGTTGATAAAGTAAACTTTAGTTTTACTATCTAAATTATGTACCTACTTAAGTAGATACTTCTATGTAAATTTAAATAAGTACAATAATAATAATACATGCATTTTAAGAATTTGAAGAATTTATCACAATGTGAACTCGACACTGAAAAGGTTTAATGAGTACCTAAAGAATGTTGTAATCTAAAAATAATAATATTAGATACCTATATGATAGGCCTATGGTGCCTATGGTTCCTCAGTAGAAGAGAATGTTGTGACTTTAGGCAGAAAACTTAGTTTTACCGTTGAGTACTCTAAAAAAATCTAATAATTACAAGCAACTGAACTAAAAACATCTCTCTTCTATTGAGGGACACAAATGTATCATTCTTATTATTATAAAAGGTTAAGTATCAATACTATAACACTTATTTGTTAGTAAAATAGAATGTAATAAATTTAACAGGATAAGTAGGTAGGTATAACTTATTTACAACAGTTTTGTTAAAGGTTTTCAAACAAAAAGTTTCGATTACATGAACGTGTATACGTTATAGTAGGTGAATACTTGATAATAACAAAGCAGACTCAATAAAACATAACTGGCTGATAAGTATAGGTAAATTTTCTTAGCAAGAATATTATTTGGAAGTAGCAAAGGAATTCTAACAAACATTCTACCCTCCTCACATCTCCTTACAATTATGTCTAAACCAACTCTTTTCTTAGCAAGATACGAGTATTTAGTTAGTTGAGATACAACTACAAGATAAATACACAAGAAGGACGTAGGTATTTCGCGTCCATGCAGTTTTCAGCTATGTCACACTTCCACAACTACTTTCAACCTTCCAATTTTCATACATTCAACACAATCTCCGTAGGCTAGGTATGACTTTGTTAACGAATTGATGAATAATGTCTTTTGGTTATTGAAACACTAGTGATGTCAGAGGCAATGTAGATGAACGTTATTTATTGAGTGGAGGAAACAAAAACACCCAACCGTTACGTTTGAAGTCATACTGAGCCCCCGAACTGCACAGACCCAAACATCTATCTAATAAATATGCTCGCATTTGATATAACAAATTAATGTAAGAACTACAATTAATGATATAATAATAATATGTTTTTGTCAAATTACTGAAACAATAACTAGAAGTTTAAATAATTTGTTTGCGAGTTTAATAAGTACATATAATCTTTTACATCAGAATAACGAGACATAATAAGTTCTTAATAAACGTATAAATAATAATACATTTAAGTTGCTGATTTTTCACATTCCTTCGTCGTTGATTTATCAGCTTGCTGCTTCAATCTGAAAATGTGTCATTATAATCTTTACTAATGAATACAAGTTCAGATATGAGACATTTCAAATATTTCACCCAACGAACCTCAGTTTCATTTTAATCCTTCTTCTCCCCATCATCGGGATCCTTGAGGGTGTGCCATTGTGCAATAGGGCGTCGTGGACTAGCCAACATGTCAGACCAGTGGCGGAGCTCGGTGCCCGACGCTGTATATCCAAGCACCACTTTCCCGATTGGCTCCGATGTACCGATGCGATCGTAGTCGACCACGGTGACCACTAGGTTTACTTTCTGCAGTTTTATTCAAAGTGTGAAAGTACATTGAATGTCATAGGTATTTTATTTATTGGCGTTGCATCTGAGGACTACGTTTCAAGAACCATCTAAATTCTAGTATGCTAATAGGAACTGTACGTATGTAAAGTGAACGTGTACGTAATTATTATGTAAATGAAACCAGCATATTATGAAGAAAAAGTGTTCAAAGTGACTTCGAAATCTACAAGCTTTTGTGGTGGGGTGGCACGACCTACATATTCTGGGAACCTACCAAGCAAATGTAAGTAGGTTACCAGTTTACTAAAATAAGTACGAGTGAAAAGTATGGCAATTGTAAATGGGACAACTAAATTGCCTCAGAAAGTAAATGAAGGCAATGTGGGGTTCCCGGAGTGTTGTCAATGGCCATACGAAAATCTATAATAATATTATAAAACAAAAGAGTTTGTTTGTTTGAACGCGCTAATCTCAGGAAGTGCCAGCTTAATTTGAAAAAATCTTTTTTTGTTGAGAAGTGGATTTATCGAAGAAGACTATATAACATCACGCTACAATGAATAGGAGCAGAGCAGTAGTGAAATATGTTTCAAAAAACGGGGATAAAATATTCATTTTAAGAACTTCTATTGCGTGTGCTGGCCAAACGGTTAAGGTTATGTTAAAATAATGTTCTAAAGAATTGCTCCTCTTTAAAAGTTCTAAAAAAAAGTTCCTCGGCACTATTCATATAAGTATCATCTAAAATTTATTTTACACCAAAGTCATAGGTGTTTCTTACGAAATAATTATATATCTCTCATAGATTTACTTTAAAACGAGATTTTTTTTAAAATCTGAGGGTGATCAATTTGAATAATCATAGATGTAATAAGTAGGTACATACTGTGAATACTTACTAAATTCATGAATAATATCGATGTAACAATTCAACATCAAAATAAGCACAAACATGCAAAATCAAGCGAAAGCAAACCTAACAATAGTAGCAGCAGTAGTAAAAGCGACATATTCATACATACCTCAGGTAGAAATTAAGGTAAAAAGGGGAAAGCGTCGACTCTTTAAGAGAAGTATAAATACGACAAAAGGCTTATACAATGCAGAAGAAGAACGAGGGACTGGATTCCTTAAACCATAAGTAATTACAGTTTGAAGTAACCAAATTGTAATGCAGTCACGAGGGGAGATTGCTAACACCACTTAGTTGTGAGGGAATAAGGTATAAGACATTCCAGCTAATAAGTTTATATTTCTTAAAAAAATAAAAACCTTCATCCGAAACACCAAGTTACAATTGAAGGTCAATATGTCTATTTTAAAGCAATATAAATTATTAGCTTAGAAGGATGGATGTAAGTGACGAAATGATAAACTTAGAAGAAATAGAAAGAAATGGTAACAAAGGCAGTACTTAAATGGAACACGGATCGAAGGGAACTACAAAGTATCTAGCTGGTAGAACTTCTATAAAACACAATGACCTTATAAAATAAACAAATAAGTAGTTATTGTAACATATCACTGTAGGTAGTGTAAGACTAGCCTATCATACTTCAACAGTTTTTTTATGAAGAAAATATAATAATATGTTTTTGTAATAAATTGGTCTTTTATGTAATTTAAATCAAAGAAACACAAGAAAAAACAATGTAGGCAATAATGTTTATGCTTAGAGAAGGAACGGGTCGGGAATGCAAGTGGTGTACATAATTCATATTCACAACAATTAGTACACAACATCAATTCGTGCACAGTAAAGACAATATGAATGAACGATACATGTTTCACAACGGTTAACTTTAATTCTATTATGTTATATCTTTCATTCATAAATTTGTCCACACCATACGCTGCGACATCGAATTTTGTAATAATCTCGGCTCGCACCTGTATTTGTTCGAATGGTACTTCAAAAGTAAATGACTCGTTGTAATAGGGATTCAGTGTGCATTTCTTGATGCTCGTTTTCTTCTTCTTTAGACGCTTTCCATTTTGCATGAGTGCTATCTTTACGTACGGATCTGTCCTCGACCGGGAGCACCACAGCAGGCAGATATGAAAAAGATAAATTTACATCGATTAGTTCACAATTGTTAAAATGTCTTTTAATGTCTATGTTGAGAGCTACTGTGTCATATTGTTTTTGAAAGAAAATTTCATTATCGTGAATAGGTATATAAAATAATAATAAATTCATTAATTTTTTATTAATTTATTTAATTAATCTTTATGTACAAGAACAGGTACAAAGGCGCACTTTTGTGAAGTGTAAGAAATTTTCATTCAATGTTTTTGATTTCGTTAAAATGTGCTCTCAAATGTTACAAGAGTGAAGTGCATTATGGTTAAGTATGTAAATATTTCAAAACTTAAATTAATGAAAGTAGGCGAATGAGTACAATGTATGAAAATAGGCATGAATCTACAAAATAGATTTCTCGTAGTTGATGTTGAGTGAGATTGAGTCAAATTAGCATGCGGTGTCAATGAACAGACGTTGAAAACATACTTTGCTATTGTCAATATACATGAAAGTAATAAAGCTAGTAAAAATATTGGTTGAGAAGATAAAAAATAATTTACCCTAAAATTCCTGTAAAGTTAGACAATTGTGTTATAAAGAGTGTAGATTGGTATAGGGTACAATGCTAAAGTGAGTGAATGTGTACATACCTGATAAACCGCCGACATCCATTTTCTTTAAGTTCTTTGCTTCCAAAATTACCACAGTGAGCTTCCCGGCCGTTGGTACATAGCGCAGCGAGAAACAAATGTCTCCCAACTTGTTATCCTGCAATATGTATCACCTTGTCACTATCAGTTCTTAACTAATCTTTGACAGGTAACCAACCGTAGTAAATTATAACTTGAAACGAAATTCAACTTCCTAAAGTACATAGTCTTAGTGTAATATTTAAACCCATGACATGGTAATTATTACTTATGTTGTTATATTCGTCAAAGTTAGTGTTAATATGGAGTTGTCAATAATAGTTGAATAGAGTTGTTTTGGGTGTGAGTTTATGGAAGATAGTATAGGAGAAATTGTGTTAGGAATATAGCGTTCTGAAAACGGGTTTGAGAAGCTGCTTATAAAACATAAAAGTATGTGGACCATAAAAAACGCGGCTTAGGGCGGACCAGGGCACTGAAAAATCTCGTTACACGAAATAAAAAGAAATTAACATAACTATAGCTTCGTGTAGGACCTAGAAGCGTAATAATTATGGTTGTTCATTGTCGACACAGGCTCTCAGTTCATAGTAAGCTACGACATATACTTTGAAATTGAAATGTTTGTGTAGGTACTAACTGAAAGACTGTGTCAACTTACGTTTAGGACCATGGTCCATAAACATTTTGAGTTCAATAGCCTTGAACAGAATGAAGAGCTAATCATACGCACATTTGACGAACACTTCATTGCGTTACATATAACGTTTTAGCACATAGATGTCATTACATCTAATAATATAAAATTAAACACGATACATATAGTTTTTGTAAGAATCTCTATAAAATAAATAGATAGATATATACATCAACGTTCACCACACCTAATAATAAATAAGCAAACGTATCCTGATCAATATATAACTTTATATTGGTTGTGGAAGATAAGGATTATAATTTATTACGATCTGTTGCCGAAATGAAGCCAATTTACTATTTTTGTGACACCCAGCTCAGATCATCAAAATGTGAAATGTTCGCTCACCTTGCCTAGTCACTGCTGCAATTCAGAATCCTAACTAAGTAGTTATCTGATACTCTTAACTAAAACATAGGTATACCTTTATTGTTGTGCCTATAGTCTGTTGAGGGACTAACCATTTTAGAAACAGATCGCAATTAGCTATGAATACACATATACAATACAATAATACAACAGACAGAAAGAGTACATTGAGGAACAGAATTACTCGCATTGTGAAATCAGTTTGAAAGTTAAAAAAAATTGTTGGCGTTGCCGTTTAGTTAACTTTGCCGAAAAAAGAGTCAATAAATATATACAACGCCAGAATTGAAGGCAGGAAAGTAATAATGTAGTGTATTGTCTCTGAATTTACAAGACTCGTTTAAAGTCTTAATCATATTCCTTCCTCAACGGACTCTTTAGCACTAGGTATGTAGGTAGGTACAAAAGACATACACCAATAGGTACTATCAAACACAGAGAACACTGGTATACACATAATACATAGGCACATTAATAATGTGAAGGATATAATGAGATGCTACGTAAGCAGAGGTGGTGAATTGATAGGGGTGTACCTTCATAAAATATGTTCTTTGATATAAATAATGCTCTTGAATGCAAATATTGAGTTCAAAGTCCGCTAGAAGCGTTATTTCTTTCTAATAGTTGAACAATTAAACTACTCACCCTACCTACGTTGAGTTAAGCTAGTACTGTATGACCTTATAGAGGTCGAAAAAATCAATAAATCTCCATTAAGCCCGGCTAAGTTAGCTATCAAAATATTTAATTTGAACGAGCTAACTGTCTAAGTAATGCCATGTTGAACACCTTAACAGAGAAAGGTTTTAATTTTTCTTGGCAAGAGTAGAAAGATATCCCTTAAATTTTTTTTGGCAATTATTTTTTAACCTCGGGCCCATTTCAATGTTACCTCGTTTTGACTGTACATTTTCAACCAAATCTAGTCAACGTTATATACCTACATCTTTACTTAAATAATCCTTTCTGCAAACTATTACTTGCTGACTGAGATACACGTCAGTTTGTGCACACTGGCGTAAATCTTTTTCAGATACAGTTCCACCGTGTCATTCAAAATACCACATATTAAGAACTCGACATTGATTTAATAGACCCCATCGTATTTTTCATTCTTGGATGACCAGCAGTTTAAATGTAGCATAATGTAACCATGACTCATTACTCGAAACGTTGAAATTATTACATATATTGAATGAAAAGAACATAGACTAAGAAGATGAAGCACCTTGCTATAATAATATTTGATAATCAAAAAAGTATGTAAGTTAGGCAATATAATGGAATAACAGCAAGTTTAGTAACTTTAAATAAGTGATTATTATTATTGCGACGACTTTACGTGCTATCCTTACTAGGGAAAGAGAAACCGACCACATTGAGTTTTAGCTTCCCTTCGACTTTAAATTATATTGTAACCATTTAAATTAAAAATTAAATACATATAGTAGTAACATCAGACAATGCGCTTCTTCTTTGGTACACCACTATCACAAACATGCAAATAAGTACATATTGGTTCAGTTAGATTGACACTGTTCTTCGTTCGTTGGTCAGAAGGTGACCTGCAACACACTTCAATAAACGTACATTTAATATTATAAATTATTCAATATGTCATGTAGTAAGTCTAAATAACTGTAATACGGTAATGTTAAGTGATATGTAGGTAAACATGGTGGTATGATGCATTTGTAATGTATAACATAAATTGATATTGCAAGGAAATATTTGTGCGACTGTTTGGAAAATTTATAATTTTGAGTTAATTTTGAAATGTTGGAGTATCGAAGGAACCAATGTACTTATCGTTCCGTGTACGAGTGAATCACATCAAACATAGATAGCCAATAGATATACGTGTAGTCACAGATAACTCTGAATTCTCACTTCATTTCCCTAGTATTTTCCAGTTTAAAATAAATGAATTACTGGTAAGGATACAAAATGACAAGTCAGAGAATATACGAGCACAATACATTGACGAGCATGCAACATTCCCCAGCCGCAATATAAAATTAAATTAAAGTGTTGGATGGATAGAAATCAAATGACAAAGAAACAGAAATAATGGAGAAACAGAAACAGGTGATCATAGGTAAAAGTGATTTTTAGAAATCGAGATGTGGTCCAATGTTCTAATAATGCTGCCTATCACCCTAAGTATAAACTACACAATGTTTCACCATCAGCCCGTTATCTTGGTCTTCAAATTGAACCTCTGTTGTTGGTTTGTTAGGTTAGGTACTTCTATTAAACATTTGCCCAATTTGTACCCCATTATTTTGAGTAACAATTATTATTATCTTTAGATAATCCTGATGTGTCTCAAAATAATACTTACGTGAATGATCATTTCGTTTTTGAAGCGGCATGCAAGATTGTTCAGGACACAATCAAACACAGCCAAGCAGAGCAGAGAAAATATGGAGAAAAAGAGAAAAACCAAGTAAATACATTTTGCTGTCGAAATTAATTTTATCAGAAAATAAATCACGACTCAATCCATATGGAGGTGCCTTGACTCACAAACATTTCCTCCTCTGAATTTTTATGAAGTTGATATTAGATTCCTGAGCGTCGTCAAGGTCCCTCTGAATAAAAAAGTGCAGTAAAATTGAAAAATGTCTACCATTTCACCAATTTATATTTTAGCTGTGTCCAATTGCACGATGTGCTTGTTGTATTAACTAATTTAATTATTCAGATATTTCAAAAATATTATATTAATTGGAAAAATGGTGAAATATTTAATTAAAATAATGCCATTCTGTCAAAACACAATCTTTTATGAATACTCACTTTAGTGTTTGTGTTTCGACAGTGTAGCCTAAGCTAAGAAAATAAGATAAAATAGTTTCATGTTTGATCATGTTATCTTTTAATTTTTGTATTTGGTATTGGTATAGGCACCTAGGTAGGTACTTCTAACTATGTGCATTTATTTAAGTAGAAAATGATGTTCCTAGTTGTGTGAATCAAAATGGCTGTTGATGTGACCTGGGTGTGGTGGTATAAACTTATGTTTTTTACCAATTATAATTTTATGCAACACCTACCTATTTCAAAAAAATACATTTTTATGTTACTTATAAAAAAGATATGTTACTTATCTTTATGGCCCGACGTATCAAATATAGGGTACCTACTTTAAAAAAGTAATTATCTGTAGATTTGTATCATGTGTCAGTTGTTTACATTGTTCAATAGTATCTATTGATTTTACGGACAAAGAAAAGCACTGGTTGGTCAAAATCGAAGGGAAATGCTGCTATTATGATCAGTGATAATAATTATCGCTATGAATGGTGGCAAACTTCAGATAAAAAATAAGTTAGTAAAATCATGTTTTGTAGGTATGTTATACAATGGTTGAAAATACTTAAGATACTTTGTGGGTGTATCTATTCGCACCTGACCACCTTCGCCTTCAACACTTTGGAGTTCGCGCCACTCTTCGATGGTTTGCGCCAAGTCTACTTGGCACAGCGGTACTTTCACTTCACCAATCTGATCGTGTTTTGAGAATCGATCAAAATCGAATATTGCAAACACGAGGGTTTTGTTCATCGCGTCAGCGTAGGGTACATTCTGAATAAATGATTAAAAATTTCGTTACAAAGTCTGTAAAATACATTAAAAAATTCTGTGTTTTCGTAATACCTACCTTGAATACAAACGTCTCATTAAATATAGGGCTTAATGTCTTTCGATGAACTTTGGTTTCAAACTTCTTCTTCTTATCTGGGAGTAAGTAAACTTTGACGTAAGGGTCAGATGTTCCACCCATGTCTAATGCAGGAAGATCTTCGGCTTGTAAAACGGTGACGGACAAACTGTTGCTGTTGAAGTCGTATTCCAACTAGAAGCAAACACTTACATGAGAATATAAAGTTATGAAAGTTCATTCAATCGACGGCGCCGCCTGAACACGAGAATATGTTTATGATATAAAAAATTAAATGAATTGAGGTATAAGTTAAAATGTACTAATCATGCAAAATTAAAGAGTCAAACATAAATACCAAAATAAATGTTTCACTGACGACTCTTTACTTACAAGCTGTTGCAAGTGAGTGACTCGACTCACTTACGTAGAGTAAATTTTTTAACCAACCTTGTATTGTAGTTTGCCGAGTTTTTGTTCTTCTTTCTTCGAATCGCCGTCATCTGGTTCCTCAGCATTCTCCGTAAGCTCCTCCATGTCAGGCTGAACCTACATGCATGTCCCGCGGCAAATTTCACATGAATATGTTATTTCTTAAAATAAAGAAGTTACTATTTCCAGTTACCTTTCTTTGTTCCATACTAGCTATAGAATTTATCATGCCCGACCCGTGGTACAACTGTGATGTTCAACTGGTTGTACTACGGAGAAGTAAAGTTACCCATGGTTCAACTGGTTGTTCTATGGGAAAATATCTTTACCAATGGTTTAACTCGAGTGAGTTGTTCTTTTCTTGGTCCAACTAGTTGTTGTGACAAAGTTACTGAATTTAGTTCGAAGTTAGTTATAGTAGAAACAAAGTCATCACGTGGCTATTCAAACGTGATCAAAAACATTACCTTTTCCTTGTAAGCAGAACCAAGGAGTTGGACGGATTTGAGGTCGACCCCTTTCATTCCTTTCTTGCCATCCTTGGAGCGGCGTTTGCGGAAACATCGCCTGATGCAGCAAAAACATACTCCCAGGACCACCACCGCGATTCCTATAGTAAAAGTTCAAATTGTAATTTGTTTGTTTTTTGTACAATGATTGTGATCCAACCTCATCAGATTTTTAGTGTCTTGGTCAATATCAGATTTTGATGACTTTTTTTTATTACGTCAATAAAAATCGGCTTGAAACTTCTATCCCTCTGTACATAATTATAATGAAAATATAATGAAAAAAAAAATTTTATAATAAATGCTTAATTTATATTTATCTTACCAACAAGTATAGCCACCAGTTGCCAGGTTTCCATGTTCATCTTGTGCGCTAGTTTCGCTGCCTCTTCGCCTATCGTGTCTTGAAAGGGCGTCGCGGCCGTAGTTCCTGAGCTTGAGGTTGTAGATTCGCTCGCTGCTACAATTATATATTTGGTTAGACTTTGCAACATTTTCATTGTAAATTAATTCAACCGATTTCAAAAAAACTATAATTGTTGATAACGCCGACGCCCTCCTTGGGTACTTACTACTTATCCTTCCGTGAGCGTACCCGGGGCGTTTACCATTGGACCTATATGTAGGGTTGGCGATTTGGTTTGGGTTTATGTCTTTAATTGAGACTGTAAGCACTCAAGTTCACAACCACATTGTGATTCTAAAAAAACCGGCTCAGTGCGTGTTAGACGCATAGAATAGATTGTCGTAGGTCGTACCTCTATAACTCCTAAATTACATGGACTACCTTGCCCGGTTTTCCCAAAAAAATATACTTTAAAGCTGAATACCCCGCAAACGGATACTTAAAGCAAAAAGTTGTGTAACGGCCGGTTTATGAATTGATAATTAGACGCGAGAAAAGAAAACATCCCTATTTTACGCGTATGGGAGGTACCCCAAAAATAAATATATTTTTCCTAATTTTATTTTAACACTGTCGGCGTAGTAAAAAGCTTCTTCTTCGCACTAGCCAATTGGAAAGAACGGCGAGGACGAACAGACGAATGGATAGACGGATGGAAGGACGGAAATGATGAAACTTTAAGGGTTAACCTTAAAAATTAGACTCAAGTGGTCCGGATTTCTACAACGAATACCTGTATTTGAAATCATTTGCTACAGTTCTATGCTACGTTAATTACATAGGTATCTATTTATTATTTTTAATGCTGTATTTGCTATCCCATAGCACAAGCTTACAGCTTAGTTTGGTCTAGAAGATGATGTTGTGTGAGAATGTCCAAAAATATTTATTTATTTGTAACTAGTGGTCCCGGCGAACTTCGTACCGCCTGAAATTTTGCTTATGAACCTTCCCTGAACCTCTACGAATATTTTAAGACCCAAATTAGCCAAATCGGTCCAGCCGTTCACGCGTGATGTCGTGACCAAGGGAAATAGGGATTCATTTTTATATATAGAGAAGATGTGCGCTTTTGTTAATCATACCTAGGTATTGGTGAACCAATTTTTACGTTGCAATACCCTGGGATCCTAGCTTAGGAGTAGGAATATGGATTATTGGGTCACATCCCGGTTAAGTGGACAGGAAAGATTAGGTAAGTATAGGCAGGGTAGCAGAAACCTCTGGGACGGCTCCGCGAAGTATTTGCTGGACGCTCTCGACGCTATGCAGCGACGGGCTATCCGTATTATAGATTGTCCGGAGGTAACGGGAAGCATTGAGCCGCTAGCTCAGCGCCAAACAATGCTTCCTTGGCCTCATTCTACCGTATTTACCACGGCGAGTGTTCTGAAGAGCTCTTCAATCTGATTCCACCCTCTTCCTTCCGGTCCCGAACAACGCGTGCCGGGCAGAGATGCCACTCCCACACAGTGGATAGCATGTTCGCGAGAACCGAACGTTTTAAACGTTCGTTTCTCTGCCGAACGATAGTGGCCTGGAACGCCCTGCCTGTGCAAGTGTTTCCTCCCACATATAACCCTTGGATTTCTTTAAGCGGAGCGTGAAGAGGCACATCAGTAGGTCGTCAAGTTGAGGGCCACTCTCTATAGTAGTGCGCTGTGAGATATCGCCCACAATCGCTAGACGTCGTCACGACTTACCACCAGGCGGGCGGCGTCAATTTGACGAAACCAATATATAAAAAAAAAAGAAAAAGAAAGTACACCAGTGTTATAGTAATGTTAGTAGGTAAGTAATCGCACATCAACAGCCATGACCAATACGGCAAGGGTCCTACTAGTAAGTTACGGCATATGACTTCAATGTTAAACAAACTAGTTTTATATTCCACTCACTTTCGTTTTTCCCTGGGGGTGTCATCAGCTCTTCCACAGTCTCGGCGGGCGCCTCGCGCCTCCACCGCAGAATGGATCTCAGAAGCGGTGACATGGTTACCTGTACCTATAGTAAAAACAATTATTAAGTCTGATTGTTGTAGTGCCAGTTTATGAAGCAAATGCTATTTACTTTCTATTGCCTAAAGCTTCCTTCTTAAGGAGTCGGTAGGGAATACTACTCCCAAAATCTTATCTTCATAAATGTTAAGGTGTATATAATATTCTGTGGTACCTATCCATAACAGTGAATATGCTTGTACATGGAGTCAAAGTTAAAATCAGAAGTGTGGGTGTGTTCCTGAACTTTGATTTTATTCATCGATTGATTTAATCATTGTTATTTAGTTGATTGTCTTTTTAGTACTTACAAAGATCGTTTGAGTGAAGAGTAAAAATTATTTTACTAAAAAATAGATACAAAAAGGATAATGACGTATCTACGAGTGTAAACGTTCTTATTATCTTATTTTCGTTGTCCCTGAAAAATCCCTCCTGACCTACAAAATCAGTAAAGGTTCTATATGTTAGTGAATGGTAGCAATACTTATAGCTTGGCTGAGTTGGTGATCCCTATTTAGAGACCGCCCATGGCTCTATAGAAAAACCGTCAAATTCTAACAAGCGTAAGTTTAAATTGCCTATTCACACCCATTTATGTATGACTATGTGGTTACGTGCTGTGAATTATTTTTAGATTTTGTGAAGGGCTTCACTTTTAAACCAGAGAGATTTGAAGTTCTGATCAAATTTGTAAATAAGTTCTTTTCTACGATCAAGTGAAAAAATGGTCACATAGGTACCGTTTTTCTATCTATGTATTAACGTAATTGCGGTACTCAATGAAGAGTCTCGATCGGTATTTTTAACATGAGACTTGATAACACCACTAACCTTATAATTCCTCCCCTACTGACTCCGTTGACACTTTGTTTTTGTAATGTAAACCCTAGCAGTCACTTTAAACGAGTATGGTCCATTTCTGCGGAGTATTATATTCAATAGGAATCACCACTCGCTACTGAAGCGAGGATGGCGAAGTTGCGCGCGCATTCGATCGATTGCTGCTGCGCGATGCGATGCCTCTACTTTTAGTTCCTGCCAAGTCTTTATGTTTACGTCATAGTGGCGTACATTGACGGCCATGCTTAAAATGTTAATGGTTCAATGTACGTTAAGCCGTTAATGCTGATGAAAATATCGAAAAAATCAGAAAAAGTTAACAATATTTGAATCGATATCGTATAAGCATTTATCTACTTATAACTAGGTTATGAGCAAGTACCTACCAATAAAACAAAGGGATAGCTTGAATATGATCTATGAGATGTACCTACCTATCTAATTTGAAAAGTTTTTCAATAATTCTTACAAAACCTTAGAACTACTGCAAAATACCAATAGAGACAAGATTTCTCCATGAACCAGACCAACCATAGTAACTGTCTTAACCCATCAAAAATAATTAATTAGATACGACACGATTAATTAGATGAAAATAACGCTTTCTGCCTATCGCCACAGAATAGGGAATAGTACTTACATATGGAACTTGCACGACGACGTTAATTAAAGCACAAATTTTTGTTTACAGAGAACATAATTCGAACGTTAGGGTTGACAGGAAAGTCCCAGCATAATTTGACCAATAATTATGACGCTAATGCCTCAATATCAACTCTATGGTCAATGCCGTATCACAAACAAGAGACAATCCTTACTGACTTACAACTTCAACTTGTACCTGACGTCACGTATTTTTTGCGATTGGGCGTTTTCACACTGCCACGATATCGTGAAGATATCGTGACGATATCTGGCGATATCGTGACTAAACAAGGAGTCACTGTGATTTCACATGCATATGATTCGTCACTGTTCGCATCTGTTATCTCGCTCAATCATAGGGAGATGATTGATGTTGTATTACCAGGATATAGCCCCCAAACCTACTCATAGAATCTAGATATGTAGGGGAACATAGAAACACGTCCAACTGTCACCGGTAATATCATAGTTTTTGGGAAGTGGGATGGGAATTGGGATTTTTTTTTATAGGAAGAGATGGAGTTTTGTTACTTGCTTGTATTGTAATTGTTACTTGGTTCAAGGGTTGTCCGAAAAAGAAGTCAAAATTGACCTGAGATGCTTACTTTCCGAGATATCAGGTACTGGGAATCTTGGGTATTTTTGTGGGATGGGAATTCCAGGGAATTTTTTTTGCAGGCTAATAGAATAAGTCTCGGTCGGGGTGCAGGGGAACAAAATTTTGCTCAGAATTGAGCTGGGAAGCTCCGTTACCGGGATACAGGGGCTTCAAGTTATGTGGAAAGTGGGATGAGAATTGGGAAGAAAAATTTTGTGGGAAGATGGGGTTCAAAAACTTACTTAGGGTACTATGAGGCCGGAAAAATGAAGGCGAAATTGACCTGGGATGCTTAGTTTTCGAGATATGGGTACTGGGAATCTTGGGTATTTTTGCGGGATAAGAATTCTCGGGAATTTTTTTACCGGCGAATGGAACTTGTGATGGGAGGGGTTGCAGGGGGATCAAAAATTTGCCCAAACTTTAGGTGGGATGCTCGGTTCCCGGGATATAGGGGTTGGGAAGTTGGTAATGTCGGGAGTAACTAAATCATAAACTAATCCAATTTAACTTTAAGGATGGGGCCTGGGTACTCTAAGTAAGTATTTGATCTTCCCACAAATTTTTTCTTCCTAATTCTCATCCCACTTTCCACAAAACTTGAAGCCCCTATATCCCGGTAACGGAGCTCAATTCTGAGCAAATTTTTGTTCCCCTGCATCCCTGCCGAGACGTATTCTATTCGCCTGCAAAAAAGTTCCGGGAATTCCTATCCCACAAAAATACCCAAGATTCCCAGTACCCGATATCTCGGAAACTAATACTCCTGGTAATGCAACATCAATCACCCCCCTATGATTGAGCGAGATAACAGATGCGAAAAGTGACGAATCATATGCTGTGAATAATCATGTTGGAATTTAAATATGTAAAACTAGTAGACTACGCACGCAAACAGCTACTAGCGCGTCACAAGCTAGCAGGCAGACGCACGTTCGCTACTGGACTGCGTTTGTGTTAGTAGACTACGAAATCTGTAAAAAATTGCCTTCGACGTGCAAATACTATGCTACTTTGCTACAATTGCAATACGCGACTTAGGCCCTGACCTGATGAGGTGGGTACCTACTGCAGTACCGGATGGGTACTGCAGTATAATAATGGGCATAATGACAATTTAAATATTTCTTAAATTGCCTAACAACACATATTATTAATGAGGAGAAACATAAAACAATGGGTAAGATGTTGGATGAAATCTTTATTAAGTTATTACTGCTGCTACTTACTATATCGTGACGATATCGTCACGAAAAAAATCGATAAAATCCACGATATCGTGCAATGTGACGACCCATTGTTAGGCGAGTGACATAGGCCTTTTTTTTTTTTTTTAATCTGCGACACGATGCGGTGGCCGCACTTGCCGAGCGCCTCTGGTAGAGACTGAGAGAATTCCCAGTGGCGAGTGACATAGGCCTGCTATCGCACTGTTGATCTCGTCTTTTGTTTATTTTTAAGTCAAATTTTACTTTGTGCGTTAGAGCTTTATTTACCTACATCTTGAATGGGTTGATGCCAACCGTGTAAAATAGCAAAATAGCCGACGCCCGTGAAAAATAATGTTTGCATTCCACCTAAATTAGCTACGTAAAAGGCATTAAACTAAAATGTAATTTTTTTAAATAAATAAATAAATATATTAGGACAATGCACACAACGCCATCTAGTCTCAAACTAAGCAGAGCTTGTAATATGAGTTCTAGATAAACTAATATAAATACTTATATACATTTTTTTTTGTAAATACATACATATTATACATAGGAAACATCCAGACTTTGGTACAAACGCATATGTCATCACACAAAGTTTGTCCCGACCGGGAATCGAACCCGAGACTCCGGCGTCGAAAGCCGATGCACTACCGACCACGCCACTGAAGCAGTCAAATTCATTAAATAATTTTACATTTTATCACAGAATAGGGAATAAGTACTCAGTACTTCAGGCTAATTCAGAGGCGGATATATTCTACAATGCCCATACCAATTTTCAAAGAAAGCCGCGGAAGTTTTGAATGTTTCGTAGTGGGTGGGTGTCATTTTATTTTATTTTATGATATTGTTTTATTCTTGTGTTAGTTGGTGTTGTTATAATGTAAAGTGTAGTAAAATATATGTAGAAAAGGTACAAAGGTAGAAACATAATATTATAAACTTCTTGGCGTTAGCTGTAACTTTATTATTATTATTAATAAATGAAATAAATAAATAAAAGTAGGTACTCTAGATTACCTACCTCTAGCTTTTAATTAGATTTTTGTTCTATGCATAGATACTTATGGTAAACACTAATTTCAATCTTTAAATAATTCGTTCTTAGATCTAATACAGGGTTTTATATTAATAACATGCCTAACATGACTAATAATAACATGCTAAGACTTAGCATGTTATTATTAGTCACGACGAGGCTTCGCCAAGATGCCGCCGTCTCGGCTCGCCCACGCAGCGCAATTTCCACAGGACTATAATGGTTCACTTCACAATTTTGTTCTAATCTACAGACATAGATATATCTACAGACTTTATATCTTAACTACCTGTTAGAAATGATGACAACAAGTCATTCGACATTATTCAACTAACTATCTCCAGTCAAACTGTGACCACGGCTCTTGCAACCCAGTCGGATCGTAACATCGTAACCCCATCGTGATCACATAAAAACCCCGGTTTCTTAAGTTTATAAAATATTTCGGAAAATTTCGGCCATGTGACCAAATATTGTTTATTTGGTAATTTCTTTATGTTATGTGGACGAAAGATTGAGAGAGACAGTGCTGGATACCCGGGCTTATCGTGTCACTGGTCGAGACCAACGGCTTACAACCAAACAGTAGTCTGTATCGAAACACTTACGAATCATACCGATAGCGGTATGATTCGTGTTAATTCCCGTAGAATATTATAATAAATTATTAAACGCGATACTTTATAAGTTAATAGAATAGGTACTTAATATATTTCAATTTTATATCTTGTCACTAGATTGCGAAGTAGGTAAAGATGCCAAATAGGTAGGTAACCTACGTATGAGCGACTTTTATGCCTAAACGTATAAAAGTGTTATGATGTAACTAAAGTTTCTTGGAACCAATAAATAAAATTAACAATCCTTATATTAATAAATAAATAAAATTCGTATTTTCATTTTAATAAATTTCGTATCAAAAACCACACAAAAATCGTAAACCCACGGTCTAGCTCGACGGTCTATCATTACATAATACAGATTATAAGGCTAGAGATCTCATTCAGTATCTAATATGTACTATTATAAATTTTAAGGTTTGTTTGTTTGCACGCTCTAATCTCAAGAACTTCACACATTAAAAGCACTGTCTTAAATTAGGTTTGCTGTAGCGAAAGTTATAAAACAGCCTGACACTGGTTCCCAAACTAGACGAGCATATTAACTACCTATTTTTATATTAGTATTATATTCAATAGGAATCACCACTCGCTACTGAAGCGAGGATGGCGAAGTTGCGCGCGCATTCGATCGATTGCTGCTGCGCGATGCGATGCCTCTACTTTTAGTTCCTGCCAAGTCTTTATGTTTACGTCATAGTGGCGTACATTGACGGCCATGCTTAAAATGTTAATGGTTCAATGTACGTTAAGCCGTTAATGCTGATGAAAATATCGAAAAAATCAGAAAAAGTTAACAATATTTGAATCGATATCGTATAAGCATTTATCTACTTATAACTAGGTTATGAGCAAGTACCTACCAATAAAACAAAGGGATAGCTTGAATATGATCTATGAGATGTACCTACCTATCTAATTTGAAAAGTTTTTCAATAATTCTTACAAAACCTTAGAACTACTGCAAAATACCAATAGAGACAAGATTTCTCCATGAACCAGACCAACCATAGTAACTGTCTTAACCCATCAAAAATAATTAATTAGATACGACACGATTAATTAGATGAAAATAACGCTTTCTGCCTATCGCCACAGAATAGGGAATAGTACTTACATATGGAACTTGCACGACGACGTTAATTAAAGCACAAATTTTTGTTTACAGAGAACATAATTCGAACGTTAGGGTTGACAGGAAAGTCCCAGCATAATTTGACCAATAATTATGACGCTAATGCCTCAATATCAACTCTATGGTCAATGCCGTATCACAAACAAGAGACAATCCTTACTGACTTACAACTTCAACTTGTACCTGACGTCACGTATTTTTTGCGATTGGGCGTTTTCACACTGCCACGATATCGTGAAGATATCGTGACGATATCTGGCGATATCGTGACTAAACAAGGAGTCACTGTGATTTCACATGCATATGATTCGTCACTGTTCGCATCTGTTATCTCGCTCAATCATAGGGAGATGATTGATGTTGTATTACCAGGATATAGCCCCCAAACCTACTCATAGAATCTAGATATGTAGGGGAACATAGAAACACGTCCAACTGTCACCGGTAATATCATAGTTTTTGGGAAGTGGGATGGGAATTGGGATTTTTTTTTATAGGAAGAGATGGAGTTTTGTTACTTGCTTGTATTGTAATTGTTACTTGGTTCAAGGGTTGTCCGAAAAAGAAGTCAAAATTGACCTGAGATGCTTACTTTCCGAGATATCAGGTACTGGGAATCTTGGGTATTTTTGTGGGATGGGAATTCCAGGGAATTTTTTTTGCAGGCTAATAGAATAAGTCTCGGTCGGGGTGCAGGGGAACAAAATTTTGCTCAGAATTGAGCTGGGAAGCTCCGTTACCGGGATACAGGGGCTTCAAGTTATGTGGAAAGTGGGATGAGAATTGGGAAGAAAAATTTTGTGGGAAGATGGGGTTCAAAAACTTACTTAGGGTACTATGAGGCCGGAAAAATGAAGGCGAAATTGACCTGGGATGCTTAGTTTTCGAGATATGGGTACTGGGAATCTTGGGTATTTTTGCGGGATAAGAATTCTCGGGAATTTTTTTACCGGCGAATGGAACTTGTGATGGGAGGGGTTGCAGGGGGATCAAAAATTTGCCCAAACTTTAGGTGGGATGCTCGGTTCCCGGGATATAGGGGTTGGGAAGTTGGTAATGTCGGGAGTAACTAAATCATAAACTAATCCAATTTAACTTTAAGGATGGGGCCTGGGTACTCTAAGTAAGTATTTGATCTTCCCACAAATTTTTTCTTCCTAATTCTCATCCCACTTTCCACAAAACTTGAAGCCCCTATATCCCGGTAACGGAGCTCAATTCTGAGCAAATTTTTGTTCCCCTGCATCCCTGCCGAGACGTATTCTATTCGCCTGCAAAAAAGTTCCGGGAATTCCTATCCCACAAAAATACCCAAGATTCCCAGTACCCGATATCTCGGAAACTAATACTCCTGGTAATGCAACATCAATCACCCCCCTATGATTGAGCGAGATAACAGATGCGAAAAGTGACGAATCATATGCTGTGAATAATCATGTTGGAATTTAAATATGTAAAACTAGTAGACTACGCACGCAAACAGCTACTAGCGCGTCACAAGCTAGCAGGCAGACGCACGTTCGCTACTGGACTGCGTTTGTGTTAGTAGACTACGAAATCTGTAAAAAATTGCCTTCGACGTGCAAATACTATGCTACTTTGCTACAATTGCAATACGCGACTTAGGCCCTGACCTGATGAGGTGGGTACCTACTGCAGTACCGGATGGGTACTGCAGTATAATAATGGGCATAATGACAATTTAAATATTTCTTAAATTGCCTAACAACACATATTATTAATGAGGAGAAACATAAAACAATGGGTAAGATGTTGGATGAAATCTTTATTAAGTTATTACTGCTGCTACTTACTATATCGTGACGATATCGTCACGAAAAAAATCGATAAAATCCACGATATCGTGCAATGTGACGACCCATTGTTAGGCGAGTGACATAGGCCTTTTTTTTTTTTTTTAATCTGCGACACGATGCGGTGGCCGCACTTGCCGAGCGCCTCTGGTAGAGACTGAGAGAATTCCCAGTGGCGAGTGACATAGGCCTGCTATCGCACTGTTGATCTCGTCTTTTGTTTATTTTTAAGTCAAATTTTACTTTGTGCGTTAGAGCTTTATTTACCTACATCTTGAATGGGTTGATGCCAACCGTGTAAAATAGCAAAATAGCCGACGCCCGTGAAAAATAATGTTTGCATTCCACCTAAATTAGCTACGTAAAAGGCATTAAACTAAAATGTAATTTTTTTAAATAAATAAATAAATATATTAGGACAATGCACACAACGCCATCTAGTCTCAAACTAAGCAGAGCTTGTAATATGAGTTCTAGATAAACTAATATAAATACTTATATACATTTTTTTTTGTAAATACATACATATTATACATAGGAAACATCCAGACTTTGGTACAAACGCATATGTCATCACACAAAGTTTGTCCCGACCGGGAATCGAACCCGAGACTCCGGCGTCGAAAGCCGATGCACTACCGACCACGCCACTGAAGCAGTCAAATTCATTAAATAATTTTACATTTTATCACAGAATAGGGAATAAGTACTCAGTACTTCAGGCTAATTCAGAGGCGGATATATTCTACAATGCCCATACCAATTTTCAAAGAAAGCCGCGGAAGTTTTGAATGTTTCGTAGTGGGTGGGTGTCATTTTATTTTATTTTATGATATTGTTTTATTCTTGTGTTAGTTGGTGTTGTTATAATGTAAAGTGTAGTAAAATATATGTAGAAAAGGTACAAAGGTAGAAACATAATATTATAAACTTCTTGGCGTTAGCTGTAACTTTATTATTATTATTAATAAATGAAATAAATAAATAAAAGTAGGTACTCTAGATTACCTACCTCTAGCTTTTAATTAGATTTTTGTTCTATGCATAGATACTTATGGTAAACACTAATTTCAATCTTTAAATAATTCGTTCTTAGATCTAATACAGGGTTTTATATTAATAACATGCCTAACATGACTAATAATAACATGCTAAGACTTAGCATGTTATTATTAGTCACGACGAGGCTTCGCCAAGATGCCGCCGTCTCGGCTCGCCCACGCAGCGCAATTTCCACAGGACTATAATGGTTCACTTCACAATTTTGTTCTAATCTACAGACATAGATATATCTACAGACTTTATATCTTAACTACCTGTTAGAAATGATGACAACAAGTCATTCGACATTATTCAACTAACTATCTCCAGTCAAACTGTGACCACGGCTCTTGCAACCCAGTCGGATCGTAACATCGTAACCCCATCGTGATCACATAAAAACCCCGGTTTCTTAAGTTTATAAAATATTTCGGAAAATTTCGGCCATGTGACCAAATATTGTTTATTTGGTAATTTCTTTATGTTATGTGGACGAAAGATTGAGAGAGACAGTGCTGGATACCCGGGCTTATCGTGTCACTGGTCGAGACCAACGGCTTACAACCAAACAGTAGTCTGTATCGAAACACTTACGAATCATACCGATAGCGGTATGATTCGTGTTAATTCCCGTAGAATATTATAATAAATTATTAAACGCGATACTTTATAAGTTAATAGAATAGGTACTTAATATATTTCAATTTTATATCTTGTCACTAGATTGCGAAGTAGGTAAAGATGCCAAATAGGTAGGTAACCTACGTATGAGCGACTTTTATGCCTAAACGTATAAAAGTGTTATGATGTAACTAAAGTTTCTTGGAACCAATAAATAAAATTAACAATCCTTATATTAATAAATAAATAAAATTCGTATTTTCATTTTAATAAATTTCGTATCAAAAACCACACAAAAATCGTAAACCCACGGTCTAGCTCGACGGTCTATCATTACATAATACAGATTATAAGGCTAGAGATCTCATTCAGTATCTAATATGTACTATTATAAATTTTAAGGTTTGTTTGTTTGCACGCTCTAATCTCAAGAACTTCACACATTAAAAGCACTGTCTTAAATTAGGTTTGCTGTAGCGAAAGTTATAAAACAGCCTGACACTGGTTCCCAAACTAGACGAGCATATTAACTACCTATTTCAGGAGAAAGTTAACACTTTAATTTTTAAATCTAATGTCATGATATAAATATGTGTGTCATCTATATTACTTTCATTTATTTATATTCTATAGATGGAAGTATTGTGAACTTTAAAACATCTGCTGACGAGAAAGACGGAAAAACGGCTCGAACAAATTTTCATCAATTGTAATTAAATAAGCCTCCTATCATCAAGCTTAAGCGTCCGCATACCCATAAACATTCGAAATTACGAGTTAATGTTTAAAATAATTATTATATGCTATTTTGCAAGTGAATGTACTACCGTCCCATGACGGTCAATTACTTTTATTGGCCTACGCTCTTCGAGGATATTAACCTTTCGTGCATCTAAAAATAGTATATCCCTAGACTAGTGTGGGTAGTTTGGTACAGTCTGAAGTAAATTACCCCTACATTTCTCTCCTCTCCGTTACCAATGTCAAAGGTACCTTTGACTTTTGGTAACGGAGAGGAGAGAAATGTAAGTTTACGGTTAAAGAAATTTGCTTCATACGATAATGAATTTTCATGGATCCTCTGTCGATGAAAGTCGAGATAAAATAAACATTTATTGTTGATCGAGGGCTAATATTAATAGATAATAATATTAGCTAATAATAATAGATTAATAGATATAATATAATAGAAGGAAATATTTTTAGTTTTTTTACCTTTAAAGGCCGGACTCTGGACCTTGTGCTCCTAGGTACTCGGGTAGTGGAAAAATGAAATTAAATACAGCAATTTTCTTTTAGAATTCATTAGTGTATGTTCCTGGTAGTCTACATTTAATTTTGCGTGGCATTCGATCCTTTGCGTTATCCGCCATCTTGAATATATATAGAAATAAATTAACAATTTTCTTTTAGAATGCGCTAAGGAAACTTACTGGTATTCGGTTCATTGCGTTGTCCACCATATTGAGTTAAGTGGTGAATTTTGTAAATTGAATAACTCGTTTGTTTTTACTTTAAAGACCAATTTTTTTTTGGTATTCTTTAAATAAGGCCACTGGTAGCCTTTGTTGTTGGGGCTATCGCATACAACAAAATACCACGCAAAACGCAATATAGACTGCCAGTGACCTCCATTAGCTCTTCGCAAGAGCAAACTGCTACATAGAGAAAAAAAGGATATATAGTATTAAAACGAGTGACTGTAAAATAAAGTCTTAAGTGTCAAAAATAATTAAGTGAGCGACTAGTATTACTAAGTGAGCGACTAGTATTACTAAGTGACCGACTGACTGCGAGTGACGAGAAATTACTAAGTGAGCGACTGACTATACTAAGTGAGCGACTCATAACATTTGTGCGATGCAAGTCGTTTCTGGCACTCGCCGGCCGCTGCCGCGGCACCGCTCGCTTCGCTCGTTCGGCTCGTGCGTAGGAGGTCACAGTTTTAACCTATCCTAATTTACCCATTTTGTTTAAAGAAGAAATTAACCCTCTCTGTATTTCTAGTCGCTCACTCTGTCGCTCACTTAGTAATGTGGTCGCACAGATAGAATATTATTCCATCGCTTTTTAATTCCCCAAGAAAAAATAACGAGTTTTCAACGAACAAAAAATTAACCTTAAATTAATATAGTGGCTAACACCGAATACCACGCAAAACTAAACGTAGACTATCAGTGACTACACTTAACCGATTCTGAAAAAAAATTGCTCCTTAAAACAAAAATAAACGAGTTATTGAACAAACAAAGTTCAATTTTAAATTCAAAGTTACAGCTAACGCATACAACTAAATACCACGAAAAACGCAATATAGACTGCCAGTAACCTCCTTCAGCTCCTTGCAAGAGCAAATTGCTACATAAAGAAAAATAAACTTGTTATTTAACGAATAAATATTTACCCTTAAATAAAGATAGTGACTAATGCAATCATCGCGGCGGTGAGACCGATCATGGACGGTTGGCTGCAGAGGCAGCATGGTGACCTCACGTACCGTGCGACGCAGATCGTTGCCGGGCATGGATGCTTCGGTAGCTATCTGTTTCGCATGCATCGTGAGGTCACACCCCGGTGTCAACACTGCGAGGTTTCCGACGACGACACCGCACTCCACACGTTGGTGGAGTGCTCAGCGTGGGCGAGTCAGCGCCGGGACCTCGTAGTGGGTCTGGGCGTGGATACCCTCTCGCTGGGGACCATGCTTCAAGCCATGGTATCCAGCGGGAGTAGGTGGAACGCGGCCGTGTCCTTCTGCGAGCAAGTTATGCTCGCGAAGGAGGCGGCCGGGAGGGAGAGGGAGCGTACTCTCCCCGCCGAGTTCCGTAGTCGGCGGCCAGGCCGCCCCAGACTACACGACTACGCCCAAGACTATCGTCCTCCATGATCGGGGCCTGAGGACGGCGGGATCGCCACCCACCGTCCTTACAGAAGCAGGCTAGAAGGGTTGCGTGCTGCGGGGCCTTTGCCCCATAGCACGCAACCAGATTCACTCACTGACGCGGGATAACTCAAACCCGACCCCAATGACGCGGGATTCTCGTCCCGACCAAACACCCGCAGAGACCACAGAGGTGGTCAAAGTCCGCTGGGCGCCACTGGACATACCCTCTGCTAGAAATCAGAGACGCCCGGCAACGGACGTTAGAGCGGCCGCGGCATTGGGCCGCGGAACTAAAAAAAAAAAAAATGACTAATGCAACGGACCGAATATCACGAAAAACTTTTTTTAGACTACCAGGAGCATACGCTAACATATATAACTTTTTTTTTTCGTTTTTTGTACGTAGAATATAGGAAAACCTTGAACATTACACTCTATCATAATCATATAATTTTATAGCAGGAAGGTTCAACTCCAAACTTGACACGAAACCTATTTAGGTAGGTACCTACCTGCAACACTAACTTGCACTGCTCACAAGCTCTACAGCTGCTCTACTTATTGAGTTGGTACATCGACCTATATCTTCCAGTGGCGTTGGATAAAAAAACAGGCCAATTTTCGATGTCATATCCAAAACTGCTACCAGATATGAGACAGAGTAGGTTATAGGTATGATTTTATCTATCATCTAATAATGCATTTTTAGTGACCTACCTAATAAATAATCTACACAAATTCACCAGACTTTCTGATGAACGAAATGTGTACTATCTCCTGATAATCGTTATTATACACACAACAATAAAAGAATTCGGAAATCGGTCCAGCCGTTCTCAAGCCAATTAATCTCTTAACCAACCCGAATTTGTTTTACATATCATCAAGGTGTGTTTATAGCATACCTACAAATAAAAAAATGTGTGAATGACCTCCCATTTGCCATTTTTTTTACTGGATCACAAACATTATAAAAAACCAGTAACCCTGTGTAAAGATTTCATCAAAAGCGTAGGTACATATTAGGTAGGTATTCCAAATATACCTACATATGTAAAATCGGAGAGTATTTGATAAAATTCAAAATGTAGTAAGTAGGTATACACGCCAGCGTTAAATAAATCTTCTCAGGAGAGCAATCTTTTAAAAGCGTGGGTGTACAGCTTTCACTGTGTAGGTATCTTAAATATAATATTATGTTTATGCTACATTTACCTACTCCTAACACGAAGTTTAAGCTTCTTTTTTACGACCGCAACTTTTCCGACTACCTACTGACTGTAGTCTACGTGTGCCTCTGGAGACTTGCTGTGGTGTCTCAGTTACTTTAATTAATTGTGTAGGTGTGAGTATTTGTTGAGATGAAATATATTCTCCGTCTGCTCTGCTCAAGTCATCCCCATCTGCATGCGGTGCACCAGCTGATATACGTACGGTGCTTTGGAAAAACTCCATAAGTGCCCAGAAACGTAATAGTGGCTATCTAAATGTGTGAATGCCTCTGTTTATTCCTTCGTGGATAAAGACAAGATTTTAGTGGGTGTGTGTGTGTGTGTTTTGTGTGTTTTGTGTGTTTCTAGATAAGGAACCCATCAAGATCTTTGGGTCTCAAGTGTCAAGTCATCCTCACGTGCACGCGATGCACCTGCTGACGGTCGAACTAGGCTCTGGCAAGAATACTCGTGCCCTTTTAGTATCCGGAAACGGCAATATAGACTTGTCCTTATTACGTGGGATCAACAAAGTGGTTGGCAAAATTTGGGTGCTCCTTTGGGTCTTCCGGATCACTTAGTTGAATCCAAGAATAATAATAAAAATACTAAAATTGAAAGTTTTTATCATCATTGTACATGACATTTTGTAACTCTGACTTTTTGATAAGTACTCGAAAAAAGGTAAAGTGTAGACTAGTAAACGGTACCTGTCTACCCTTTCGGGGATAAACACGGGATTTTGTGTAGTATCGTGGTGTGTAAGTGTTTATTTATTTATTATATTAAATATTATAAACATTTCAGATAAGATAGACTGTACAAATTAAAGGGTTTCGTGGGTGGTGATAGAAGTCAGATATCTATTATTATGCATATAATTTGCCGAATTGAAAAAGTACGAGTAATTTGTATGCCACATAAATAAGTAGTAGGTATGTGATATGTATAAAAATTTTGCATACTTTGTTAAGTATGCTAATTAATTATATATTATTGAAAAAAAATCGGAGAGAAGTAGATATATAAGATGCGTGGGTACCGGTAACCTATTGAAATCTCGAATTTCTGTTATCCGAATCTTAAAACCCCAAAAACGGTTGGTAGAACTTTTAAAAGACAGATGTAATGAATGACAACTTTTTAAAATTCTCTTTTTAATTTCTCAGATGAATCAATTTCCAGGTGCACTAAAACCAAATTTTCAAAAAGTTTTTTTTTACTATATACCAGATTCACAGAGTACTTTTTTTGCGTCCCATCGTACCATTTTCCAAATAAACTATTGCCAGATTTTCATAATCTTATTATTTGGTTCCCATACAATCGTGTTCCAGCTAAACTATTGCAATAAATAATATTATTTTTTGTTTCCCATGCTAACAATTTCCAGAATTATTACTAAACTACCCTACACTATTAATAAAATTTAATAAGCCTCAACTATTTTGTAGGTCTAAATGATACGAGGGTGGATTGAAAAGTAGTCGGACTAACACTGATCCATTTTGTTCTAAAAATCAAATCTACCCACATTATTTAGTTCAGTTCAGAGCTGTTAATTGTGTGAAGTTTGAAACGTGTGCGATAAATAGTTTTAATTTTATAAATTTATTAACAAAGCAATCTGACATCATTTCCGCTAATGGAGCAAATCGAGCAGCGTGCCGTCATTAAGTACCTCCATAAGAAGGGGCTGTCATCAAAAGCCATCCATGATGATATGGTCAGTACATTAGGGGATTGCGCTCTTTCATATTCATCCTTCAAAAAATGGATAGCAGAATTCAAGCGTGGTAGAGAGAGTATGAAAGACGGACCCCGCTCTGGAAGGCCTCCGACGTCCACTACTGACGAAAATGTTTACGAAAATTCACAACTATGGCTTTAAACTGTTACCGCATCCACCTTATTCACCTGATCTGGCACCGTCAGACTTTTTTTTGTTCCCTAACCTAAAAAAGCACTTGGGAGGTCAAAGATTTTTGACAAATGACGAGGTCAAAACAGCAGTAGACGCATATTTTGACTCTAAGGAAGAATATTTTTTTTTTCAACGGGCTAAATGCTTGGAAAGGAAGATGGCAAAAGTGCATTGAACTTGATGGTGATTACGTTGAAAAATAAAAATATATTTCATTTATTATGTATTTATTTTCTTAGTTAGGCCGATTACTTTTCAATCCACCCTCGTATTACTTATCTATCTAAACCTCTATATAGTTTTCGTCGAACCAGTTTGCTATATATTTACTATCTCCTGAAAATAAAAATTGCCAGTCAGTAAATTTATTGTTTTATTTGCCTATTACAGATAGGTTTAAGTGTCAAATTCGACTCACTAGGTTAGGTTAGGTTAGAACTGCGACCACCTACGCACGAGCCGAGCGAGCGAAGCGAGTGTTGCTGCGGCAGCGGCCGGCGAGTGCCAAAAACGACTTGCATTAATAGAAAAAAGAGATTGTTTTTAGTGGGTTACCCGGAACTGAACTATTTACATTAGGTTAATTAATTTCTTCTTTAAACAAAATGGGTAGGTTAGGTTAGGTTAAAACTGTGACCACCTACGCACGAGCCGAGCGAGCGAAGCGAGCGGTGCCGGCCGCGGTGCCGGGTGCGGCAGCGATCGGCGAGTGCCAGAAACGACTTGCATTAATAGAAAAAAGAGATTTGTCCCAGGTGAAAGTGACAACTGTGTAATATGACATTTTCATATAAAAAAATCCTGATTTTAAAAATCTGCATACTTATTGTTTTCCTGAATATCAAAAATTTGTGTATTTCAAAAATTTGTTTTTTAAAAATTGGGCTTTCGTGCATATGGATTACGGTCATCTGGATTATGTGCATTTAAATTTCGTGTGTCTGGAACTCATTCGTCTGGATTCTAAAACGTCGTACAAATGTATAAATGGGCAAATGAAATTCGGAGTTGCGATTATTTGGCAAACAAAACTTCGGAATTTTTAAAAACGGGATTATAAAAAAATGTCCTAACGTTTTCGGGATTATGATATTCGGAAAATTCGGGATTAAGATAGGTAACCGTAGGTACTTATTCTTACCTCTAGGTATGTATTAGGTACCTACTTATATCTGATGTGGGTGTGTAATTCACATCTGCTTACCCCTCACTGGTATAAGCGTGTACCTCCATCACCTTGGGAACGACTTTGTAGATCATTATCAAGTTGAAAATAGGGCACTGTTACCACAACAGCCCCCATTTATATCCTCATGCAAGGAATTACGTTAAATGTTAGATTGTATCTACGGCACGTGAGTTACACTTTTAAATCGAACTATTATGGTAGAAAAGTATGTAATATTTAGTCAAGTTTACATAATTAGGTAATCACGTTGGTATAGGTACTAAGTAGGTAAAAAGGTAGAGCGCTTTCATGGGTACCCCTTGCTTGATGGTATTGAACTAGTTTAGCCGAGTGTGTAGGAAACTAGAAAGGCTTATACACCAATAGTGTTCAACTATTAGCTGATGATGAGAAAGATTTAAAAATGCTGTGAAAAAAATGCAGGCTCATAAAGCTTATGGCGTAGCTGCAACCATCAACTATAGATACCCAAGTACCTGATATGAGATTGGCTGTATGCGCAGTACAGTACTTACCATATATATAAATAGGTAGGCCAGTAACTGGCCTACCTATTATTACTGCTATGCTACTATGGCCTACTGTAGGCAAACCTACCCTCAAATTTCATCTATACTACTATTATAAAGAGGAAAGATTTGTATGTTTGTAATGAATAAACTCAAAAACTACTGGGCCGATTTCAAAAATTCTTTCACCATTGGAAAGCTACATTTACCCTGAGTAACATAGGCTACCCATTTTATCCCGGTAATGTGTTCCCACGGGAACCGGGAACGAGTAAACTAAATCACGCGGCCGGAGCTGCGGCGATCAACTAGTAAATAATATATGTCAGGACAGATTACTTGGGTAACCACGTAAGTTTCAAACGAAGCTGCTTATGCTTGACTTACACATCGTAGACTTTATTATCTTTCAATTTCTGAGGATTTTGCAAATGTTTTATGCAAGCCAGAATCGAACCTAATGACTCCGGCAGTGCAGGTGTAGACATACAATAAATTATATTTTAGATGTGGAAAAACTATGCATAAAAAACACACACACACACACACACACATATACGCCTATATCCCCAAAGGGGCAGGCAGAGGTGCATTACACACCCACAATTCGCCAGTATTTTAGTCCCACGTCCCCTACGTGCAAGCCTTTTGCGTCACCGGGCACATTTATAATGGGTTATGTCCAAAATGGCCGAATGAATTTAATAAAAAGTAGCAGCTATGCGATTAAAGGCAACAAAGTCTTACGTGCCAGCCGCTATGGCACAGCCAATTAAAGTCCTGGGCGTCTCGGACTAAACCCGTGCATAAAATACACGTCAAACATTGACACAAAAACTGACTTCCAATTAATGGGACCAAATAATTTTCAATATGGAACCAAAATGAAATGGGACAACTTGGCAAGCAGACTTAGCTTTCAATTAAAAAGTAACAAACATAAAAAATACAGTCGAATTGAGAACCTCCTCCTTATTTGATGTCGGTTATAAATAAAATAGAGCAAGGCCTAAGGACTTAATAAAGTGGGCGAAGAAGTTTTTGGTAACTAATCCAACTTAATTGTGTTTCTGGAATAATGCGGTGCTTCGTGCCGCACCACGCCCTAGGTTTTGCCCTATAACTTTTGACCCCTTAGGGCTAGGTCAAATTTTCGATTTTTTGGCTTGCCTCCAGATCGAGGGCTATCCATAGAGGGGTCAACCATCATTGTAGCATAAGCAGTTCTCGAGAGCTAAGGGGGACAAAATATACATTCACTATTTCTATATAATTATACTCGTAGATAAGATAGATTTATTGTCCTGAAGAATTTGGGGTCGAAGGCACAGTTAGGTATTTGTCATCCTTTTAAGAAAACATAACAAACACATTACCATACATAAAAAAGAATTTGATCCATTTTTGTCGTAGATAATTGAATTTCTTTTAGAAAGGTGATTTACGGTAGCGACATTTTCTTACATTTAACAGACGACGTTCACCAATCTCATCATGGAATGAACGTGATTTAGTTTGAAATGCCGACATTAGCAGCCCTGAAATATGTGACGCTATTATATGAAAAGAATATTAGAGTCATTTATTTAGCGCCTAAATGATTAAATATGTAAATTTTCAAAAAATGTTACCTAATATACTATCTATCTATCTATATTGAGAGTCTGGCAGGGTTGCAGAGAGCAGTGTGTACCTAAAATCTGTAGTCTGAATGATAAAAGTATTTTACGCAGGCGGAGCCGCGGGCATCACAGCTAGTCGATTAAATTTATGTCACCTAAAAAATTGTGGAATGCTTTGCCGCTTCAGATCAGACGTGCGCAGACTATATCGTTTTTCAAAATTAAGTTAAAAGATTACTACCTATCTACAACTCTATAAATACGTTTATGTATGTTATGTATGGTATGTCTGTGTAATTTTATATTATTATATTCGCTTATGTCTTATTATTATATTATATTCTGTCTGTATGTATGTATCAATACTTTTAATATCTTCTTTTAGCTTCATTATTAATAATTTTTTTTTTTTTTTTTATCTTTGGTTCGCCAGATTGACGCCGCCCGCCTGGTGGTAAGTCGTGACGACGTCTAGCGATTGTGGGCCACTCTCACAGCACTCATTACTATTGAGAGTGGCCCTCATCTTGACGACCTACTGATGTGCCTCTTCACGCTCCGCTTAAAGAACCCAGGATTATATGTGGGAGGAAACACGTGCACAGGCAGGGCGTTCCAGGCCACTATCGTTCGGCAGAGAAACGAACGTTTAAAACGTTCGGTTCTCGCGAACATGCTATCCACTGTGTGGGGGTGGCATCTCTGCCCGGCACGAGTCGTTCGGGATCGGAAGGAAGAGGGTGGGATCAGATTGAAGAGCTCTTCAGAACACTCGCCGTGGTAAATACG
This sequence comes from Nudaria mundana, assembly GCA_963556515.1. Lineage (NCBI taxonomy): Eukaryota > Metazoa > Arthropoda > Insecta > Lepidoptera > Erebidae > Nudaria > Nudaria mundana. Next base: position 12,196,038 of record OY748293.1, read on the forward strand.
GTAGAATGCGGCCAAGGAAGCTATTGTTCGGCGCTGAACTAGCGGCTCAAGGCTTCCCGTGACCTCCGGACAATCTATAATACGGATAGCCCGTCGCTGCATAGCGTCGAGAGCGTCCAGCAGATACTTCGCGGAGCCGTCCCAGAGGTGAGAGCGGTATTCGACGCAGGGTCTAATCTGCGTCTTGTACAGCAGACACCTCTGGTCCGGTGTAAAGAGTCTCTTTACCTTATTCAGTATTCCTAGTTTCCGCGAAGCTAGCCCTATACATCTTTCGATGTAGTTTTTATTATTGAGCTCACGACGAACGTCTATGCCAAGGATATCAAGGTTGTCCTTCATTGGTAATAATGCATTCTGAAGAGAGGGTAGGGGAAGGAAAGGGGATTTCTTCGCAGTAAATGCACACGCCTGTGTTTTGCGGGCATTGAACTCGACCAGGTTCTCGGTACCCCATTGAGAGATACTGTCGAGGTTACGGTCGAGATCAGCCACGAGTCGTCGTCTCTCCTCCTCAATCTCAGATCGCCCCGCCGTCGGACGAACCGAGTAACTCCCGTGCAGTGTGCTGTCATCTGCATAGCAATGAATGTTCCCGAGGGATAGCATATCATTGATATGCAGAAGAAAGAGAGTTGGTGATAGTACGGACCCCTGCGGTACCCCGGCATTCACTTGCAAGAAGCGAGAAGCCTGGCCATCGCAGAGGACCCGCACTCGGCGCTCGTTTAAAAAGCTGGCAATCCAGCTGCACAGTTGAGGAGGTAACCATATGCCGGAAGCTTGGAAAGGAGCGAAGCATGCCAGACCCTATCGAAGGCTTTGGCGATGTCCAGGCTAATAGCCAAGGACTCGCCGTGCCTTTCCATAGCCCCACCTCAGACATGCGTTACGAATGCCAGAAGATCACCCGTGGATCGCTTTGGCCTGAAGCCGTATTGTCGATCATTGATTAGCGAGTGATCCTCTAGGAATTGCATGAGCTGCTTATTTATAAGGAGCTCAAGCACCTTGCAAATGACTGAGGTGACAGCTATGGGTCGATAGTTGCCTGGATTGGACCGATCCCCTTTCTTGGGGATCGGTTGTACGTTCGCCTCCTTCCAGACCTCCGGCACGAGCCCAGAAGAGTATGACAGGCGGTACAGACGCGTTAATACTGGAGACAACTCAGCTGCACATTTTCGTAGCACCACTCAGGGCCACTGGCTTTCCGCGTGTCGAGTGACCGCAGCACTGCCCGTACAACACATTGCCTGATAACAATATCAGGCATAGTGTGGCCACAGTTGGCGATGGCGGGGGGCTGCAGGCCACGGTCGTCGACCCGGGAATTAGCCGCAAAGAGGTCTGCGAGCATATCCGCTTTCTCTTGGGCTTTGTGAGCCAGTGTTCCATCTGGGTAACGCAGCGGTGGCAGCGAGGGCTGACAAAAGTTAGATTGCACGGCTTTGGCCAGTTGCCAGAATCCACGGCTGCCCGTGGGATGGGAAGTGAGCTCCTGACCAAGCCGCGCGACGCGCTGGGTATCCGCTCTCTTAAAGGCCCTCTTACTCGATTTTGTGGCCCGGTTGTACGCTGCTTTGAGGTGGCCCACGTTTGGGTCGCGCACAGCCCGGGCCCTGATCCAGGCGCGATATGCCGACTGTTTTTGTCGAACAGCTTTGGCACAATCTCGCCCGAACCAGGGACGGGCTCTGCGGATACTGGCGACATCAGTGAAAGGGATGTAATAATCCATCCCTAAACTGATCTCGCCAGCAATAGCAGAAGCACTATCCGAAGGAGCCTTTCCTACAAAGCAGCGCTGGCTCCAGGGGACGGACGCATAATAATCGCGTAGACCGTCCCAATCCGCTGACGAGTAGTGCCATAGTCGTCGTGACGTTTGTACAGGACGTGCAGGAGGTGACACCTTCATGACAGCGTGAACAACACAGTGGTCGGAACTACCCAGTGGGGCTGCTACCGAAACACTGTACTGGGCTGGGCGACTCGTCAGCAGTAGATCCAGCAGAGCGGGCGCGTGATCTGACCTGTCTGGTATCCGGGTGATCCCGCATACCATCTGGGTCAGACCGTGGGAGAGAGCGAACGCATGTGCGGCTCTACCCGCATGATCAGTCTTGAGGGACCCCAGCCATTCAATGTGATGGCCATTGAAGTCCCCCAGAAATACTAGGTCAGCGTTCGGGAACCGCACCTGCGCTTCATCAGCCGTCTCGCTGAGGTACTGGAAGAGCTTTGTTGTCTCAGAATCCCCTGTGTGGGATCGGTAGACGCACACGTAGATCTGGCTCATAGAGCCATGGTCTACGTGCAGCCAAAGGACGGAATTGGAGGGGTTCTCTAGGCAGCGCAACCGGCGGCAGCAAACATCCGCCCTAACGAACACGCACACCCCGGATTTGTCTCGAAATTGTTCCTCGATGACATAGCCGGGGTAACACAGGTAAGACGTGTCGTCAGGGCGGCGTATTTGTGTCTCCGTGAGGAACATCACAGCGGGCCGTGCCGTCTCAAGGTGGTGGTGGACGGTATCGAGGTTCGCATGGAGTCCACGGACGTTATTGAACTCCACCTCGAAATGTGAAGTTGTGGGGTTTCCTAGGGCCGCTGTGTAACGTTTATTTCTTTTTTGTTGCAATGCCATTGTAGATTTTGAAGAAGAAGCGTGAAGACAGGGCGACATTTGGTGCAGCAGTAAGTGACAAAGCGCAGGGGCTAGCTTTGTCTAGAACCGTGTGGTTAGGTCGGAGCCGACTCGCCGGACGGAAGGGCTCCCAAACCCCCCTGATGCAAGGCCGCCGCTACCCCACACCGGTTACCACCCGGAGCGGCGATCCCACATCAGGATTATGCGCAACATGTGGGGCAGCCTCCTGGGGTGGTTGGCCCCAGGCGGGCCCCATGACTGTGTTGCGGGCGGCCGCGGCAACGCCGTTGCTAAGGGTCTCCCTGGCCGGCGAATCGACCCACACCACCCACACTAGACTCCGTTTCGCCCCCACTGGTCCCATGCCTGCTGCACCATACATCGCCCCGGGCCCGGCGGTGCAGCTGCTGAACCCCTAACGCAACCCAGCCTGGGCTGGGTTACTTGGGGGGCTTTAGCACAGCTGCACGGTGGTACCCCCCCGGACCAACACTGTTGTACCACCTGGTACCCACGTAGGGGCCGAAGCCACTCCATAGGTACCGTAAATTAACGAGCCTCGTCCGTTTATCAGCAGGTGCGCCACTAGCAGGTGAGGTCGCTGGGGCCCTAAAGATGTTGGTAGAGCCCCTTTGCACCCAAAATTATTACCTATATTAGTTTATTTTCTGATTCTATTTAGTCTTATCTTTATTTCTTTGTTTACTAAGCTTTATTCTTCTTTCTCCTTAGAGTGATAGTAGTACACTACCCCTACCCCTTTTAATTTCTTAAACTCGTTATCCATCCAAAGGTTGTCTGGAACAGATCGCTTTTAGCGATAAGGCCGCCATTTGTACTCTTCTTGCAGTGATATCTCCTTTTTGTATGTTTTACATGTTATGTACAATAAAGTGTATTGAATTGAATTAAATTGAATTGAAAATTCTCAAGCAAGCCCCGCGGCGAAGTAATCCTTGCTTTGGCATATCAAATACCTACAAATATATACATTAGAAGGTATACTATAGATACTTAATACACATTATCCTACTAATATTATAAACGCGAAAGTTTGTGAGTATGTAAGTATGTAAGTATGTATGGATGGATGGATGTTAGTTACTCTTTCACGTAAAAACTGCTAAATGGATTTTAATGAAACTTTACAATAATATAGCTTATACATCAGAATAACACATAGGCTACAATTTATAAAGATATTGTGTGAATTGTTCAAAATATGACGCGGCGCGACGGGAACGCGGGCGACCACTAGTATATTATATATTTAATACTACATTCTAAGAGGTTAGGAATCCAGAATGTTTTTAATATCTACCAGTATGAACTCCTTATTAAATACATATATACCTTTAATGTATAACGACGCCTGTTTCCCCGAAGGGGTTAGCAGAGGCATATAGGCTCTTTTCTGGTAACACGTAATAAGGTGGCGAACACTGGCGTCGCCGGCGCCGTCGTCACCAGCCTTGCAGGTTGGCTTTGGGCCTCTAAGATCTAAGTGAGACCACTTGACACGTTAATGCTTAATAAATACTTACATAAAACGTTTTTTTACATGGTTACTTACTATGCTTCAGTTTATATCTTAGTAGCGGACGCCCGCGGATTCGCCCACTTACAAATTATATACTTAAACTCTTTCAAGAACCAATTTATGCATTGGTGAAAACCGCATCAAAATAGTTTTAAAGATCTAGGCATACATAGGGACAGACAGCGGGCAGCGACTTTGTTTTATACTAAGTATCTTAAGGTTTTGCCTAATAAATATATAGTTTCACTAAACTTACTATTGAAAGTTCAATGTACCTACGTATACACCAAGAATATTAGAAACCGTTGTAGCTCATATTGCTTGTGGTTTCATAAATAAACCATATAAAATAGCTGAACAAGATAGGCATATGTACGTCGCGTAGGAAGGGAATTACGTGCTTTGAGCGTAGGTTTTGCGCAAACAAAACGCGAACCTAAATTGACTTCTAGGAAATTTATTAAGATGTAGGTATTAGGTACCTACTGTCTGATTAAAAAAATACCGAGAAAGTGCCTCGCTTCATCCTCCGCTTATAGGTAAGTGTGTGTGTGTGTGAAATACTGTGCCTCAGTTTACAAGTGAGCTTAAAGCGGCTATAGGGGAAGCGAGAAAGCCATAGTCCCCTTTAGTATTGATAGAATATTAGTGGGTGGGTATAAAATGGCATGCCGCAACTTTGACATTCGGTACCTACAAAAATATTGAAATAGAAGCTTAGTACCACCGCTTACCGTCGACTGTACTAACTTCACTCCGCTTGTGAGGACAGAGAGATTAAAATGGATGTTTGAACTGACATTTCATCACAAAAAAAAATGTAGACTTACCGTTTCTAAGTAGCGGCGCACTAAGTATTAAAATCAGAATTGTGTCAGTGTTAGTCCCACGGTCCCATCACATGTGTTTAGTGCACTATGGAATATTTTGAGCGCAGCGTACACAAGCGTACAGCGTCGTTAACGCCTGAAACTGAACTGTTTCAGTGGCGCTGTAGTCGCTTGCTCGCCCTTACACTTCAAGGTTAAAGCGAAAAGCGAGTTTTTGATAAAAATCGTAAAATATTGCCAACTTAAATTATTACTGCCCAACACTTTTGTAGTTTTTAGATCATTTCGTCAAGTATAGCTTAGTAACTTATAGAGACCTACTAACTGTTCATTTTTTAGCAGCAGGTTTTGTAAATAATCAGTAGGCACCTTCTATACCCACCGTAGATTATTAATTAATTAGTTACACACTTAATAATCAAAGATATCATGGCAGCTTGTTGTGGTGCTACCTCTGACAGACATTTATTAATTCCCACATAATCAAATCCGCCATGCGATCGTAATTATTATGTAACATAGGCTCACTTAACACGTTTTATTGGTAATGTATGCAATCAGAGTCAGTAGGCAATGGTACTCAAAATAATAAAACCGAACGCAACCAACCAACTGTATAATGTAACATACTTGTACCTATTCCAGATTCTCAATTAACTTCGAATGTCTTACAGGTGAAAGAGGGAACGAGTTATGATAGAGATAAAGGGTAGAGGTAAAACGAGTAGGTATCTACTTATTCTTGGGTATAGGGTTTTTTTTTAATTTCCTCGTGAACGCGGCCGCTCCTATGTCCATTGCCGCGGGCGTCTCTGGTACGCACCAGAAGGTATTTCCAGTGGCGCTAGGTATAGGGTTTTTTTTTCAAATTCCGCGAGGTCGCGGCCGCTCCCATGTCCATTGTTGCGGGTATAGGGTAGCCTGAGTTCATCTAATTGAAGATCTGATAATAGTTATAAAGATAGACAAGAACAGAATTTTAGAACCGACCAAAATTGCTCAAATGCTTGTTCAAATAACTCGACAATTCTGTTTATCTTTTGAGACATTTATTTTACGAGTACATATTGTTTAGTGGGGGCTGCAATTACATCACTTAGTAGGTTAAGGCCTACATATGTTATGAACTTACGTACAAATAAACACCTACACAATTTAGATGCGAGTCACATACGAACATTTATCAGCGACATTGATGTTATACGATGTCAAGGTCGTATACAATAATTCTTTGGGATAGTTAGTTACAATTTATAAAGTATTGTAAGCAATTTCCAAATCATTTCTTTTGTAATATTGTATAATTATATACCTTGACAAATAAGTATATGCTTTTTAATATAGTTTATCGCCAACAGACAGATGCGGGGCGGTGGGCTTTGTTTTATAATATGTAGTGACTAAACAATATACTATAAGTAGGTACATTATATCTATTCAAAATACCAACCAACTTATGTAAACGTTGTCATAATGTCATTGTTTCAGCGGATTAAATATTTCCCGAATCTAAAACATAATTTACGAGGGATACGTGGTTTATGTTACTAGCAATAGGGTATCGTTAAAGGACATAGTCCGGTAAATCTAGACCAAAAAATGAGACCGAAGGTGCATAAAGTCCCAACAAGCTGAAAATCAGTAATTCCCCATCATTCCCGTGTATAGAAAAAAAAATATTCGAAGTCAAAGGTCAAAAAATTTAGTTTTTCGCAATTTTCAGCAAAACGGTAAGTTTTATCATAAAAGTACCTCAAACAAAAATTGTAGATCTTAAAATTGTCTATAAAAATAGGTCAATACTTTTTTTTCTAGGAGCCACCGTTTCTGAGATATAACGATTCAAAAAGTTTTAAAAGTTGTTATCGTCATAATATGCACACGTTTCCACGCCACCTATTAGGTAGTGTACTTAGAGCGTTTTTTTAACGTGGTTTCGTGGAAATAGTGGTTTTATAGACAGGCAGTGGCAACTATATTGCCACCAATACTTGAAAAAAAGATCGATTTTATAATAAAAAAGTTATTTTCATCATGAAAGTACTTACTCCCCTTCAGTTTTTTGTTCAGTTTGTTTAGTATATTCGTATATCACTACGACCTCTAGTTTTCTCTGCCTTATAAAGGGGTAAAATAAAACTCCAAGTACGTACGAATATTATGTATAACCTCCTACTGAAGTCGGTTAATAATTACTGAAAAGAGCATGCATTGCATAGAGTGAAGGTATGTATGTAATATTGGTACATATTGGTTATTGATTTTATATAAGTTGTAGGTAGATAATATGGTGGCTGGTAACAGCAATAAGCTTGTCCCCATATCATGTTGCTAGAACAAAACTATTTGCAAAATGTGGGTGTATTATGCGCCACTGCTTCCCCTCTCTAGGATATAGGGGTGTTTATAGTGTATGAAGATGTTATAATTCTCATTGGTTTTAGTGTAATTGACTGAGTGAGCGAAGCGACCGAAGGCTCCGTTTCAACTTGCAGACTGGGGAGACTTTCTTTTGTCTGTACCTACCCATCTACGGGTTCTGTCAGATCATGTTTAGGGCCGTATTTATCAACCGATTTGCATGAAACTTTACACACACTCCTTGCTTACAATGAATAACATTTGAATGATATTTTTTTTGGATTGGATGACAAATGAAAGAGTAATAAAGAAAATTGAAGAAGAAATTTGGAAAACACAAAAGTCATGCAAATTAATACAATTTAAGAATAAACAAAGCCGCTCCCGAAGTCTACGGTTCACAGAACCACTAGTTATAATAGGTCTAGTATTACTACGGTATATTTTAGAACCACTTAGGAATTAAAATATTTATTCTCCAGAAGATCAGAACCGTTTGACGTTAGATAGTTGTAACTGCCGAAAAAGTTAGCTGTCCGAGTCACAATGCTGACGTAGAGTTCCCTATGATTGCTATTGCTAGATGGCGTTAATGTCGCTAATAGAATCCTGAGGTAAGTCCAATGAGTTCCCTGTGTGTCTCCCAGATGGCAGTCAATGTAAAATTTCAAAGCATGAAAATGAATAAGGGTTTTAAGAGCCCTATCAACATGCCCGTGGCTCAAGTGATTCTCACCTGCACCTACTGACAAATGGACCAGGTTCTGAGAAATTATCCTAAGTGGCCGACAGCGGCATTAATCTCTCCCCCCCTCCTCCTATGGTCCAGTATGTGGTACCAACAAGGTAGGCGGAACGTGGTCGTACCTATTCTATTTTTCAGTGTCATTCAATTTCGTAGACACAAAGCCTATATTATTAGTATGTTGCTCTGAGATGAACCTAATCTATCTGTGAAAACCGCAAGAAAATCTGCAAAAATACCAGTTTTGTGTTTTCTTTTGTTCTTTCTTTATCGCGCTCAATGATTTATTTCTTAATTTTGTTAAATTTATACTACACGACACTATTTGTACTGTTTTGTAGAGCCTCTTCTACTGTTTCATAGATTAATAATAGGTAGGTATATTATGTAGATTCAGTGGTATACTTAATACTATCTTTATTCAAAGTGCTATCTTTTTTTGTGGTTAACTATTGTCGGAACAACTCCTGGGTAATGTTCTGCACATCTATTAGTATTTGATTAATTAATAAAGCCTTTTCTAGGCTTGAATCTAGACGTGCGTATTTGTTATTCTAGGTGCGCTTGTCCGTTTTGTAAATCACTAATTTACATTGTAGGTAAACAACCGACAAGTCCAGTCAAACAGAAAATTAATCGGGTGCATGTTTAGCGATGCAGAGTGGCGGCAGCTTAGGTTATTGAATAATTGATGTTCACTGGGTACATATGCCATAACTCACGCAATTAACATCTCGATTATTCAAGACTATCCAAGAACCTCAAGTAGTGGAACCGCTAAACGTGATGTAGAGTGGTTAAACCCTGGTCATACGCTTACAGATACGCCAAATAATTAGTTTTAAAATATAAATATGAAACGCGAAAGACGAAAAAATAAAACTTAACTAGTCTATTTATTTCCCCCTACTTAGCTAGTCCGGAGAACAGCAGTACGTAAATTATAAAAAAGAACCATAATTTTTACACTTTTCGTTTACGTGTTAAGAGGTCAAAGTAGGTATTTGATTACGGGGCCCAAGTTATACTTTTTCGCACACGGTGCACCTGCTGAAATACCAATACAAATACCAATGGGTTTCTAGTCAAATTAATAATGAACCCCGGCAGCGCGCAGCATATTTATAGCTGCTGTTTCCTCCGCATACACGCTGTACCTACTCATTGACATCCCGTATATTCCCGGCCAGCTATTCATTTACAGATAGAAAAAAAAATTAAGCAAGTAAATGCTAAATAAAAATAGCCTGATATAATAACAACATTTGTTTAGTTTGTTACCCTTTTCTTTTTTTTTTTTAATTCCGTGGCCGCTCTAACGTTCTTTGCCGGGCGTCTCTGGTTCACAAGCAGGTATTTCCCGTGGCGCCCGGCGGACTTTGACCACCTGTGTTGTCACTGCGTGGGTTTGGTCGGGATGAGAATCCCGCGTCGTTGGGGTAGGGTGTTATCTCGCGTCGGTGAAGGACAGCGGGTGGCGATCCCGCCGTCCTCAGACCCCGATCATGGAGGTCTTGGGCGTAGATGAGTCTGCGGCGCCCTCGCCGCTGACTACGGAACTCGGCGGGGAGGGTACGCTCCCTCTCCCTCTCGGCCACCTCCTTCGCGAGTATGACTTGCTCGGCACGGCCGCGTTCCACCTAGTCCCGCTGGAGACTGCGAGAGGGTATCCACGCCCAGATAGTTTCTTACTCTAACATAAGTTCAACACTGCAAACTACGTAGTAAGTGGACACCATTCATATTGCTCTTGTGTTTCATATTACCAATAGATGAAACTATCCATAAAAGAAATCACAAAAGAGAAAATATATTGCTAACATTTTGCTAACAAATGAGGGTTAGCGATGTCCCAATCTTATGTTTGGTCAGACGTTCTGGATAAAGATAATTTATCTTTCAACTCAATAATGTGTATAACATCGCATAGTTACACTAGGTGGTGCTGGCGACTCCACTCTCGTTCATAGTAGTCTTATTTTCGATAGCCACGTGAGGGCTAAATGTTTTGCTGTTAAATTGCTTCGACTCTCAAATTATCTGTACCAAACCTCGCCATTTTTACATGATGGCACTTTGAACAATTTTTATAAAGATTATGTGGAAATGGAACACAGAAATAGGTAGGTACTACCTACTTACCTACTGCTAACTCGATATTGTAACTCACATTTGCTTAAACATATACGAGTACAAAGCCTCAAATGATCCGAACGATTGCTCCCGTTCTTGAAATTACTTTTCACCTGTTTTAAATTGTACAAGATTTATCGTTGATCTGTTCGCTGTGTGAGTTCACGCATGACCCAACGTTTTTCAGCTGTAGCTTTATCGACTCAATGATTTCATCAATGAATACATTTTGCCTCGTTGGGTAAAGGAAAAATACACAAGGAAATTTTGTGTTTTCATGTGCGGCAAATGAACAAAATATATTTGATAATATTTTGGTATAGAAGCATTAAGTTTATAAAATTTAATATAATAAAACACGCTGTTATATTGCTGGTGGCTTTTCATAACCACATAAGGCAGTTCCTCAAACATTTGTCAAGTATAAGTCAACAATTCCAATTTTCGTTTTTGTAGTTTTTCCGTAAAGGAACCTATTTGACAGATGTTATTACCGGTTTACTATTGGAGAACTTAGTTTTGAACAAAAATGAAACTAAAAATGTCTGAAGCTGTCAATTTTCCTGTTGCAGCCATATATATAGTATGTACAAAGATAAACAAAGTCATTTCAGAGGCGATCCCAAAAACAAAATGCAAATGTGTGGGTGTAATAGTGTTGTGTACACCATGGAATACGCAAAATATCGATAAAAAATTGAGTGTTATACTATAATTATTATACTGTAATACAATAGAATCTCACTAATATTATTTTTCGCTTACTGGCATTAGTTAAAAAAAAAACCGACCAAGTGCGTGGGTCACGCAAAGAATAGGGTTCCGTAGTCATGTTATTAGCCGATAACTCCTGAACTAACAAAGTTATCTGATCTGTTATAGTTTTTCTTGAAAGTATAATTACATGAGCCAGCCGTTTAGCTTTTAGATTAAACTTTGCTTAAGGAAGCTTTGTTTTAACAAAAATATGGGCTGTAAAGTTGAATGTCTCGAAAACGGATTCTTAAACCAAAAATTTGTCTTTGCAACTTCTAAATATTTTTAAAAGACATCTATTTATATACGATGGGGTTGACGGTAGAAAAAAATCATTTTTACTTTGTGTAGGGGAGGCAACTCAAGAAAAAAAGTTCATTATATTATTGTAGCCCTTGGTCACCGTTATAAATACACATTTATGAAAAGTTTAATTTTTCTAGCTTTTACCGTTTAGGAGGAAAGCCGAGAATGAAACAAACGGACGAACGGTCATGACAAAACTATGTTTCTTTACGTTAGTTCAGCATTTATGACATTCATAATCATTCCACGGCACCAACCGTTTCTTCTTCCCAATTCCCACTGAGTGTTCCATTTCCATTTTTGATTGACTCATGGACAATGTAGCTGCACATTAGAGAAATAATTACAACATGATTTAATGCTTAAATAAGTCATTAAACATTAAGACTATTTTATTTAAAATAAAAAATATTATATTATCTACATAATGCAACAAAAAAAAAAGTATGACATAATACTTAATTTTGCCATGGTTTATCGATACATCGATAATCGTGATGTCATCAGGAGGTCAAGCCCTATCGTAAAAGACTTTCTTCTATTTTACGTTATTTAAGATTAATTATTTATTGTGAATAGGAACTATTACTGCACAATGCAAGGGTAGTCAGTGTACTATGAATAGAACTTTTTACTTATTTCATAAACACAAGACATAAACAAATATCTGTTATTTAAAAATGGCTGGAAAATTTTGTATTTACCTGTGACCACACATTACAATTACTTAAACAACAAGACACCATGGCTCTTAAATACAGTTTTATTGTAAATAACACAAGGATTCGCTTATATTTTAGATATCTAATATTCGCCCGTTTACAAGATAAATGATCTTTTTGTTATTTGGAAAACTACGGATTTTTTTTGGCACTGACACTGACACACATAGATAAAAGTACGTCATCGTCTATCTTTATTACCTACTCACAGACAATGTTCGAATGATGATGACTTCTCCGGACTTCTCTTTCCCACGCTCTGTTGATCTATTAAGGGAGCGAAGCGAGCGCCATCCCAAGTCTCTGGTTGCAGCATTCAAGACGACTAAAAAAGTGTCACCTAAAGATAATTTCTGCACAAGCGTCCGAAGATGTAACAATAATTGTTTTTTTTTAGATCGAATCGTTTTCTGCTGCAAAACGAGTAAAATTTGCGGATTTTTTTTTAATAAGTTGTTTCCATTATTTGACAAAAAAAGTAACCATGCATCTGGGTTGTTATTCGTTAAATCCACATTCGAATCTTAAAAATTCGAATTCAAAAGTTGTTCGAATAGATCATAGTTTAGTTTTGTAATAAGTACAAAGTTAATACTAACTGATGACCACAACACTCCGCTAATAGTTTTTTCGTTCCCAATTTTCCCGCGATAATTATACCGTACCTACATCAGGTGGTTTCGTTATAAAAAACGAAGGTAGTTTCGTTAAAAGCGTGATGACGTTTTTACCAGCACGCTATAACCATGTGGAATCTTCAAAAAACCACATCTACTTTCCTCTCTTCTTATTTTCCCTTCTTAAGCGAGTGAATACTTCTGAAAATAAAGGAGTCTAATAGTTTTTATCCCAGTAGGTACCTTTACAAAAAGCATAAAGCAATTTTTGTAACCTAAATCTTTGCTGGTAGGTACGTAAAAAACAATCGTTTTGAAAGTAATGGAACGTAAGTAATATTTCAAGAGTAAGAACATTATGGATCAAAGCAACGCTGCCAAGATAAAACCATGAAGATTAATACTGATCCCAATTCCCTTGTACGGGACCAGAACTTAATTTACTTTCTAAAACTCGTCTAGCACTGGCTTTATAATTTTGAACTTCTTAAGCTTGTTTTACCAAAGTCCTTTGATATAAATATAGGAATAGCAAATAAATAATCAACATCATAGTTAAGTATATACGCAAAATAATCAGTCTCTTATTAATATTATAGTGTTATTCGATAAAAGTGTTGTATCTATATAGCAACACATTTTTTTATCTCCGAAAAGGTAGACAGATCTGTTTTATACACACATGTCATTCGTCGCCAGTAATTTTGTACGGAAAGGGCGAGCATTGCCGTTCCGTGTACTTTGAGCATATTTGCCTAGCCTAGTGGGTGCACCGCGTGCAGGTAAAGATGACTAGACACCGGACTTATGAGCATGGCATAGGAAGAGGTCGTCGATAACCAATGATTTCGCAGAAAATGTCGCTACTTAACACATTTTTTGTCGTTTTCTGATAATATCATTGGTGTAAATAGATGAATCGACAATATGTCGATACTGCGCTATGCTAGTGCTGCTGGACTTGTTAGTTAAAAATCTATAAAGTTGAACCAGGAACTTAGGTTGTTTTTTTATATTTTATTTTACTCTAAGTATTGTTTATTGTTTCTTACTTTAAGTATTGTTAATATTTATAGTTTTATTGTTTGTAATTTTAGGTTTGGTTACGATAAGTTCACAGTTCATACTAAAACAAAGTGTAACATGTTATTTTCGCCACACTCCCAGAATACAAACATTGATGTTGACGGATCGTTTGTCAGTACTGTCAAATTGTCAGTAAGCTGTCAATTTCAGACAAGTGAAGGGTTCGTACATGGAGGTACACGCGTTGTATAGCGTCCTCTATTGGATTTGGTGAGAGCTTGGCTAAAATACTAGCTTGTCATATCATTCATTTCAGCGGCGGCCTTACCCATTGCGAGGCCCCGGGCGGCAGGTCTTTGCGAAGCCTCTTTTTTATACCGCGGCCCAATGCCTCGGCCCTACGTCCATTGCTGGGCGCCCCAGGTACGCACTCGAAAATATTCCCTGTGTCGCCGGCGGACTTTGGTCAACTACGTGGCCTCTTTCTGGGGTTGGGTGGGGTTTGATCCCGCATCATTGGGGTCGGCTTTTATCCAGGGTCGGTGAGTAAATGTGCGTTCTGCGGGGCTTCAGTACTGCAGCTGACCGTAATTGAGTCTGCGGCACCCTGGCCACCGACTTCGGACAGCAGGGAGGGTACGCTCCCTCTCCCTCTCGGCGGCCACCTTCGCGAGCATGACGTGCTCGAAGAATCACACGGCCACGTTCCAGTTACTCCCGCTGGAGACCAAGGCTCATAGCATGGTCTCCACTAAGAGGGTATTTACGTCTAGACGCACAACGAGGTCCCAGCGCTGACTCGTCCACGTTGAGCGCTCTACAAGCGTGTGGAGTGCGGTGCCTTCGCCGGACTCATCGCAGTGTTGACACTGGAGCGTGACCTCACGATAGATTGGTCACCGTGCCGCCTGTGCAGCCACTCGTCCATGATCGTTTCTACCGCTGCGATGGTGGTGGTTCCCGGTGGTCTCCCGCTTCCGAACCCCCCTTGAGCCATTGAAACAATCACGCAAAGTCTCTTGCTTCCAGGTCTCACGGAGGGGTTAGCCGTCAATCTGGCCGCCCATACTAGGGCGTTTAAGGCCATAATCCGACTCCGTACCCCGGGACATACGATGAGGACCTTTCCCTTTCTTGAAAGTGGTCTGGGCGTGGATATACTCTCGCTGGAGACCATGCTTAAAGCCATGGTCTGCAGCGGGAGTGGGTGGAACGCGGCCGTGTCCTTCTGCGGGCAGGTCATGCTCGAGAGGCGGCCGAGACGGACAGGGAGCGTACCTACCCTCCCCGCCGAGTTCTGAAGTCAGCGGCGAGGGCGCCGAAAACTAATCTACACCCAAGACCATCGATCGGGGCCTGAGGACGACGGGATAGTCACCCGCCATCCTTACAGAAGTAGGCTAGAAGGGTCGCGTGCTGCAGGGCTCAGGCCCCGCAGCAACCAGATTGATTCACTCACCGACGCGGGATAAAACCCTACCCCACCGACGCGAGATTCTCATCCTGACCAAGCCCCCGAAGAAATCCAAAGTCCGCCGGGCGCCACTGGAAATACCTTCTGCGTGCGTACCAGAGACGCCCGGCAACGGACGTGGGAGTGGCCCCAGCCTTGGGCCGGGGAATTAAAAAAAACTACAGTAAAGACTTTGAAGTCATTGCAAGCAATATAAATAAATTCAATTAGGTATGTTTTGAATAAATGAAGTTTAATTTACTGTTATGTTATGGTATTTTAAATAATTAAGAATAAAATGAAAACTTGAAAAAAAAGCTATATTTAAATTTTTTTGTTTTTGTTTGGATCGTTGCGCGAGGCCCCTGTAAGCGCGAGGCCCTGGGCGATTGCCCTGTTCGCCCCCCCCTAAAGCCGCCACTGATTCATTTGTTGTTAAAGAAAGTTGATTTCCGCTGAGTGACAGGTTTTTTTTCCTTAGAGAATCGAGTGTAGAACTGGTTTTTCGTGAACAGAAAGTTCGAGATAGCCTAAAAAGGCGACGCGCAGAATCGTCGGTCTCTTTTCACCGCTCAATCTTTTACTGCTTATATCTCTCGATCACTACCTATGTCTAACACGTAACCTATAAATCACGAGTCTAGAAGGAAGTTATTTTACTTCGAAACAGTATCAAATTAATCGAAGCAGTCGTCGATACAGATCAAAGGTTCTGTCTACCGTGATCTCACGAGTCTGGGACGTCCTCCTATCCAATTTGGACAGCGAGGAGGCATTTTTCTTTGTTTTAGGCAAACGAAGGGCGTGTCTTTGTATTGTTACCTGTGTCTGAAGTCTTGGTGCAGGGATTCTGAGGTTGTCGGAGCATCTGGAGCAGTACAATATAAAATCTGATAAGTCTACTGTCATAATATTATATTAGCTTGTAAGCCATAGCCTAGTTTAGTCTATGCTTAGATTATATCAATATTGTCTTGTCTATGTTCACTTCCTTCTTCCTACACTTTGTAACATGGCCGACTGAAATACACGACACGTATTATAACGAGCTCCTGTCTTTTATTCCAAAAACCAACAAACATCAGGTGTGGTGTAAACTGGCGTGTCTTAGGAAGAACTGGATCAACCAAAAGAAAAAATGGACGAATCTTCAACGTCGTCGGGTCGCCTCAAGCACATGGACGTTCATGCATCCAACATGCCGCTCACGTGGAAAAATTGGATCACCAAATTCAAAATATATCTCAAAGCATTTAAATATGATCAAGAAAGCGAAGATAGGCAAGTTGCACTTTTATTACATTATATAGGACCAGATTGCCTTCACATATTTTATTCTTTCAACCTAGATGTCGAAACAGTCAAGCTACAAGTGTTGATCGACAGATTTGCAGGTTATTTCAGCCCAAAAGTCAATATAACCATGATAAGGCATAAACTTTTTAACAGAAAGCAACTGCAAAATGAACAGCTGGACAGTTATATAACAGATCTCAAAAATATAGCCCATCAGTGTAATTTTAGTGAATTGCAAGACGATTTACTAAAAGATATATTTAGTTGGAATCTAAATGATCAGAATCAATACATTAAAGAGAAAATTTTGCAAGAATTACCTACCACTTTAGATGCCACTATAAATATTGCTAAGTCACTAGAATCGTCCCGGAAAGAAGTTCAAATATTATCAGGCACAAATCCCAATTCATCTGTAGCTAGTATAGATAGTATACATAACAGAAGTAGTCAACAGTCCAGTAGAAGTCATTCACAACATAGTCAGTCAAGAAATCAGTCAAGAAATCATAGTCACAGTCAACAATCAAGGTATAATCCGCAGTCACAGGACCGTCAATCAAGAATTCAGAGTCACAGTCAACAATCAAGGTATAATCCGCAGTCACAGGATCGTCAATCAAGAAGTCAGAGTCACAGTCAACAGTCAAGGTACAATCCTAACCAGTCATACAATACATCCCATTCATCGAGTTATAGCAGTCCCAATGGTTATAAAGGTAACAATCAGTCTATAAATAACTCAATGTGTCCAAAGTGTGGTCAAACACATCGTTTTAAATGTCCTGCTCTTGGTGCAAAGTGTAATTTCTGTCAAAAACTTAATCATTATTCAAAGATGTGTAAGTCCAAGCAAAAATATGTTAATTATGTACAAGAAGATTTTTCTAATGATGATCAAGCTTTTTTAGGTGCTGTTTATCAATGTAATTCTGTAAAATGTAGTAACCAATGGTCAATAACCCTAAGTATCTGTAGTCAATCTGTTTGCTTACTTATTGATTCAGGTGCAGATGTGAATTTGATGTCTAAGAAAGCATTTGAAAAACTAGTGTTGCAAGAGATAAATCTTATACAAACACCATTTAACTTGACAACATTTACAGGTCAAAGTATACCTACAATCGGTTATTGTACATTACCATGTAAGTATAATGACAAATCATACAACTTGTGTTTCCATATTACACAGTTAGATTGCAAAAATATTCTGGGTAGACAGTCATGTCAACAGTTAAAAGTCATAAAAAGAATACAGTCAGTAACCTTTGATGAAAACATATCTGAACACAGTCCAAACTACACACTTAGTCAGCATAGCCAGAACAACAATTTACAGTCAATGTCAAGTCAGTCTAACAGTCAAAGTCAAGTCATATCACAGTCAATGTGTCACAAAGTCCCTACAGAGTCAAACAGTCTGTCAATACTAAAGAAATATAGTAAGGTTTTTAATGGAATAGGAGCTCTTAAAAACTATAAATGTCATTTAACTCTCAACGAAAATGTCAAGCCGTCGGTAGACGCAAGTAGAAAAATTCCTTTTAAATTACAGGATAAAGTCAAGGCAGAACTTAATAAGTTAGAAGTCACTGGTATTATTGCTCGAGTTGATGAACCAACTGATTGGGTCAACTCTATGGTAATTGTCTCTAAAAAGGATGGAAGCATTAGATTATGTTTAGATCCACGTAAGTTAAATAAAGCTATTAAACGTTCACATTACCCATTTCCACATATTGATGAAATTAAAGCAGAACTAAATGGTTCATGTTATTTTTCAAATTTAGACGCTAAGTCAGGCTTTTGGAATCTTGTCTTAGATGAAGAATCATCCAAACTATGTACTTTTATAAGCCCCTATGGCAGATTTCGTTTTTTAAGGCTACCGTTTGGTGTCAATGCATCTCCAGAAATCTTTCATAAAGAAATGATTTCCCGGTTTGGTGACATACAAGGCATTAAAATAATGATGGACGACTTTCTTATACATGCTAAAACCATTCAAGAACATGATCAAATCCTAGAAAAAGTTCTTTGTCGTGCAAAAGATATAGGTCTAACATTTAATAGTAATAAATGTAACATTTGTCAAAGTGAAGTCAAGTATTTAGGTTTTATATTCAATAGAAATGGAGTGTCTGTAGATCCATCTAAAGTAAATTCAATTTGCAACATGCCACAGCCTAAGAATGTCACAGATGTCCAGAGATTCCTGGGCATGATTAATTTTCTTGGCTCATTCATAAAAAAATTATCAAAAGAAACATCAAACATAAGACAGTTACTTAATAAAAACACAATATGGTCATGGAATGACAGTCATGAGAAAGAATTCAATAAATTAAAGTCTCTAATTAGTTCTTCACCAGTCTTAACTTACTTTGATCCTCAAAAACCACTTATTTTGTCAGTAGATGCTTCAAAAGATGCTTTAGGTGCTGTCATCTTACATAATATTAGTCCTATAGCATATGGCTCAGCTTCTTTGACAAAGTCTCAACAAAATTACTCTCAGATTGAAAAGGAACTCCTAGCAATTTTATTTTGTTGTACTAAGTTCCATCAATACATTTTTGGTAACAAAGTCCTAGTGGAAACAGATCACAAACCTATTGTCTCTTTATTTAGTAAACCTTTATTTAATATTCCACCAAGATTGCAACGAATAATGCTTCGTTTGCAACCCTATGATCTTATCGTTACTTATAAACCAGGTAAATACTTATATGTCGCAGACACATTGTCCCGTGCTGCATTACCAGAAAATGCATTAGTAGAATTGGATGAAGATATTAAACTTCATGTTAATTTACTCACTGCTAATTTGTCACTTAGTCCTTTCAAGTTACAACAAATTGAACAAGCTACCAGGTCTGACCAAACTCTTCAAACTCTTATTAATTACTGTAAAAATGGATTTCCAAAGCATAAAGTAGAAGATTGTATTAAACCTTTCTTTCCTGTTAAAGATGATATACATTATGCTAATAACCTTTTATTTTTGTCAGATAGAGTTATTATACCTATTTCTTTAAGAAAAGATTTCTTAAAACTATTACATGAAGGTCATCAAGGCTTGAATAGTTGTAGAAATTTGGCAAGACATACAATTTACTGGCCTAATATTAGTCAAGATATAGATAATTACATCAGTAATTGTGAAATTTTTCTCACTTTAAGAAAGAGTAACACTAAAGAAAGTCTATTACCACATGATTACAAATACATTCCTTGGCATAAGGTTGGTATAGATTTCTTTGAGTTCAACAAGCATACATACTTAATTGTAGTCGATTATTTCTCAAAATATGTTGAGATAGCAATTTTAAGTAATGGTTACAGTGCAGACCAAGTCATAATCAAGTTAAAATCAATATTTGCTCGTCATGGTATTCCCCATACATTAATGTCAGATAATGGTCCACCGATGAATTCCAAATCTTTTCATGATTTCACACAAGATTGGAATATTCACCATGTCACTTCCAGTCCCTATCACAGCCGTTCAAATGGTATGGTAGAACGGACAGTAGGCATAATTAAAAATATGCTTAGAAAATGTTTACTTGATAATACTGATCCATATTTAGCATTACTGCAATATCGCAATACTCCCAAAAACAATTTATGTTCACCAGCACAACTTTCCATGTCACGTAGACTTCGTACACTACGTACGTAGCTACCTATAGTAGAAAAACTTTTAAAACCAAAATTGTGTAACTATAGACATCTTAAACAAGTCAATAATCAAAATTTACATAAGATGAAAGAGTATTACAACAAAAATTCCAAAGATCTTAAACCCTTGGAGGTAAATAGTCATGTTATGTTTCAAAAACATCCACAATCGTCTTGGTTTCCAGGTATTATACAACAAGTTGGTCCTGAACCTAGGTCGTATATCATAAAAAGTAAATTTGGTACATATCGTCGCAATAGACAATACATAACACTTAGACCAAAGTCTCAATATTCTTTTCATTCACATAACACACAGACTAATAATTTTCACACTCAACCAGTCAGTTCCAATCAAACTTATATCAGTTATACTCCTTGTTATACAAATGATTACTCTAAAATTTCTCATAGTCAATCTCCTCAACGTACTAGCAGTCAACCAATTAAGAAATATTCTAGTTCAGGAAGAGAGATAAGGCAACCACAACGTCTTATAGACACAGTCTTATAAACATTGTTTCGTATTCATTGTCATGTACTTAGTTATAAGTAATTAATTAGTAAACTAAAATGTTGTAAACCATTGTTTGTTTACATTTAGAAACAATCGTCAAATTGACAACTTCAAATTATGTCAACTGTCAGAATCTTATAAAACGTCAAATTGTCTCGTGTCAAAACACTAAAATGCGTTTTGTTATTTTTATATAAGAATCTAAAATATAAGTTATAATAAAGTTACTTAAACGGAAGATGTCATAATATTATATTAGCTTGTAAGCCATAGCCTAGTTTAGTCTATGTTTAGATTATATCAATATTGTATTGTCTATGTTCACTTCCTTCTTCCTACACTTTGTAACATGGCCGACTGAAATACACGACACGTATTATAACGAGCTCCTGTCTTTTATTCCAAAAACCAACAAACATCTACGTCGAGGATACACGAGGTCACATTGGGCCCACAAGACCACAGCACGAAGATCACCCTGCCATCCTCAGCTGACCGCGTAGACCATGTGTTAAAGCTAAGTACTTGTTCAACCACTAATCCCCTGATCTTCTTTAATAAAGCTGTCACAAATATTTCCAAGAACCATCAGATTCATTACAATTCAAGAAAAAATCTCTGTAACTTTAATTTGTAATTTAAGATTTAAGATCTTTTGTGTAAAATTTATGACTCTATACAATACCCATTGTTTAAATGTTTTATTAAGGTTATAAATATACTCTGTGTGAACCCTCTTTACTGTTGTTGCCTTATTGAAGTCTCCTATCATCACACACACCGTTCATATGTGAACTGGCGTCCTGGGATACCTATAATTGTCTCATAAGCCTCCGCTGATCCCGCTGGTGGGTGAGATTGGCTTCTCAGCGTTACAAAAGTAGCTATAAAGTTGAATATCTCGCAAACGAATTCATAAATAAAAAAATAGTCTGAGGAACCTCTCAATGTATTTAAAATACCTATGTAATGATACCCTACACTCCGGAGTAGACGGAGTAGACGCCTAGAGAGGTACCCCAAAAAAATATTTTTCATAATTTTCTTTTAGCACTTTAGCAGCGTTGTAAATACACATATTCATGTACATGCAAAGTTTTGTTTCTAGCACTCACCGTTTAGGAGGAAAGCTGAGGACAGACGGACGGATAGACATGAAGTAACTATACGGGCTCCGAAACTTGAACTACGGAACACTAAAAACGGTTTTAATTTGATTGTAAGTTGAACCCTGCAGATATTGTAGGTAGATTATGTAACATTGGTCTGGCTGTTGGAACTTAGGTTTGGATTACAGAATGGTAAACATTTTGAAATGAAACAAAGAAAGAAAGAAGAAGAAAGAAAAATATGTTTATTCTTAGACAGACATGCAATAGAATTACCTTTATTAGGTGGGACCAACCATGTTACTAGGTGGTGTGTAAAATGATACAATATGTAGGTACGAGTATGTACAGGTATGTATTATTAACTTTTAAACTTTCGCGTTTCATTAGCTATTTTTTATTTTAATACGGGATTAACATGACTATGAATTACAACGTAGATATGCATAAAT
Organism: Nudaria mundana; assembly: GCA_963556515.1. Lineage (NCBI taxonomy): Eukaryota > Metazoa > Arthropoda > Insecta > Lepidoptera > Erebidae > Nudaria > Nudaria mundana. The sequence continues at coordinate 12,218,241 of OY748293.1, forward strand.
GGTTAATACGACTGGCGTAGAGGTTTTGACAGGCTGCATGTCAAAACCTCTACGCCAATGCAATGAAGGTATAATTGGAACCCAAATCATGGTTTATATTAATTTCAGTACCTACCGGAATTTGTCAAAGGGAAATTTATTCATAACTCATAAAGTAATACGCAGAATAGATGTGGCCCGAGGTTTACAGGCATGCGATAGTATTCAATACAGGCTCTTTTTATTATTTTACAGTGGCAACTGTATGCGTTTTCAAAGGATTTCGACTTTTTTATCTGTGTTGTTAACATAGTATGTACCTATAAAAAACGTCTTGCCAAGTATCACTAGGGAAAGAGACGGTGCTGTTCAACGCATAACTGAAACACAACTTCCGAAAATATAACCAAATTGTAAGTGTACCTAAGTTCATTTATTTACCACCGCAGTGTACAGTATGTTATTTTTCTGATATCGATACAGTCGTTCAATTTTCTTCCGATCGCTATCTTTTGCAATTTGCGTTGGTTTATAACAAAATGGCTTTCAGCTTGATAATCGACTGGCGGCTGCAAGACAGTGAGACTGATTTATAGCGCAATATTTAAGAAGCGGGGACGTTGTATATTGCCACAGGGTTCAAAACAAATGTTTTCTGAAAACGATTTGGAACTGACATTTTTATTACAGAAATCATAGTTTAAAATCAATATATCAATCAAGTTGGTAGACATTATTATTAACCCATACTACTGCGGATATGCTTGGATGTTTGTATGACGCTTGTTTAAAGTACCTATAATACATATAATGGAGATGAGTAGGTACCTACTTATAAGTAGGTAAAATTCTTTATCGACCTCTAAAAACCCTCGATAAATTAATTTCAACTTAGAATATGGCACAATGTCTATTCTGTTTATATAAGTGCATATTATTTGGATATAACGTTAAAACATAGAATTGTTACCGATGTAGTTCAAGGAATTAGCGGTACCTATCTAGTCCAAACAAACGTCTCTGTAACACGTTACGAGTATAATGTAAGCGTAGATATCGATGTCTTCGGCTGGAATCTAAGAGTTCAGTTGTATAGAACTATTCCCATCTAAGGGAATTGTCGCTTGTTCGATTCCAGCCTTAGTGCAAAATCCTCTCTCTGGCCTTCCGATTGAAAACATATTTATTAAATAAGTACAGTAATTTTTTTTTATATTTAGTCGACAAATTGACGCCTCCTGCCTGATGTTAAGCAGTGGCGACGACTGGCGATTGTGGGCGACTCTCATAGTACACAAAATACTATAGAGAGTGGCCCTCAACTTGACGACCTAGGCAACTTGACAATACTTGACAATAGGTGGCTTTCCTGGTTTGGAAATCATGATCACTTCTGCAACTTCCATAGACTTGGGACGTGTTTTATCCGTATGGTAGCGTTGATAAGAGTTGTTAATTTAACTAATGCTCTTCGTGGGAGATGTTTTAGGATGTCACCAGTTATAAGATCGTATCCAGGTGTTTTTTATTAGACAATGTCTTTATTATGTTATAAACTTCTTTTGGTGAAGCAAGTTTTATGTGATGGTCATCGCATGAGTCGTCACTGCCTTTGTCTTCAAGCTCTTCGTCTCCTACTGTTTGAAAGATTTTCTCTAAATGTTCTGCAAACCTAGAGGCTTTTTGCTCATTATTCACAGTCCACTTTCCATCTCCTTTTTAATGGGTGATGCATGTAAAATGGGGTTGTTTGACTTTTTATTGGCTTTCCATAATGAATACTCTGCTGTGCTGTTATTTGTTAACAAACTGAAGTAGTTATTTGTGTTATCGTCGTGGAAGTTCTGAATGGAGACGTTTTTTGAGATTGTTTAAAATTGTTTTGTCTGGCGGATATCGCGAACATTGCCACTTATGTCTCTGTGCTCGCTTTTTGGCAATGAGATCTGGGGGCCTAGCCAAGATGCAATCGATTAGCGACAACGCCAATAGAAAGTTCTAATAATGTATGGGAGTGACAGTAGTTGTCGCCTAGTCACGTGATCGACGCTTAGCGATCGCTAATTTGGCAGACAATGTCGTATACAGTCGATTCTATCAATAGAAACGACATCGTCAAATGATTAATTCTATAGAAATGCTTAGCCAAGTGGCACTTTATGACAAGCGCCAGCGCGCGTTACCGAATGTTGTCTTCTTGAAGGCAGCGAACGCTAGATCCCTGTCGCAAGCGAACAAAATGGCGATGTTGTGTGTAAATAGTTGCTGAGAATTGAGATTGATAGTAAGAATAATAAATTAACAAGTAACAAGATTGTTTTTATTTGATTTAATTATAAATAAACGAATAAAATGCTTACACTGCGCTTACTGTGGACATCGCATAATGAAAATATTCAATATTTGTCTGAGACGATAAATAAGTTATCTTTTATAAATTTGTGAGCTACCTACGACATAGAGAGGGTCTCGAGAGATACCTTTGGAATTAAAGGTAAGACAATAAGAAATTGATTAATATCATTTGTTAAGTTTTATTGTTTTGGTTTAAATTTACCTAAAGGAACTTATTCATTTATGTTATTCCAATTCCAAGTAAAATTTGTTCCCTCTGTTTTTATTGCCACCGGCTTGTAGGTACCTACTAAAGGATCGTGGGTGTTACACAACACCTGACACAAAGAACCACCAGTCATTGCATCAGGCAAGGAGTTGATGATTTTGCAAGATATATATAGCAATATGTACGTTTTTTTACAGATTCTAAGGGAGATGCCATTTACCTACGTGTGCATAGATTTCACGCATGTTGCTGTTATCAATCCGACGAGCACTTGTAGTTTAAACCGAAAAGAATTTCATCCCTAAATGTTCAGAGGGTAAGTACTTACGTAGTATTTTTATTATGAAGAAATTAAGAATAGTCTGTCAATTTATCATTCATAAATCTATTGCAATACAATCTATATTATAATATACATTGTATAATAATAATGTCCGTTTAGATTGAGGAGCCACTTGGCGTTTCTTAATGAAATTGATACTTAGGTATTTAGTAGTTAGTTTAAAAATGTTGTAGCCTCAGTCCTCGATTTTGTAGTATAATAGGTAGGTACTTCAAAAGTTATAAGACCATAAAGGTGGCTCCTCAATCTAAATGTTTAGATTGAGGAGCCTCGTCAAAACTAGGAAAATCATGGATGAATATTTATCAAAATTAGGTATGATTTAGTACCATTCGAGAGTAGTTAGTAGACAAAATCTGAGTTTGTAGTATTAAAATTAAAAAAGTTATACATTATATGTGGCTTCTCAGACCCTTACTTAGGGGCGTCATTTTTCAAAGAAGCAGTAGTTCAATTAATGCGCAATTTCTTCGTCATTTAGTAGTATATTAGTTTTGTAGGGCAAGATTCAGTAATTAATAATGAGTAGATTAGGATATATGGCACATTTTAAATGGCTCCTCAATTGAGATGCTTAAAAAATATATTTGCCTCTAATTTACTTATACTTGTAACGAAATATGAAACAAACACATCGATATTTTGTATAAATTTATACTAAATGCATGTATAATCCTGCCATAAAAAAAGTACATATCTACGAAGTTATTAGGCTTTACGCTGGATGTGTCTGATACTCAGTTTACCTAGCTCGTGTTATGCCTAAACTTCATTTTCGATTAGCTTTTAGCCTAAGTATCTGTTTGCCTAAGTCGCCATTTTGCCTAAGTCGTTTGACATTATGATCTTTAAATATAATAATATATTTACATATATATTTATGTGTGTGTGTGTGTGTGTGTTTAAGTATATACCTACATGTATGTATTAAGTATTTATATTAGTTAAGCATATTTACCTAAGCCTACCACTACCTCGGTGGCACAATGGTACTATGTACGGACTGCCACACTCGAGGTCCCGGGTTCAATTCCCGGGTCTGGTGGATAATGTATAATTCTCTTTAGAATTTTATTCAGATAATTATCCCAGAGTCTGGAACTTGTGCCCGGTAGATGGCAATAGGCTCGCCCCCTATTACATGGGACCTAACATAGCTGGCGAGATGTGGGTGTTTGCACACCTCTGCCTACCCCTTCGGGGAAAAAGGCGTGATGCTATGTTATGTTCTACCACTACCTTTTCGTTCTACAAGATCTTTCCATCCAAAGGTTGCCTGGCAGAAATCGCTTTAAGCGATAAGGCTTACCATTGTACTGCTCTTAGATATAGTAAGCTCTGTATACATTAATACTGTATTGGAGTACAATAAAGTATATATAAATAAAAAATAAAAAAATGCCTATGGATATATACAAGTTGATGACCTCGGCTCCACCCGCATAAAATAGTACTTTCGAAAGAAAGCGCTAAAAGACTAAATCTAAGTTGGTCTGGTTATTATTTGGTCTTAATAGCTGTTGTCCTGTATCGAAGTAAGTCTAACTAGCGTTATGCCTACTTCTACTTTTGGTTAGGCATAACGCGACCTAGGTAAACTGAGTATCAGACACATCCAGCGTAAATCTAAAAAATAGTGACAGATGAAGTTTCAGTAACAGGGTTACCGTTGTACCCTATGGGTACGGAACCCTAAAAGCAAGTAATCAATTCTAGAAATTTATTAGATATAGATAGATTTGAGATAAGTTTAGATTTACAATAGAACCTGGTAGGTGTCGAAAGCTATCCCAGTGAACTTCATACCGCCAATCGTACCGACCGATCTGGCTAATTTTGGTCTTAAACGACTATTTTAAGACCAAAATTAGCCAGTTCAGGGAAGGTAGGACGGCTAGTAATTATGTATTACTAGTGGTCGCCCGAACTTCGTCCGCGTGATTATTTTTCCCGTCGCCGGTTTGATAAAAGATATACTTATATAATATATATCAAGAGCTATGTGATTGTTGCAGGTGATTCACAGCGGCCTTGGCTGACGAAGCCCATGTTAGATGCCACACCGGGGTCTCGAGCATCAACATATACCTACGTCGCCCCATGTGCAAACTCGAAACACAATAGAGCGATGCTTGGGCTTGCTGAAGGCATATTGGAGGACGCACGAGGATGCACGACAACCTGCATACTCCGCTGCTCCTCCTAGCTAAATAATCCAAGGAAGATCGATGCTCAATCATAACAGGCTATAATATTATTATGTCGGGAAAAATATCTCTAGTTGTACAAAAGTAAAAAACAAGTTTTATTTCAGCATTAAACAATGTTTATTGATTCTACAAAAATCTGTCTTTGATTCTCTACTTTAACACCTTTTCTTAATAAGTCTTGTTAATAAGGGTTGTCTGCAAAAAATTTTGATTTTTTTATAGGGCTCACAAAACATAATAGTATGCCATATTATGGATATCTGTCTGCCTACTTTAATGGGAAAGAGAGGGTGACTATATCAACCTTATTATCATTATAATTACTCTATGCACTTGTTAGATTTATGGGGTAGAGCAGAGCTCTGGCTGGAGCTATGATAATATATATGTATGTATAGAAATATATGTACTGTTACACTTATGTCCTATTACGTGGTATTTACGGTAACATAAAATCTAACAGCATTTTTTTAATGTGGGTAGTTTAATAAAACTAAAGACAACTACATACAATTACTTGTGTGATGACGATTCATCCCACCTAGTAAGTATCTCCACTACTGTGCCGAGTACTGTACCTAGTACTAAGTATCATACCTAGTACTAAACCAATTGTAGCATAGGTACCTACTATAATTGGTTGAACCTTCCTAAAACTACCACATCAATTCAAGGTCAAGATCAGCCAAATCGGTCCAGCCACTCTCGAGCTTCAGCGAGACACTGTATCTCAATTCATTGGTATAGATATCATACTATGTTATGATATAGATGTTAGGTACCTAAGTAGAATATTGAATTAAAGAAGTAGTCTGGGTTCATTGGTATAGATATCATACTATGTTATGATATAGATGTTAGGTACCTAAGTAGAATATTGAATTAAAGAAGTAGTCTGGGTTCATTGGTATAGATATCATACTATGTTATGATATACATATAGATGTCAGGTACCTAAATAGAATATTAAATTAAAGATGTAGCCTGGTTATAAAATAATGTTTATTTATAACCTTAACTTAGCCATGAAACCTACTACTAATACTATAATAATATTATACCTAGTTATAGGTTATACCTGGGGCTCGTGGTCTTGTGGTAACCGACAATATTAACACATTGCAAAGGTTAAGCAACATCGACTCAGGCCAGTCTTAGGATGGGTGACCATTTCTTAAGACATTGAGACCCCTCCGTGCCTCGGAGAGCACGTTAAGCCGTCAGTCCCGGTTGTCATACTAACATCTATGGCAGTAGTTAGGGGTGGCTGGAGCCCTAAATAAAAAATCCGACCGATCTAACTACAGAAATTCGATATCGCCCATGGGTTGTGGAGGTCAGATGGCAATCGCTTCATGAAAATATCGAAGTTCAGCCAAATCGCAATAGACTGGAAAGCCGACCCCAACTGAGTTGGGAAAAGGCTCGGTGAATAATGATAGGTTATACCTAAAACAATTCTTTAAGTTACTGTGCCAGCATAAATCAACCAACTTATTGTATACAATACATAGACGATAGACATTACCATTTCACCAAGAGGCTCAGGGTACCCTCCAAGAGCCCTTCACGGGTCTCCTGGTTACATTACGGTTTAATGGGGGGTGATATACCATTACATAATCATAAGCATATCTATCACACTCATAATAACATATTAAAAAACAAAATCGCTTCCATTCCCTATGTATGCTTAGATCTTTAAAACTATACAATGGATTTTGATGCAATGTTCACCAATGGATTGAGTTGTTCCCGAGGAACGTTTTTGTGCCAGGCTTTGAAACCCAGGCTGAGGTCTTGATAGATCCCCGTGGCTGGAATATGAATGGAATATTTAATTGTAAACTGCGCCATTGTTACTCTTGCTCCTGATAAATTTTATTTAAAATTGCTTTATTTTACTGATTAAAGTACTGCACCTTTCCATAAACTTCAAAAGGGTAGCGAATTGCTCTTTATTAGTTTATTATATTTCCCTTGCACTAGATGTTATTCCTGAAAAAGGAAAAAAGATTAATTCTTTTCATGGAATAAGTCAAGACTTTATTTATAACATCTTCACAAACACATTTGTAATATTAATAGAATAACTACTTACTTTCAATTCAATGTAATATCCAATACAATTAGGTATTATTCCTCCATATAGTTTTATTTATAAACTGTTTAGCAAATCCCGCTTGTTTAAATAAATAAAACTGTTGTGACACCATTGAGTTGTTGACACTGTTGTGACAGCGACAAGATCTCCAGATCATAGAGAAAAGGTAGAAGTGACGACCAACGCTATTGCCTAGACGAAAACGAACCTCAATTGACTTTGTCTACCAATTGACATCGTTATCTTCAAAGCGATGGCGACTGTCGCAAACGAATCGCTTCGAAGCGAATGCATCTTGTCTAGGCCCCCTGAATAACTCCACGGGATAACTGTAAACCTTAATCCTAGTTTGGGTGTGTTTCTCCAGGCACTTAGTTGAATATCGTTAATAAATTTTGTTAATTCGTCATTTAACTGCTGTTTATTTTTGAGTGGCACTTTAAGGTCAGTGATGTTGTTTAAATCTATTTGGAAGCTTTCCCAATCAGTGTTTTTGTTAGTTAGCCTTGGAGCACTTTCTTTTTTAAGAATAGTCTCACTAAGGGTTAGTATAATAGGCGAGTGGTCCTAGTTCATATCATAACCCTCTACTATGTCAATATATGAAAAAGATAATTTTTTATAGATATAAAAAATAATCAGATCTGGTATTTTAGAAACGTCTGTGGGCCAGTAAGTTGGCTTTCCCGTTGATATTACTGTACACTAGACTTCTTTAACTGTACAAAGTAGTTCCCTTCCTTTGGTAGAAGTTAGCCTAGAACCCCAGTGAGTATTCTTTGCGTTAAAATCACCTCCTAATATAAATTTATTTCTGAATGTTTGAAGAATTCTTCGATACTGGTCTACTTTTAATGCATGCCTTGGTGGACAGTATATAGAAGCTATAGTTATATTATAGTGTTTAGTTTTGATATCAACACCTACTATTTGAGCATAGTCTTCTTCCCATTTAAATTCCAAGTTATGTTGGATGTTTTCTTTAATAACAACACTACTACCACCTCTAGCATTATTGGATTGGTGAATAGCATGGTATGTGGTATAACCGTCTATCTGAATGTGAGATTCTTTTGTAAAATGCGACTCTGATATAAGGCAGACATCAATTTGTTCGGTTATTAGAACAGCTTGCAACTCGTTTCGATGCTGCCGGAGTCCCTTTGCATTCCACGCCATAATTTTTAATGTATTCTTCATTATGGGTTTGAAATTGACAACTGTCTGGTGTTATCGGACTCTCAGTTTGTAAGATTTTAAACAAACCACACGAAGCTGGTTTCTTCGTTCTATAAAAATGTAAGAATGGAACTATAAAATATACTTGTGTCATTAACATAGAAACACATAAACATTCCATATCGATCTTAAACAAAAATTTACTTTACATTTTATTGACATACAGTTGAAGATAAATTAACCCCAACTAACACTGTTTTAACATATAAAGTGATAAAGAAAAAGTGTAAAAATAGATTACAAGCTATTCACAAACCTATTCTTCTAATTTATATCAAAAAAGAAAAAAACTGTATACAAAAGACTTGGGACGAAACGGTTTCAGTGGTTAATACAATAAATAAATATAAAGATGGTTCGAACATATTATACACATCTAGATCAAACACAAAATTAATCATTATGCCCATCATATAAAGAGTTATCTAGGGTGGGAATCGAACCCACGACTTTGGACGTACTTATCAGAGTCACTAACTACTATACTAAACCAACAGGTTGATAAATATGATAAATATTCCTAATAAACTGATGCTATGAAAATCACATATACGAAAGTATAAAACAATTGATTAGTAAATAAATAAAAATTGTACAATACCTATGTGCTGTAGGTGTTCGCTTGTATTGAGCGGGTATCGAACCTCCAGCAAGCTCCTCCGAATGCGACTCGTCGTCCTTACGGCTGCGTTTGTTGGTGGTTGCAACACTGCCTTTGGGTTTTCTCTTCTTCACCTCTACAGGGGCAACTTCAAATGTACTTTCAAACTCTGAATCAGACCTGTTAAATTAAAATGAAGACCAATACGTTAGTCAAAGTCATACTTAACCCAGATAAGATTTTTCCTAAATTAATCACCACTAAAAAGAAAAAAGAACAAATTATGTTAGATCATACCTAGTTACACCAGCCGACATGAATTATCCAAGCCACTCACATAACAATATAACTACATTTTATAATTATTAATGTGTTAAAAGTTACACCAGCGGGTGGGAATTAACCAAGCAACTGAGCTGGATAACAATTAATCACATTAATTATTTAATTATTAATATAACAATTAATCACAGTACTATTAATTTAATAGAACTTACTCACATTTTTTTCTTATGACTGGAAGATACTGGAGAGAAAAGTGAGAGGTCACTGGAAGATACTGCTGGAGCGAATGTAATTTTATTTGAACAATTGTGGGGTTTTATACATAAAAAATATAAATTCAGCAATATTCAGTTCACATCAAAATTAAAACTTAACTTCATACTTTCACGGGTGCTTATTTTAATTTATGTTACTTACGTCTAATTAAATCAAAGTGTTGTAATACTGTTATAATAATTGTAATACAAAACCACGTCTTTACCAACACCGCCAAAGGTATAAACCGATATACATAATAAATTTACCTATAATTTCTGTATGTTCATTGATCGTTCATTCGTACCTACTTATATATTATCAACTACCAGTTATACATACTGAGTTGCCTTCACTGATATGATGAGTAATGATCAGTAAACATAAGCATCCTAAACACGATTTAGATACTTTCATTGTATGAAAAATGCATTTTTTTAGATAATAGGTATTTGGTTGTCTAATACACTTCTACCTAGTCCTGGGATAAACAGGTGATTGTATGTAATTAATTCTATTTAACAGACATATCCAGAAAACCACGTAGTTTATTGCGGTATTTAATGTTAACACTTTGTAATATAATTTCCGACATAAACAGAGAAGATTCAATTGCATATTCATTAGGAGGTTTGTGTGTGTTTGTGTGCTTGTGTCAGCGGTCAAACGGATACCTTACCGTTTGTTACTGTGTAGTCAGCAATTCAATATAAGAACGACGACGTCATATTGTTATTTACCCGACTAAAAAAGGAGGTGGGTACCTAATTTATTTGTATGTGGTTTTATGTGTTTTTTCTCAAAATCTTAACATAACTTTTTTTCTATATAGGTACCTAATACGATTTATTAGATTCTATAGTACAGGTGGTTTATATAAATTTGATTAAGGTTTAACGATAAAGAGAAATCTATCCTAGAGAAATCGTAGGAAATTATTAAAATGTTAAATGACATTCAAAGTGGTTTCACAATAATTTTACAAATATAACAATTTGAAGTCTTTTGAATAATTGAATTGTTTAGAATTGAAATTGTTTGAACTGAGCTTCTAATAAAAGTGTTAAAAATAAGTTATACACGCTTACGCTTAATGAAATATTTTTATCCTTTATTATTTATTCCTTTAAAAATATTCATTTAGCAATACTTATTTTGTTCATACACCTCTTTCTATCACAGTCGGGTAACAACGTTACAAAGCTAAGGTAGTGTCAGCAGTTTGTTCTGGTGTGTGTTACTTGTGTATAATAGACATGCATCATCGTTCCCATACTCGAAGAACGTCTCACATTCTATTCCCACGACATGCTGCACGTGCATTTTGTGGACATACAGTATACCTACTAAGTACTCTATCTATCCTTGGATTTTAAAATAAGACAGAAAATAAGAAGCAATGTCATGTTAGTAACTAATAATTATGATAAATAATTTTCTAGTCTATTACACACCTATTTCACACCTATGTCTGAAATTTTATAAAAAAAAAGATTTATATTGTGCATAAAAACACTTTATTTAAATTTTATGTGAATATCCAGTGATACTTTAGTTATTTTATGTATCAGTAACATAAGTTCTAACCTAAAGTTTTAACGTATAAATTATCTATCTTAAAATGTGATCTTAACGTGTTCATTTTAACAAACATGCATCGGGTTAGTTTGCTGTACGAAAGCAATCATCTAGCAAGTGAAATTGGTTAACCATTCATAGGATGATATTGGGCATTCTGTCCCACCGTAGTGACCGAGGGCTGTGCCCGATTCATAGGATGATATTCCCTCGGGCACAGCCCTCGGTCACTACGGTGGGACAGAATGCCCAATATCTCCCTACTCTTTAGGTATAACTTTTAAATTTTGCGAGAAGCGCTAAACGTGACGGGAGGAAGGGGCGGGGCCCCAAGAGATTCGACTACGTCCTCGCCGTCGGCCCTGGACCCCAACTTGACCACGGTAACGCAGTGGCAAGTTGGTGACCGAACGTCGATATCGAGACTTGAGTGGCCAACATTGCGATGGATATGCTTGACGAGACCCCCGGAACTGACACTGCCCTTTCCCGGCCAGTGTCAACCGACGACTTAATGCTTGAACAACGGACTTCGATGCCTATTGATTTGGGGGCTCGCGTCGCGCCGCCTAGTTGCAGCGCGACGTCGACGCCCCAAGGAAATGTTGCTGCTGGGACTGACGATGGGTCAGCTCCCAGTAGCGTGAAGAGTAAGGGCCGTTCTACCTCGCAGAAGAGGACCCTCGAGAAGGAGGGACCGCCGCGCGACCGGAGCACTAGTTGCTCTGGATGGGGGTCCCTCCTCTCCAGCGATTCGGAGGAGGAGGTGCCGGTGAAGACGGTGCGCACGCGTCTCGGCGCCTACAGAGTGCGCCCGCCTACTCCACCGCCGTCCTCTGTACCATCCCTGCGTAGTCGCAGGGATATTGGTGTGCCGCCCGCGCGGGAAATCATGAGCATTCTCTCCCGCATGAACGCGGCCATGCGGGGGAGTAAGAATATGTCGGGGAGGAAGAAGATTGTGGCTTCACTGGTGGATGAAGCCCAATCCTCCCTTGACAAGCTCCTCGCGCGGAGCGCCACAAAGGAGGAGGCGAAGCTCCGCAAGCAGGTTGCGAGCCTGGAGGTGGAGCTCACTGCCTCCCGAAAGGAGATGGAAGATCTTCGTCGGGAGGTCGCTGAGTTGACCACAGTGGTCAAGGCACCTCCAGGTCCCATGCCGCCTCCTCCTCTGATGGCTGGACCAGCGCCGAAGACGGCGCCTAGGACCGCGCCCACCACGGCGCCCGCCTCGCCGCCACAGCCTGTGCCGACCACGGTGCAAGTCCTGACGGCGATCGAGAGGCGCCTCGCGGTCCTGGAGGACCGGGCGTACCGCCCTCCGCTAGCGCGCCCCGCGTTTTCATACGCGGCGGCTGTTGGCGGTGCTCCCGCTCCCGGTCCTAGCGGCACACCTGCTGTCCGCCGCCCCGCTCCGCCCCCGTCCGCTTCGGTGAGCCGGATACCGGCCGAGACCGCGGCCCAGGCGCGGAAGGCCAAGGGGCGCGGCAAGAAGAGTGGCACCCCTGCCGCCTCCTCTTCCTCTATCGTCGCTCCCGCTGCTTCCTTATGGGGGCCAAGAAGAGGAAGACGAAGGCCGCAAAGAAAGCGGCCAAAGCCGCCGCGGCGAAGGCGCCGAAGAGGCCCCGCCCTCCTCGCTCCACCGCCGTCGTCCTGACGGTGACGACGGTAGGTGTGGAGAAGGGGGTGGGGTACGCCGACGTACTGAGGACTGTGAAGTCCTCAGTCAACCTCTCGGCCCTCGATATACAGGGGGGGCTCCGGTGCAAGACGACACGCACCGGGGCTCGCCTCCTCGAGGTCTCCGGCGCCTCCAGCGGCCCTAAAGCTGACGCCCTAGCGGCTCAGCTTAGGGTCATCCAGACCCACCAAATGCGCCGCATTGCGCATCACGGGTCTGGATGACGCGGCCACGACGGAGGAAGTTGTCTCCGCCGTCGTGGAGGCGGGCGGCTGCCCCCGTGACCAGGTGAAGGCTTCAGATATCTCCTTCGGCTCCACTGGTCACGGGATGACAGTCGTCCAGTCCCCGTCGCGGCGGCACTGAAAGTGGCGGACGGACGAAGCCTCCTCGTAGGGGGCTTCCTAAAGGCGCAGGTGCACCTCCTTCGTGCCCGGGAAACCAGATGTTTCCGGTGCATGGTGGTGGGGCACGTCGGAGTGCAGTGTACAGCGGAAGTCACCGTGGGCGATCGGTGCTTCCGCTGCAGCCGGCCCGGTCACAAGGCAAGTGCCTGTGACGCCCCGCCTCGCTGCTTTAGATGCGAGGCGGAGGGCAAGACCGCGGATCACCGGGTCGGCAGCACAACCTGCGCCGCCTCGAGGCCAAAACCTCGTCCGTCCGATGAGAGCGGTGGGGGTGCCGCCCTTGCGCGGCCAGTTGTTTCGCGGCGGGATGCGGTTATGGACGTCAATTAATGTCTGACGCCCGTATCCGTATCCTGCAAGTGAATTTGAACCACTGCCGTGCTGCTCAGGACCTTCTGTACCAGAGCATCCGGCAGTGGTCCATAAACTTGGCCGTGGTCGCCGAGCCGTACTACGTCCACCCGGGAAGCCCGGTGGACGAGGTCGGCTCGGCCTGTTGTATCTTTGGGGGGTCCGCCGCAGACAACTCGCGCCTTGCGATCATTGCAAGGGGCCGCGGGTGTGTTGCGGCGGATTATGATGGGTTGGCAGTCGTGGCCACCTACATCTCACCAAACATTGACGAGTCTCAGTTTGAGCTATGGCTCACTGAGCTCGACGTCGTCTTCGCTGCGTGCCGTCCTCGCCCTGTCCTGCTCCTGGGAGACTTCAACGCCTGGAGTGATGCGTGGGGCTCCCAGGAAACCAGGGACAAGGGGAGGCTTCTTGAGGACTGGACCAGAACACGTGGTCTGGAGGTCCTCAACCGGGGGAATGTCGCCACCTATTGGCGGCGGGGCGGGGGGGGGGGGGGGGGAATCGATCGTGGACGTAACGTTCGCATCCCCTGACCTCGCCCGCCGTATTACAGGCTGGCGCGTGGAGGAGGGTGAGGAGACGCACTCGGATCATCGGTACATCCGGTTCGATGTCGTCTCCCCACCTGACCTCCCACAGCCGGTGGCAAATCCCCCGGATCCGCGTTGGGCACTTCACCATCTGGATCGGGAGGCTCTCCTGGAGGCATCCATCGTGCAGGCCTGGATTCCGGCGCCGGACCAGCCTGCCGATGTGGATGCCGAGGCGGAGTGGTTCAGGAGAGCCATATCGCAAATCTGTGATGCGGCGATGCCTAGGGTTACACCCAGACCGGCCAGGAAGCAGGTGTACTGGTGGTCGCCGGAGATTGCAGAGCTGCGCGCAGTATGCATCTCCGCCCGCCGCCGGTACACCAGGTTCCGCCGGAGGCGTCGCCGCCCAGACGACGCGGCAGCCCGAGAGGCGGAGCTTTTTCAGGCATACAGGGAGGCTAAAGGTAATCTCCAGAAGACGATAAAGCGGGCCAGCGGCGGCCCGCGAGGAGCTCCTGGAGACCCTGCAGCAGAACCCATGGGGGCGCCCGTACCTACAGGTCAGGGAGAAACTCCGACCTAGGGCGCCCCCACTGACCCAGAGTCTCCAGCCGCAGCAGCTGGAGCGGGTCATGGGCTTCCTGTTTCCGACGAGCGTGGAGGAGTACGTCCCGTGTATGGCTCCGTCTCTGCCCAACGCGGATAGCACCAGCGAAGACGACGTACCTGAAGTCAGGGTGGGGGAGCTAGGTGCGGCAGTACTCCGGCTTAAACGCCGGAAAATCACTGCCCCCGGACCCGACGGCATTCCTGGCCGTGCATGGGTCCTGGCCCTCGAAGAACTCGGGCCTCGACTGATGGGGCTCTTTAGCGCATGCCTCGAAAGGGGCCAGTTGCCCAAGGTGTGGAGGACGGGGAAACTGGTCCTGATCCGTAAGGCGGGGCGGCCGGTGGACTCACCGTCCGGATACCGGCCGATCGTGTTGCTCGACGAGGTGTGTAAGCTCTTTGAGCGAATTATCGCGGAACGCCTCGTCGAGCATCTCACGAGTGTGGGGCCAGACCTGGCGGATAACCAGTTCGGTTTCCGTCGGGGACGCTCCACCGTGAGCGCGATCATGCGCGTGAGGAGCCTGACGGAGGAAGCAGTCTCGCAGGGCAAGGTGGTGGTGGCGGTGTCTCTTGACATCGCCAACGCGTTCAACACCTTGCCATGGAGCTGCGTTAGGGAGGCGCTCGTGTATCACGAAACGCCTCTCTACCTCCGTCGTATTGTCGGGGCCTATCTCTCGGAGAGGGCCATAGCTTTCCCCAGCTGGCTCGGGCCAGCTCGGCGAGATGTGTCGTGCGGTGTTCCGCAGGGGTCGGTCCTGGGGCCGCTTCTGTGGAACATCGGCTACGACTGGGTGCTGCGGGGTGCGTTGCCCTCGTCACGGCGCGGGGTGCAACGTACCAGGAGGCAGCACTCAAGGTCACGACGGGTGTTGCTCGAGTCGTGGGTCGGATACGGCAGCTGGGACTGGAGGTGGCCTTGCACAAGTCCGAGGTTCTGTGTTTTCACAGACCTCGGAACGGTCCACCCGAAGGTTCCAGCATAAATGTGGGAGGCGTTAGCATCGGCATCAAGCCCTCGATGAAGTACCTAGGGATCGTACTTGATAGCCGATGGAACTTCGGACCACATTTCCGAAGTTTGGTCCCCAAGGTGACGCAGGCATCGGTCGCGCTTTCGCGACTGATGCCCAACCTAAAGGGACCCAACGCCTCCTGCAGGAGACTGTACCTGGGGATCGTGCGGAGTATGGCCCTATACGGGGCTCCCGTATGGGCGGATAGGTTGGCGGTCAAGGGGAACGTGACTCTGTTAAACAGACCACTTAGAACCTTGGCCGTCAGAACCATACGGGGGTACCGCACGATCTCCGGAGAGGCTGCATGTCTCCTAGCCGGGACCCCTCCATGGGACCTGGAAGCGAGAGCCCTTGCGTCATTGTTCCAATGGCGCAAGGAGGCGCTGGAGCGGGACCACAGGCCTGCGTCTCGAGAAATCGAGGACCAGCGGTCCCAACTCCGCCAGGATCTCATGGAGTCATGGAGGGTGCGACTTGAGCAACCCAAGGGGGGTGCCATTTTCATCGCGGCGGTGAGACCGATCATGGACGATTGGCTGCAGAGGCAGCATGGTGACCTCACGTACCGTGCGACGCAGATCGTTGCCGGGCATGGATGCTTCGGTAGCTATCTGTTTCGCATGCATCGTGAGGTCACACCCCGGTGTCAACACTGCGAGGTTTCCGACGATGACACCGCACTCCACACGTTGGTGGAGTGCTCAGCGTGGGCGAGTTAGCGCCGGGACGTCGTAGTGGGTCGGGGCGTGGATACCCTCTCGCTGGGGACCATGCTTCAAGCCATGGTATCCAGCGGGAGTAGGTGGAACGCGGCCGTGTCCTTCTGCGAGCAAGTCATGCTCGCGAAGGAGGCGGCCGGGAGGGAGAGGGAGCGTACCCTCCCCGCCGAGTTCCGTAGTCGGCGGCCAGGCCGCCCCAGACTACGCGACTACGCCCAAGACTATCGTCCTCCATGATCGGGGCCTGAGGACGGCGGGATCGCCACCCACCGTCCTTACAGAAGCAGGCTAGAAGGGTTGCGTGCTGCGGGGCCTTTGCCCCATAGCACGCAACCAGATTCACTCACTGACGCGGGATAAAACCCGACCCCAATGACGCGGGATTCTCGTCCCGACCAAACATCAGCAGAGACCACAGGGGTGGTCAAAGTCCGCCGGGCGCCACTGGACATACCCTCTGCTAGTAACCAGAGACGCCCGGCAACGGACGTTAGAGCGGCCGCGGCCTCGGGCCGCGGAATTAAAAAAAAAAAAAAAAAGCCGCGACGGAAATCACAACTGCGTCAGCGTTTTTACTCGCTCACGAAATAGTGTCACTGCGTATGCGACGCGACTGTCTAATCGAAGAGTCGATAGATCTTGTAGACGTAGAATTGATAAACCTTTAGGTATAACTTTTAAATTTTGCGAGAAGTTACTTACAGTAAAAGATTCCATGATCCAACATGGTTCTCTGTGAACAGTAATATACCACCCTCACTGAAGTTAAATACTTTTTAGTTGATTACTTCGTAAGGGTGAGTGAGCAATTTACTGGATGCTTTATAACTCTTCACAGCTATTTTGTTTTTCCGCGCTCAAACTATATATTACAGCAAAAACTTTCCTTTCAAATGGGTCCGTAGTAAGCTGGGTTGAGAATTTCACAATGGAAATATCCATCAAATAATACCATTCCACTTCGGTAAACTTCTCTTGATTTTGTTATATAGACGAACCTGACGTTATTTGTAATGTTATTAATAGAATTGCTGTGAAATGTTATTGAATATTTCATTTTATGTATTTATTTCATGTATTTTATTAATGTATTGCGTAGGTAAATAGCAAATTAAGACCAACGTCAGGATCTCTAAACTCGTTCGGTTCAAACTAGACATGGTAGTTAGGCCTGTTACGGTTTTGAGGTCCTGTGATGCAGACCATAATAGGTAATTTGACTAAGTTAGTAGTAGTTCTACTTGTAATTGGAAAGCATGAGACTAAATTGCTAATAGAACGGGTCGTGGTTGCAAGTGTATTATGTTGCATTAAACGAATGTGTTTCCTTGGCATTTGAAAGAGACCTCCCCGTGAGATGAATGACAAGGAAATACTTCCCTCATATGCAAAAAATAGACTAACTTGTACCTTTGCCTTTGTTTCAGATTGGAAAGGATCTGTTTGTGAGTCTCAAACAATAGGTACAAACGGTCAGAATTTTCAGTTAAAAATAGAGTGTTTTCTTGGTGTAGTGGCGCTAGTGAATATAAAAGCCACGCTGCCGATAACTATTTATTTCATTTGTAAATAGAAGTTTTATTTTATTTGAGGTTGAAACAGGTTTATAATAGGTATAATATTATGTATTGAGCTAGCCGTATATTATATACAGTTTGCGATGCCTAAGCTAAGCTTTGCATTTGTGTGAGTGATCACGAAAGTAGAGTAAAAACACACACACACTGTTTTACACACACATGTGTACAACACATGTGTATGTAAAGCAGGTCACATATAAGTTCAGGTACCTACGTACTCACACAAATGCAAAGCTCAGCTTACGCCTTGCGAACTGTACCAGTTTAATTTTACTATGACAATAAGATGGAGTGATGACGATGTTGTGCTGCAATTTTATTAACAGATTTTATGTTTTCCAAACTTCATAGTACGTGGAACAAGTAGGTATCATAGGTAATCATCAGGAGATATATCATAGGGAGATAGGTATCATAGGGAATCATCAATCAGGAGAAAATAAATTATGTTTTAAAGTTGTAGTAAAGTTTATTTGTAATAATACCTTTGGCTGTACACAAAACACCCACAAGAGCTCACTGAAAGTAACCAAAATACTCATTTGTGATTTCTGTTATCACTACATACTGATTATAAAACAAAATCCTCCGCCGCGTCTGTCTGTTCGCCATAATCTCAAAAACCACTGCCCGGTTTTCATGCTTCAACAATGGATAGAGTGGTTTCCGGGAAAGGTTTTAGGCTATTTATACTATTTCACGCTAAACTAAATAGGTAGGTAAAGTCCGACTAATCCCATCTCTATCCTGCCGTTCCTATCCAAAGTGCTAGAGTCTTGTGTATACCATCAACTTGCAAGTTTCATCCTACGCAACGACATTCTGAATCCGCTGTAATCGGGTTTTCGACCCGGTCATAGCACCACCACCGCCTTACGATATCGAGTAACTGACAATATCAGAAATGGCGTGGAGGACGGAAATGTGACCATCCTTGTTCTTGTTGACTTTTCAAATGCTTTTAATGTCATCAGTCACAAGATTCTTTTGTCAATCCTTTCCCACCTTCAAATATCATCTGATGCGCTGGGTTGGTTCTCTTCTTATCTTCAGGGATGCCAGCAATCGGTCCGTATTGACGAGAAGTCCTCGGCATGGTGCGCTCTTGGTGCTGGCGTTCCTCAAGGCGGAATACTATCTCCTATACTATTCTCATTGTTTATTAATTTCTTAACCCAGGAACTTCGATGTGCTTACCATTTATATGCTGACGACCTTCAATTGTATACACAGGTTAGAGTGGATGATTTGCCTGCGGCGATTGGCGAGGTGATTCGGGACATGCAGAACATCAGTGACTGGTCTGAAAGGTTCGGATTGTTTGTTAATCCGGGAAAGTGTCAGGCCATCATTCTTGGTTCCTCGCGTAGTTGAGTCTACGCGAGGAACCGCCCAGGACCATATTATAACGCTCCCACCCATTTATTACAATAATATCGTTATTCCTATTAGTCAGTACTAATAGGAATAACGATATTCCGTCACGTCACGTCAGTACGTGAAGAATTTAGGCTTGCGCGTCGATTCAAACCTAAATTGGAGTCCTCAGGTAGCTTATGTAAGCCAGAGGATTACAGGGATGTTAAGATCTCTATACCCCCTGAGAACACTGTTACCGACCACAGCCAAGATAACGCTGGTGCAGGCTTTACTATTTCCTGTCATTGATTATGGTGATGTGTGTTACTTCAACCTGAATGCAGACCTCCTCAATAAGCTGGACCGTCTTCTAAACAATTATATTCGATTCGTTCATAATCTTCGTAAGTACGATCATGTCTCTAGTTTTCGCTCAGATCTGCAGTGGTTACCCATACGACAGCGGTGTAGTTGTCGTGCTCTGACAATGCTCTACAACATCATACATTCTCCGACTACCCCCTCGTACTTGTCTACCCAGGTCCAGTATTTGTGCGCCAATCACAGTCGCATTTTGCGGTCTGCTGATAATCAGCTTCTTTTGTGCCCTAGTCATACATCTAGTCTTGTCCACTCTTCGTTCTTTATCCAGTCTGTCCTTCTTTGGAATGCCCTTCCTCTGGATATCAGTAGATGTATATGTAAGTATTATATATGTATATAATTATCTATGTTATGTTATACAGGTTGGAATTTTTTAACGACACCTGCAGGGACAGTACTCTACATGCTGGAGATAGACAATTTTACTCAAGGGAAACATTCCTTTATTTTTAAAAAGAAACAGAACTGCATTCACGGATTTTCGAAAATTCGTTTGCCACACCTGGGAATCGAACTGGGTAAAATCAGAAAAAATAACATCCTGTACTTTTATGGCATCAATCGATAGAGTCGCGAGTGTGGTGGTTCCAATTTCTTCGGCAGCTTCTCTGCTTGAAGCCTTTGGATATGCTTCGAAGTATGTTAAAACACATACATCAAAATCGGAACAGTCCTGCTGAGGACGTTGCCTTTTGTAACTCTTAATACCAGTATTTCTTAAATTATCAATTCTCTTCAAAACAAATCGAGTTGGTATTTGTCGGTCCCGATATCTCTCTCCATACCACCACAGAGCTAAATTCACATCTTTGTGATTTAAAAATAAGCTTCCATTAAATCTAATTGTTCTTGATAAGCCATTATTACGGTGAGCTGACAAATATGAAATAATTTGTATAAAACAATCAAATGTGAATAACAAAAGACTATTGCAGGGCGATCTATTTCACTATTCTATTTTCAAATATTCCATATTCAACCCCCAAGCGAACACCGGTGTTCGCGGCGCGCCGTTCGACTTTAGACCTTAAGTCGCCGACGGAGAAGTGCGAACGCCGGTATTCGCTTGGGGTTTACCGAAGGAGTTAATAGGTTAAAATATGGAATAAATGCCTCATGCAGTGTCCAGACAGCATTATAAACACGTGCAAAATAGTTTATCTAAATAGTTCTTAGTCATTTTAATGAATAAATAACGTCAACGATAATTAATAATTACTAACATAAGTAATCTGATGGACCATTGAGTAAAAGTGCTTTATCTTATCCCATTGAATTTACAAGTTTAGATTTCAAAGTTTTCCTTTCATTTAATTTACCACGTTTGTTAGAGAGATTTGATTTTACCCGGTTCGATTCCCGGGTGTGGCAATCGAATTTTGAAAATCTGTGAATGCAGTTCTGTTTCTTTTTAAAAATAAAGGAATGTTTTCTTTGAGTAAAATTGTCTATCTTCAGTATGTAGAGTACTTTCCCTCCAGGTGTCATTAAAAAATTCCATCCTGTATATGTAGTTTATTGATGGTATGCATTTTTTTAAGTATTTCAGATAGTATGTATGATTAAGTCGATACCGTGGGGAAGAAAGGTCGTAAAAGCCACTTTTGGCAAAAATTACTTAAATGCAGTCTTGTTCAGAATTTCGCGCTCTATTGATCTGTATATTTCATCCTCAATGGCTGGAGTGAGGAATATTCAACAATAATATATTTCAAACGTCAAAGAGATAATAAATAAAGTACAAGCCCACTGTACGGGCAAAGTTTCAAAAAGTTAATAAAAATGTCTTTTACACCCCAGTACTTTTTACATCCTAAACATTTTTTTAAATAAAAAATGTCTTAAATCCATTTTAAGTTTATCTTTTTAGTAATATGGGCGTATCACTAATTTTAACAGTTTGGCTGTAACAGTAAATGTCATAATCAACTGGCTTTTACGCCGTTTTGACTAAAAGTACAATTATTCCTTTTACACCTTTAAATGTTTACGCTACTAGCTTCTTAATTGCTTGCGAATGTTTTACTACATTTCCAATATACCCGTAGGAGTATTGCGATAAAAGGTATCTTATATCTTATTGTAGACTTTACTCATTTTTTTTTAATTCCTCGAGATCGCTGCCGCTCCCATGTCCATTGCTGTGGGCGTCTCCGTTGACTCCAGAAGGTATTTCCGGTGGCGCCCGTCAGACTTTGGCCAGCTGTGTGGCCTCTTCGGGGGTTTGGTTGGAATGAAAAGCCCGCGTCGTTGAGGTTAGGTTTTATCCCGCGTCGCTGAGTGAATCTGTTTGCTTGCTGTGGGGCAAAGGCCTCGCATCACGTAACCCTTCTAGCCTGCTTCTGTAAGGACGGCGGGTGGCTATCCCGCCGTCCTCAGGCCCCGATCATGGAGGTTGGTGGTCCTGGGCGTAGATGAGTCTGCGGCGCCCTGGCCTCTGACTGCGAAACTCAGCGGGGAGGGTACGCTCCCTTCCCCTCTCGGCCGCCTTCTTCGCGAGCATGATTTGCTCGCAGAAGAATACGGTCGCATTCCACCTACACGCGCTGGAGACCATGGTTTCCAGCGGAAGGATATCCACGCCCAGACCCACTACAAGGTCCCGGCGCTGACTCGCCCACGCTGAGCACTCTACCAACATGTGGAGTGTGGTGTCGTCGTCGGAAACCTCGCAGTGTTGACACCGGGGTGTGACCTCACGATGGATGCGAAACAGATAGCTACCGAAGCATCCATGCCCGGTAACGATCTGCGTCGCACGATACATGAGATCACCATGCCGCCTCTGCAGCCACTCGTCCATGATCGGTCTCACCGCCGCGATGACGGTAGTTCCCCACTTTGGTTGCTCAAGTCGCACCCTATAAGTCTCCATGAGATCCTGGCGGAGTTGGGACTGCTGCTGGTCCTTGATTTCTCGAGTCGCAGGCCTGTGGTCCCTCCTCAGCGCCTCTTTGTGCCATTGAAACAATGACGCAAGGGCTCTCGCTTCCAGGTCCCATGGAGGGGTCCCGGCTAACAGACATGACTGACTCTCCGGAGATCGTGCGGTACCCCCGTATGGTTTTGACGGCCAAGGTTCGCAGAGGACTGTTTAACAGAGTCGCGTTCACCCTGACTGCCAATCTATCCACCCATACGGGAGCCCCGTTTAAGGCCATATTCCGCACGATCTCCGAAACTATACTCTTACTAAAGAGTAACAAACATCCATACATCCTTAGAAACTTTCAGATTTATAATATTCGGGCTAAATAAATCACTTATGGTATTAGTTAAAGCTCTATTATTATTTTAAATTTAGTTAACGTAGTTATTTAAGCCCATAAATAACTTCAGTAAAGTAATATAAATGTAGTTATGCCCTTGCTCTAATACAAAACATTTAATTTTATAGGGCGTATCCACTACTTTTTCATAATTTTTACGTCGTAACTCCAAGCTTACTTTTAAATAACACAGTTAATTCTAATTATGCGTTTTTTTGCTTTAAAATACATTAAAACACAAATATTTTGCACTATTCTGTATGATTTTAAGTCTAAAATTGAAAAAGTTATGATGCTTCTCCTGAAAAGTTTGTAATTTGGCTTTTACATTTTCTGCATCACCCTAAGGTTGACTGGTAGAAAATGCCTCCGGCATTAAGTCCGCCTTTGTTCATTTTTTTGTGCATAAAGCTTTATAAATAAAAAAAAATAAATAAAAAATAAATAAATAAAATAAAAAACTCGTACTGGGGTCGCTATAAAAGTCTATGATTATGACGCGCTGGTGAAGCGCAGGTGCGGTTCCCGATTGCTGACCTAGTATTTCTGGGGACTTCAATGGCTATCACATTGAATGGCTGGGGTCCCTCAAGACTGATCATGCGGGTACGGCCGCCCATGAATTTGCTCTCTCCCACGGTCTGACCCAGATAGTATGCGGGATCACTCGGATACCAGACAGGTCAGATCACGCGCCAGCTCCGCTGGATTTACTGATGACGAGTCGCCCAGCCCAGTACAGTGTTTCGGTAGGAGGCCCATTGGGTAGTTCCGACACTGTGTTTGTTCACGCTGG
>OY748293.1:12242313-12457476 GCA_963556515.1 Nudaria mundana
AGATTAGACCCTGCGTCGAATACTGCTCTCACCTTTGGGATGGCTCCGCGAAGTATCTGCTGGACGCTCTCGACGCTATGCAGCGACGGGCTATCCGTATTATAGATTGTCCGGAGGTAACGGGAAGCCTTGAGCCGCTAGCTCAGCGCCGAACAATAGCTTCCTTGGCCGCATTCTACCGTATTTACCACGGCGAGTGTTCTGAAGAGCTCTTCAATCTGATCCCACCCTCTTCCTTCCGATCCCGAACAACGCGTGCCAGGCAGAGATGCCACTCCCACACAGTGGATAGCATGGTCGCGAGAACCGAGCGTTTTAAACGTTCGTTTTTCTGCCGAACGATGGTGGCCTGGAACGCCCTGCCTGTGCAAGTGTTTCCTCCCACATATAATCCTGGGTTCTTTAAGCGGAGCGTGAAGAGGCACATCAGTAGGTCGTCAAGTTGAGGGCCACTCTCTATAGTATTGTGTGCTGTGAGAGTGGCCCACAATCGCTATACGTCGTCACGACTTACCACCAGGCGGGCGGCGTCAATATGGCAAACCGAAAAAAAAAAAAAATTATACACGTAAAATAACTAGTGTACAAATATATAGTATAATGTCATTCACAAGAGCATGGCATTTATATAATACTAGCTGGTGTCCGCGGCTCCGTCCGCGTGGATGTCGGTTATCGATCAAAATAACGAAATATAAACTGTCATCCCCATTTCCCACCCTTTAAACCCCTTTTTCGCGATAAAAGGCGGCCTATGTCCGTTCCCTAACTCGGTTACCAAGATCGGTTCAGTGGTTTAGACGTGAAAGCACAAAATACAGACAGACAGACAGACGAGAGTTACTTTCGCATTTATAATATTAACATGGATATATGTTTTAAAGTTATCTGGTTAAAATAGAAAAATAGACAAATTTGATTATTACATATTTATTAATCATCAAACTCAGAATCTAAATATTCAACGCATTAGACATTTCATGATCTTCATGGTTGGTTAAATTACATCGTACTGGTTCAATTTTAGACATATCGGACTCATTATCAGTTGTAACACTGGATGTTTCACTAGCACTGCCACCAATATTATTGATAAATTGTTCAATGTGTCCTTCAATTATAGGTCCACTGCGTCTATATTCCTCTTCTATTTTTGTTGTATGTTCGCAACAATTATTCCATGTAGTGGCAGTTATATCCTACACCAATAGGTAATCGTTTTACTAAATATTATATTTAGTAAAACGATTTGTAACTTATATTACCAAATTAAATAAATTTCATATGTACCTCAAAACAATCTTTTACAAGGTGCAGGAATGTTATATTATCTAAACCAACATTATTTGTGGCAACCTTCCCTTTGACTATGCCCCATATCATTTCGATTGATAAATGTAAGCCATTCTGCAATTGCATATTTTCTATTAGTCGAACTTGGAGGTTTATTAATTTGGCTAGAATGGTATCTAGCATTATCCATGACTATACAGGTGGGTTCATGTAAATTGGGTAGTAATTTATCCAATACCCATTTCTTAAATTTACCTACCTTGTTCATGGCATCATGGAAATCTTCTTTTTTTTCTTTGTCATTATAAACTAGTAAAGCATTCGGGACGAACCCATTCTTGTCTCCACAATGAACAATTATATATCTTTTACCTTTAGCCACAGATTTAGATACGCCAGGCTCATTTTCACTTTGCCAACATTTTGCATGATTGAGTGAAGTATGAATATAACTTTCATCAAGGTTTACAACTGGCATACAACTCTCCTTTACATCTTTGATTTCTTGTAAGTACCTATCCCTCCATGCCACTATTGTAAGTTTGAGTGCGCTATAAAATACCGAAAACTATTAAAAGCCAGTTAAGAAAAGTTATTTACAATATAACAAAGTATTTGTCGGATAAAAAGTCGGAAGGATTGGACTCTGTTCCTCTAAATAACATCACGGACCTTGTTGTCAACATGACGGGTAGGTACATCATAGAGTACGTGCAATGGAAATTGGCCTAATCTACTGATTTTACTGTGACTAATTATTATTCACATTTTTTGGTATATCCCGATCTTCTGTAATAAAAATACGAAGAGAAGGTCAAACGTCAGATGTATTTTCTACGCCTAAGAAAAATAAGCCTAAGGCAAAAAGAAAATCATGCTTGATGATTTTGATCTCTGTGCTGTTAGGCATAAAATACAAGAATTTTATGCAGTCCGAAAAGAAGTACCGAGTTTGAAGCGGCTGCTTGCGGCTCTGAAAGAATCTATAAATTTTGTTGGTGGCAGAGAGTCGCTTCGTTTACTCTTACATAAATTAGGTTATAATTTTAAAAAGTGTAGAAATCAAAGGACAATTCTTATGGAGCGACAGACCTGTTGAACCCCAAATGACACCCGGGTGTCATGGCGCGCACGCACAATAATTGACACACTGACAGATGACCATAATGACATCTTATATATTGTTGTCATATGAAGAAATTAGTTCCAATAGTTTTCCGCAATATGGCGAGGTATTTTATTTTACTGGTCGGGCTTTACTTAATTACGTGTAATATCATACCAGTGCAGGCTGTGGTTTATGTAGTAGGGATTCTATTCGTTTTTGTGCAGTTAAATTTAGTTATTAGAGGGTTGATGTGGGTATTCTGGTTGATGTGGGTATTCTGGTTGATGTGGGTATTCTGGTAGGTACGCACATTAATTATGTTATTCTTGATCTTTCTATTAAAGTAAATTTAGGGTAATTAAAATTATTTATGAACTGACTATGTAAAGAGCACTATTAAGACCTACCTATCTAGTCCTCGTGGTAGGTACTCCAATTTAAGGAAGTTTTTGTACCTTAGTCATAGTAAAAAGTACAGGATAGTTATTGCTGGGTTCCATTGTTAAACAAAGTACCTATTCAAAATAGTGGTACAGTTGTTGGTTTGAAAGGGATCAACGCTTCAATGACTATGTAAAAAACTGTAACACCATTTATTATTATACAGGCCTATAAACTGCCGCGACACCTCCATGGGACCTGGAAGCGAGAGCCCTTGCGTCATTGTTTCAATGGCACAAGGAGGCGCTGGAGCGGGACCTCAGGCCTGCGTCTCGAGAAATCGAGGCTCAGCGGTCCCAACTCCGCCAGGATCTCATGGAGACTTGGAAGGTGCGACTTCAGCAACCAAAGTGGGGAACCACCAACATCGCAGCGGTGAGACCGATCATGGAGGAGTGGCTGCAGAGGCAGCACGGTGGCCTCACGTATCGTGCGACACAGATCATCACTGGGCACGGAAACTTCGGTGAGTATCTGTTTCGCATGCATCGTGATGTCACACCCGCGTGTCAACACTGCGAGGCTTCCGGCGTAGACACGGCATTCCACTCATTGGTGGAATGCTCAGCCTGGGCGAGTCAGCGCCGGGACCTCGTTGTGGGCCTGGGCGTAGATACTCTCTCGCTGGAGACCATGCTACGAGCCATGGTCTCTAGCGAGAGCCAGTGGAACGTGGCCGTTTCCTTCTGCGAACAGGTTATGCTCGTGAAGGAGGCGGCCGGTAGAGTGAGGGAGCGTATCCTCCCCGCTGAGTTCCGAAGTCTGCGGCGAGGGCGCCGCAGGCGTGACTACGCCCAGGACCATCGACCT
Source organism: Nudaria mundana (assembly GCA_963556515.1). Classification (NCBI taxonomy): domain Eukaryota; kingdom Metazoa; phylum Arthropoda; class Insecta; order Lepidoptera; family Erebidae; genus Nudaria; species Nudaria mundana. Next base: position 12,245,966 of record OY748293.1, read on the forward strand.
CCATGATCGGGGCCTTAGGACGATGGATTAGCAACCTACCGTCCTTACAGAAGCAGGCTAGAAGGGCTGCGTGATGTGGGGCTGCACCCCACGCACGCCTTCACTCACCGATGCGGGATAAAACCCGACCCCAGGGATGCGGGATAAAACCCGACCCCAAAGATGCGGGGTAACACCCGACCACCACGCAGTGGCCACGCAGGTGGCCAAGGTCCGCCGGGTGCCATGCCACTGGGAATTCTCTCAGTCTTTACCAGAGGCGCTCGGCAATGGACGTAGGTGGGCCTATAAACTAAACAATCATAACCAAAACATCGAAATAAGTAAAGTGTATTCGACAGAATCAAAGTATTCACAGGAAAAAAAATCTTCTGAACATACGAACAACCTTTATTTGCATTCGAGCGAAAATATTTAATCAGGCGAATAATCTTATCATACCCCAAGCTCTTGTGGTATAATATGTGTACCATCAATGCCTAACTGTGTTTCCTCTGTACATACAACGGGATTTTCTAGAACGTTATAAGTTAAACGTATTCATTGCTTGCAAATGGTTTAATTTCAGGAGATATAAAATTCGGAATCTCCAAGGGTGAGGAATTAATGATAGTTTTTATTTCTGTCTGTTTATTTTTGTCAAAATTCTCAACACTACGGTACTAACCACGTTCTTAATAATGATCATATTTAACTGAATATTGGCATGACAGCTAATGGAAAAACTAAACTACGCAGTTGGAGCTTCTGGCATCCACTATTCTATTATACCTTATGGCCATTAAGTCTTCACACTCCGAAAGAGAGACCTTCGTAAATGAGTGGTGATTATAAATCTCTGTCACATTCTTATGTTTTGTTTTGTAAGTATGTCGTAAACTTGATCATGTACACAAGCAATATAGATTAAAAATTAAGGATGTACGAAACACTGTAGGAAACATATTAAGAGAATAGGTAGGTACCAATGTCCTATATCTATACTACTATTATAAAGAGGAAAGATTTGTATTTTTGTGTGTATGTTTGTGATGAATAAACTTAAAAACTACTGTGCCGATTTCAAAAATTCTTTTACCATTGGAAAGCTACATTCAACCTGAGTAACATAGGCTATCTTTTATTCCGGTAATGTGTTCCCACGGGAACCGGGAACGAGTAAACTAAATCACGTGGGTGGAGCTGCGGCGATCAGCTAGTATTGTATAAGCAATGAAGTATGCTAATTTCTCAAATAATTTTACAATGTGAATCACAAAAATTTGTCTTGGGCTGGACTTGAACCTCATTGAAACTGGTTCGTATAATAAAAACCTGTTTGAAGAGTTATTAAATATCTTTAGTAATGCAAATTCTACTCCAGTCTACCCTCTATTTTATTGTACAGTCAGCTTCAGAGAAAAGGAACCCCCTTGATAATGACATGAAAGCATTAAAGTTTTTTGAATCATTGTGTATATGGCATGTTGGTCTAGTGGTTATGACTGCTGCTTTGTGGACACGGCAACCGAGGTTCAAATCCGGACACAAGTTCTTTTTTTATTCATATAATTATTTTTTTATTTTCTTAAGCACTTTTTGTTAATTAATATTTAAGGAATCAAATTTTATAGTAGGTATGAGGTTTGTAAGAAAAGATAGGCTTATTGCATAAACAATATTAATTTATTTCTCGAATTACATTTCTAGGTTTTTTTCTTTCCTCTTTCCATTCCTGGTTGAGTATACAGTTTTTCTATCTGAGTTAAATTGGGGTTACTTATTTTTAAATTTTACCTGACCTAAATTTATTGACAAAATACAATACCCTAAGTGAAGTATAAAATGTTTACTTAATATACTGAATATCGCCGCGTCACATGACTCACGAATGACGTCACGTGATGCGATCGTTCGCTGAGCTGCGAACGAGCAAGCAGCTTCATCTGCCTTTTTTTTGCATGTTCATATTAATTTGTAATTTTCTGATATTTTTCGTCTTTCGGCTCAATTGTATACCAAGATACAATTTACTCATAAAAAAAACCACATTAATTTGTGCTGTTTGAGGATACGAACTCGCATCTCCAGCGCCAGCCGATCACCTAGGCCGTGCCTTATACCACTAGGCTATCGGTTCACTTGATAATAATGGCGAAAATATGAATAGCATTACTCCTTTTATCGAACAAAGTTGATTACGGTGTAATTTTCTAGACCTTAAGGTTTAAATTTCAACTTCCACCATATGTGATAATAATAACTGCTCAATAGACTAAAAGATAAGGTTGAAATTAGTATAGATTTCTCGTTTAGTTCAATAGATTACGCTTGATACAGCTTGTTGCACTACCGTCATGTTTTACTTCAAAAACTTATCTGCTGTATGAGCTGCGGCTATAGTATTATAATATATGTGACAGCGCGCTAAGGTTGCAATTAGAATACTTCTTTGCCTTATTTACTAAACTGTGATTGAAGGTAACTTTATAATTCGTGGTAATTTGCATTGGTGTTAATCTTCCTCAAAAACTTAATAAATTGAATAATCAATTTATTAGGTTTTTGATCAGTTTTTTGAGTAAATTGAAAGTATGGTTCGATTAACAACATTTTGGAAAGCTAAAATTATTGATCTCTGGGAGCAAGAACAAAGCATAAAGAAAATAGCATGAGATATGGGCATAACGGTAAGAGTTACGATAAAAATATATTATATACCTATTTATTGCTTAATCGTGTTACATTTTCATTTACAAGTTAGTTTTTTGGAATTTCTTTTATTTATTATCATTTTCATTACAGAGAAATACAGTGCGTAGATGGATTCGAAGGTATCAAGCGACGGGTGATATAAAATGTGAACGCCAAGGACCTCGCCTAGTTGCTTACACTCATGAATCAGCGGCACCGTGATATTGTGGAAGTTCACTCAGTGGCACCCTTCAAAACTACGCGCTCAAGTGCTGAAACTTTTGGAGTGTCGCTGAGTACTGTTCAACGACATATACACGCTGCGAATATCCATAATTATAAGCCAGCCAGAAAGATTCAACTTACTGACAATCATCGCACCAACCGAGTAAATTTTGCTACTCGTTATTTAAATTTCGACTGGGAAAACGAAATTGTTATATTTACCGACGAAAAATGCTTCAAGTCAGATAGGGATGGCCGAAAAATTTTATGGAGAAGAAGTGGCCAACGGTTCAACCCTAAAAACGTATTAGACTTGAGAACAAGCGGGCGGTTAACATTAGGTAAGTAAATGATTATATTCTTTAACATAAAATAAATTAATAATAACATAAAACTAATACATACATATATCAATATATATATATATATATTTCTAATTATTATTGCTGCTGACATTGATTTACATATTGCAACAGATTTGAAAAGGTTTATTATTTTAGATTACTGGGGATGGATGTCTTCAATGGGCCCAGGCGAGCTAGTGGAAATAGGTGGCCGCATGAACAGTGAGCGATACCTTGAAGTGTTGAATGACGTAATGCTGCCTTCAGTGGGGGTCGCATATCCAGAAGGACAAATTTACCTGGTTCAGGATAACTCTTCAGTGCATCGGTCCCGAATTGTGCAAGACTGGCTAAATGCATAAGAAGATATAACGGTGTTTGAGTGGCCGGCTAAAAGCCCGGATCTTAACCCTATAGAAAACTTATGGGGTCAGATGGTTTTAAACTGGGACTCAAGTGAAATTTATTTCACTTGAGTCCCAGTTTAAAACCATCCAATTTTTTTTTTACTTTAGTAAAAAAAAAATTGGATGAAGAGGTAAACAGAACTTGGGAACTAATGCGAAATAGTGCCACATGTTTTAATATGGTATCGGGGATGAAAAGTCGTCTTCAAGAAGTGATAGACAGTGAGGGCCATCCTCTCCGTTATTAATGCAGTTTATCGATTCTTACCCAGGACAAATCTTTGTGTGCTGAACACGATTATTTGTTATGTGTCTGGGTGTAATTAATCTAAAAAAAATATTTAAAATAAGTATTATATCCGTTGTCTAGTATCCATATCACATTAAGGTGCTTATTTTAGGCTAGATGACGCTGTGTATAAAGTGTCCTAACATTCATAATAATAATATTATATTATTAATATCTAATCCCATTACAAGTTTTTGTTTACAAGTTTAGTAATCTTCTAATGTGTTAACGATGCACCATCTGACCTCACATATTTTTCTAATGTTGTGTTAAAAGGGTTACCTACTTATCAGAAAATGTGATCAAAGAGGAAGATGTATATTACTATACTGTTATAGTTTAGCATGTTGGTTCTTTCTTTGTGATTCACAGGAACAAATAACATTTCATTTTTCAACCATTCTTTTATATTCAAAGATTATACAGAGTGTAAAAAATTAATGTTTGCTACTTTAAATAAATAAGTAAATTAATATTGTAGTTATGTTTCTAGGATTATCTAATATTAAGTAAACATTTTATACTTCACTTAGGGTATTGTATTTTGTCAATAAATTTAGGTCAGGTAAAATTTAAAAATAAGTAACCCCAATTTAACTCAGAAACAAAACTGTAAAACAAAACTGTATACTCAACCAGGAATGGAAAGAGGAAAGAAAAAAACCTAGAAATGTAATTCGAGAAATAAATTAATATTGTTTATGCAATAAGCCTATCTTTTCTTACAAACCTCATACCTACTATAAAATTTGATTCCTTAAATATTAATTAACAAAAAGTGCTTAAGAAAATAAAAAAATAATTATATGAATAAAAAAAGAACTTGTGTCCGAGGATTTGAACCTCGGTTGCCATGTCCACAAAGCAGCGGTCATAACCACTAGACCAACATGCCATATACACAATGATTCAAAAAACTTTAATGCTTTCATGTCATTATCAAGGGGGGTTCCTTTTCTCTGAAGCTTACTGTACATATAGAAATCATATTCCTTCAGCTCAATTTCTCTAGATCGGGAATCGTTTGTCCAGCCACGCGGACCTCTTGAGCCCTAATATTATTATCGGTTAAATGTAGATTTAGGATAAAGTACTTTTCGAGGATTCTATTTTCATTGTTAAATTTATTCTGGATGGCTCTTGTCATGTATTCGGATATGAAACCGAATAAAATATGTACGAAGAAATTAATGATAGCCGCCATTATTACTCTGTTGGTAGTTAAATAAGATGAATAAGAGTTTACTATTACGACTACAATACCCTATCCTACATTAGCGAAATGTGTTCTAAAAGTAAAAGTAAATAATATTAGTTGAAAATGTGTTACAAAAGTGAATTGTGTGAGTGATTGAGTTTGAGTGAACACCTCTGATGATGCCATAAGGCGAAACCGGTCAGGGTTTACCGAAAATAAAAATATTTGTGGAATGATGTACAAGTGAGTTTTTTCAAAAATTTATTACTATAAGTTCCACCAAGTGCCGACAATCGAAAGCATATATTATATCATCTGTCTACTTGGTTGTGGTGGTCTAGTTTCTAACTACATGGGACACACTAAAAGTTTTGCGCTTCTAGCTAATCTGAACTATTTGAATTTTGAATGTTACATTTTTTTAAACGTTGCAAACCTTCTTAGTAATAAAAAAAAACAATTGGCGGGAAATCATTTGTCAATTGTTTTTATCACAGATCAAAGTTCTACGTATGCAATGAAAATGGAATTAAGCCGAAAAGATTTTAGAGCGATGATTTTTTATGATTTTAAAAGTTCTCTCTCTCTCCGCAAGTCTGTGCCGCTCGTCTTCAAAATGCTTTTGGGAGAGAAGCACCTTGTTTGAGCACCGTGAGGCGATGGTTTGCTGAATTTGAGAGAGGTCGATTTTCTTTACATGACGAATTTCGTGAAGGGCGGCCTTCAACTGCCGTCAACGAAAATAATGTGGCTACTGTTAAGCGGTTAATTGAAGAAAACCCGTGGATTACCTATGAGACAATTCGAGAACTTTTGGGGATTGGTATGAGTCAAATCCAGAAAATTTTACACGAAGAATTGAAAGTTCGGAAACTTTGTTGTCGTTGGATCCCTCATGAACTGACAGCGGAGCAGAAGCGGGCTCGCGTGGAATGGCGCTCACAGATGTTACTGAAGTACGACCACGGACATTCTAATGCTGTTTATGACATTGTCACAGGAGACGAAACGTGGATTTATTGTTTTGATCCCGAAAAAAAACAGCAATCTTGTGAATGGGTGTTTGAAAATGAGAACAAGCCAACAAAAGTGAGGCACGCGAGAAACGTTGGTAAAAAAATTATCGCGTTTTTTTTCTCAGCTACGGGTCCCATCTGTACAATTCCACTTGAAGATCTAAAGAGTGTTAATAAAAAGTTCGCGAAAGACGCGTTAAAAGCCGCGTTCTCCTACATCATGATAATGCTTCTTCACACACGGCCAACAAAACAAAAGTCATTTTTAGCTTCCGAAAAAGTACAACTCGTCACCCATCCTGCGCATAGCCCCAACCTAGCACCCTGTGATTTCTGTAATTTTCCCCAAAATGAAAGATTTGATGAGAGGTTTCACTTTTACCAACTCCGAAGAGGCAGTGATAGCGTTCAATCAGCACGCAGAAAACATGCCTTCAGATCTGTGGACCTACTGTTTTAAAAAATGGTTCGATCGCATGAAAAAATTTTTAAAATGTAATGAAGAGTATTTTGAAAAGCAATAAACATAATATTTTGGTTTCAACATCACGGTTCACTAGATATAGTCTGGTAACAGACGAAAGGACGAACAGCGGAATGAGTTAGTAGTAAGATTTCTAAGTAATATTATAGAAATTAAACAATAACATTAAATGTGTTGGAAGTCTTTTATTGTATGTGCACATTGAGTAACCTAATACGATGTAATTATTTGGCGGACACTACAATTTATTGTTCCGTTTTTAACATTCCCAACGGATGGAGTGGTTAAGTCTAATGTTATATACCCTATGTGCACCTACGGAGAGAGAACAGAAGAATATTTTGTAGGTGCAGAAGTAGCAAAAGAATTGTCGGTATTAGGTAGTACTCTTTGCCGGAGAGTTTGTGTAGTAAGATTATGAAATAGAGAATAGTAAGTATCTGCGTACATTGTATATTTTCCGTATACGTAATAAGTACTTTAATGAGATAAACCCACTAATAAATGAATAGGACTATGGAGACTTAATTAATGCTACAATTGTAAAACCAGAAGAGATAGGTATACCGAATTAAATCCTTTGGGAGCGAATATTATGTAGAGAATATTAAAATATCATGTATATCTAACTAAGTATGTTTTACAATATGTTCTTGTATTTCAAAGCAATGAGTTTGCTTTAACTAGTCTTAAAATATTAAGATAGAAATTATAAACAGTCATCGTAGCTCAGTGGTTAGAGCATTCCCTCTTTAAGGAAAAGGCTGTGGGTTTGAATCCTGCCGATGACATCAGTTTTTGTGATCTGTTTATAATTTTTATCTTAATATTTTACGTTTTCAAGTTTATAATATTACTAGCTGGTGCCCGCAGCTCCGCCTGCGTGTTACTTTAGAACTACATAACTTTTTTATTTATGAAACGATTGAAAACCAAACCGCAAATTCAAATCAAAAATTCAAATCGGTTAAGCGGTTTCTGAGATTAGCGTGTTCAAACATTCAGACAAACAGACAAAAGTTCTAAAAACCATTGTTTTGGTTTTTATTGCGTTCATAAAGCGTAAAACAGTTTCTCTATTATATCTTCTATTATATTCTCTATAATACCATAAAAATTTATCTTAAGATACGAAAATATGAAATATTATTTATTATCTTCGTCGTGTGTGATAGTCCATTGAAATGTATGGCGAGCGATATTGTATCTTAAGTTAAAATATTATAGTATCTTAGCCGTGTGCTGCACCCCTTAGTGACCTCCAGTGCGGGTGACGTAACCTGTTCTGAAGAGCTGTTCAATCTGATCCCACCCTCTTCCTTCCTTCCGACCGCGTGCCGGGCAGGATGCCACTCCCACACAGTGGATAGAACGCCCTGCCTGTGCACGTGTTTCCTCCCACATATAAATAACCCTGGGTTCTTTAAGCGGAGCGTGAAGAGGCACATCAGTAGGTCTTCAAGTTGAGGGCTACTCTCTATAGTATTGTGCTGTGAGAGTGGCCCACAATCGCTAGACGTCGTCACGACTTACCACCAGGCGGGCGGCGTCAATATAATAAAACACCCAATAAAAAAGAAACCTAAGACAAACTTATTATTTGCGGTTGGTATAGTAATCGGCTTTAGGGATCGAACCGCAAAATTAAGTTTGGTTTTTATGTATATACTTTTCCGGGATAAAAAGTACCCAGTGTGGTGCCCAGGATATTAAAGAATAATTATACCAAGTTTCATCGTAATCGAACCGGTAGTTTTTGCGGGATGCCTGAACAAACAGACAGACAGACAGACAGACAGATTTTTTTAATCACATTTTTGGGTTCGGAATCGGTCTAGTAACACCCACTGCCATTTATTTTTTTTTGATATTTTCAATGTACAGAATTTTCACTTCTACAGATTTATTATAAGTATAGATATAGATTGTTTAAAATCGCTTTGTGTTCACTGCCATCATTGGCCACCGCCCGGCTGCGTCGTCGCGCTGTTATTTTTTTTTCATCACGAGATATCTCTCAAGTCATTCGTCTAAATTATATGGTTTGAATGGCAATATTGGTCTAAATTAAATGCACAACGTATGCAAAGTATGCAATTAGATAAGGAATAATACTGCATTGTTAAAAATTGCTTGGCAAATGACACATTATTTTTTTGTCATTTATAAAAGATAAAAATGGTTACTGTGAGTTATCCTTAAGAGATAGACATATGCTATCGCGAACTTTTATGTAGACCTTTCTATGGTGTACAATATGATTTCGTCAGCGTTTGCAATGAAAGCGCAAAAAATGTGTTTATTTACGACATTACATTAGAAACCTCTAAAATAATCGGTATTACTCTAGTATATTATACATGTATTATACATATAAACCTTCCTGTTGAATCACTCTATCTATTAAAAAAACCGCATCAAAATCCGTTGCGTAGTTTTAAAGATCTAAGCATACATAGGGACAGACAGACAGGAAAAGCGACTTTGTTTTATACTATGTAATAAAGATAAAGATTATTTAATCCCATAAGTCTATTTTTATTTCATGTAGTTTACAATTATAGACTAGGGCTGAAGCCTTTGAAAATGGTAAAAAGTGAAAAAAAATCATAGTAGGATGAAACCCATTACAAAAGGACGAGAATATAACAAAAATGAAGGGAAAAATAATTTACGGTCGATCTGAGGTCGGGAAGTGGAAGGGGGTAAGTTTTAAGGGTAAAAAACGGTTTATCTCGATTTCCGGCAAAACTACAAGTCCTATGGAAAAAAATTAAATGACAAAGTTGTAGGTAATAAAGAGACCTACAACTTTTGCATTTACACTTTTTTCACATAACCTCAAAATTTATGTGAAAAATTCAAATAATCAAGTTTTTGGTTTTTTATTTTTATCTTATGCAAAACGATTTTTTTTTACGAAATTTGGTGAAAACTTACCTTTTTATGTCCCGAAGACTGTAATTTTTTTGATTTGAAATATTTATTTTTTCACCTTGTTTTGACTTCAAATCGAAAAAAACACCCTAATTTTCAATCGAAAATTCTGCCGTCAACGAAAATAATGTGGCTACTGTTAAGCGGTTAATTGAAGAAAAGCCGCGGATTACGTATGAGACAATTCGAGGACTATTGGGGATTGGTATGAGTCAAATCCAGAAAATTTTACACGAAGAATTGAAAGTTCGGAAACTTTGTTGTCGTTGGATCCCTCATGAACTGAATGCGGAACAGAAGCGTGCTCGCGTGGAATGGTGCTCACAGATGCTACTGAAGTACGACCACGGACATTCTAATGCTGTTTATGACATTGGGCGCTTTCACACTGCCACGATATCGTGCATTTTATCGTGGCGATATCGTGACGATATAGGGGAGGTAAGGGTGCATTGGGCATGTGTTGTTAAGCAATTTAAAACATGTTTCAATTGTCATTATGCAGATGGGTACTGCAGTACCTACCTCATCAGGTCAGGGGCCTAAGTCGCGTAAATGACGATAGGTCGTCGACGATACACGATATCTTTCACTTTAACGTGGCGATATCGTGACTACACAAGGAGTCACTGTGATTTCACCGTGATTAATGACAGCATATGAGCATATGATTCGTCACTGTTCGCATCTGTTATCTCGCTCAATTTAGTGCCGTCTACTAATATTTTACATATTTATAGTGAAACATGTGGGGGGGGGGGGGGGGATGATTGATGTTGTATTATTATAGTTCCCAGACCTACTCATAGTACCTAGATATGTAGGGGAACATAGAAACATGTTCAACTGTCACCCACCGGTAATATCAAAGTTTTTAGGAAGTGGGATGGGAATTGGGATTTTTTTTATGGGAAGAGATGTAGTTTTATTACTTGTGGGGGGTCCGAAAAAGAAGTCAAAATTGACCTGAGATGCTTACTTTCCGAGATATCAGGTACTGGGAATCTTGGGTATTTTTGTGATATGGGAATTCCCGGGGTTTTTTTTGCAGGCTAATAGAATAAGTCTCGGTCGGGGTGCAGGGGAACAAAAATTTGCTCAAAATTGAGCTGGGAAGCTCCGTTATAGGGGCTTCAAGTTTTGTGGAAAGTGGGATGAGAATTGGGAAGAAAATTTTGTGGGAAGATGGGGTTCAAATACTTACTTAGGGTACTATGGGGCCGGAAAAATGAGGGTGAAATTGACCTGGGATGCTTAGTTTTCGAGATATGGGGTACTGGAATTGGGTCTTGGGTATTTTTGCGGGGTGAGAATTCCAGGGATTTTTTTTGCAGGCGAATGGAACTTGTCATAGGAGGGGGTGCAGGGGGAAGAAAAATTTGCCCAGAATTTAGGTGGGAAGCTCGGTTCCTGGGATATAGGGGCTGAGAAGTTAAGAAGTAATGTCGGGAGTAACTAAATTCAACTTAACCTAATGATAATTGTACTCTGCAGTCATTCGGTTTGGTCCATTTCTGGCGTCATCGTGGCGCATTGCTTGTGAGTTTAGCAGACTACCGATTTTTTGACCAATTACAGTAGTAGTATAGCAGTAGCATGGCGTTTTACGTTCATTTACGCGACTTAGGCCTCTGACCTGATGAGGTAGGTACTGCAGTACCCATCTGCATCATGACAATTTAAACATTTCTTAAATTGCTTAACAATACATGCCCAATGCAATGCAAATATCGTTATCGTGCAATGTGAAAACGCCCATTGTCACAGGAGAAGAAACGTGGATTTATTGTTTTGAACCCGAAAAAAAACAGCAATCTTGTGAACGGGTGTTTGAAAATGAGAACAAGCCAACAAAATTGAGGCAAGCGAGAAACGTTGGTAAAAAAATGATCGCGTTTTGTTTCTCAGCTACGGGTCCCATCTGTACAATTCCTCTTGAAGATCAAAAGAGTGTTAATGCCGAGTGGTATTCTACCATTTGTTTACCCAGGGTGTTAGAAAAAGTTCGCGAAAGACGACCCAAAAGCCGCGTTCTCGCGACAACGCTTCTTCACACACGGCCAACAAAACAAAGTCATTTTTATCTTCCGAAAAAGTACAACTCGTCACCCATCCTGCGCAAAGCCCCGACCTAGGATTTCTGTATTTTCCCCAAAATCAAAGATTTAATGAGAGGTTTCAATCAGCACGTAGAAAACATGCCTTCAGATCTGTCCTGTTTTAAAAATTGGTTCGATCGCGTGAAAAACAATTTTAAAATGTAGAGGAGAATATTTTGAAAAGCAATAAACATAATATTTTGGTTTTAACATGTTGTTTTTTTAAGTTACGCAAAACTTATAGTGTTACCTTATAACAAATATTTAAGGGGGCTCTCATACAATTAAAGTGATCTTTTAGGCGTTTTGGTTTGAAACCCTTTGTAGGTACTCGAGTCCGACTCGCATTTGGACTCGCAATTTTTATAGTTACACATGATTTATTTTAAATGGGGTAGGTACTATCAACAATGTGCGTTAGGTCCACGGGTGTACATCACAGAATTGAACTGCTTCCTGTACACAAAGATGGTACCTGCAGTGGACCTCAGTGTACCGTTAATGAAATCCGGTGTACTTCTTTTGATAAAAAGATATATAGTACTATATGTACACCCGCCATCCTAAAGTTAGGACTGCGGGTGTGCATTTTTTCCCATCAGGAGATGCGTATTTTACATATGTTTTTTTTTGTAAATATGTGTACCTGCAGTGTACCTCAGTGTACCCTTGATGAAATTCAATTTACCTTTTCGGATAAAATGTTATATAATTAAGTATGTACACCCGCCATTCTAAGGTTAGAACTGCGGGTGTACATTTTTTTTTCGGCAAGCAGATGCATATTTAACTCTTTTGTTTTTTAATTATGCGTACCTACTGTGTACCTGCATATAAAGTTATTAAATAGTAGCTGTTGCCCGCAGCTCCGCCTGCGTGTTATTTTAGATTTACATAACTTTTTTATTTACGAGTATTAAGCGATTGAAAACCAAACCGCAAATTCAAATCAAAAAATCAAATCGTTTCTGAGATTATCGTGTTCAAACATTCAGACAAACAGACAAAAGTTCTAAAAACCATTGTTTTGGGTTTTATTGCGTTCATAAAGCCCCCTACACCTGTTTCTCTATTATAATAATATCTTCTATAATATTCTCTATTATACCATAATAATTCATCTTAAGATACGAAAATATGAAATATTATTTATTATCTACGTCGTGTGTGATAGTCCATTGAATTGTATGGCAAGCGATATTGTATCTTAAGTTAAAATATTATAGTATCTTATATATATCTGTGTGCAGCGCCCCGTAGTGAACTCCAATGCGGGTGACGTAACCTGCTCTGAAGAGCTCTTCAATCTGATCCCACCATCTTCGCTACCGCTTCGTTCGCCTTCGCGAACGCTTGCCGGGCAGAGATTCCACTCCCACACAGTGGATAGCATGTTTGCGAGAACCGAACGTTTTAAACGTTAATTTCCCTGCCGAACGATAGTGGCCTGGAACGCCCTGCCTGTGCACGTGTTTCCTCCCACATATAACCCTGGGTTCTTTAAGCGGAGCGTGAAAAGGCACATCAGTAGGTCGTCAAGTTGAGGGCCACTCTCTATAGTATTGTGTGCTGTGAAAGTGGCTCACAATCGCTAGACGTCGTCACGACTTACCACCAGGTGGGCGGCGTCAATTTGGCGATCCCAATAAATAAATAAAAAAACCTACGACAAACTTATAATTTGCGGTTGGTACAGTAATCGGGTCTAGGGATCGAACCGCAAAATCTGTCTCTGTCTGTCTCTGTCTGTTTGTTCAGGCATCACGCAAAAACTACCGGTTCGATTACGATGAAACTTGGTATAATTATTCTTTAATATCCTGGGCACCACACTGGTTACTTTTTATCCTGGAAAAGTATATACAATAAAACAAACTTAATTTTTCGGTTCGATCCCTAGATCCGACTACTGTGCCAACTGCAAATAATTAGTTTGTCGTAGGTTACGTCACCCGCAGTGGAGTTCACTAAGGGGCGCTGCACACGGCTAAGATACTATAATATTTTATCTTAAGATACAATATCGCTCAACAGCTATACATAATAAATCAGTAACTGGTGATCAAGAATGCTATAATCGGCAGAGAAACGAACGTTTAAAACGTTCGGTTCTCGCAAACATGCTATTCACTGTGTGGAAGTGGAATCTCTCCCCGACACGCGTTCGGGATATTAAGGAAGAGGGTGGGATCAGATTGAAGAGCTCTTCAGAACAGGTTACGTCACCCGCAGTGGAGTTCACTAAGGGGCGCTGCACACAGCTAAGATACTATAATATTTTAACTTAAGATACAATATCGCTCGCCATACAATTCAATGAACTATCACACACGACGTAGGTAATAAATAATATTTCATATTTTCGTTTCTTAAGATGATTTTTTATGGTATAATAGAGAATATAATAGAAGATATATATATTATTATAATAGAGAAACTGGTGTAAGGGGGCTTTATGAACGCAATAAAACCCAAAACAATGGTTTTTAGAACTTTTGTCTGTTTATCTGAATGTTTGAACACGCTAATCTCAGAAACGATTTGATTTTTTGATTTGAATTTGCGGTTTGGTTTTGAATCGTTTAATAAATAAAAAAGTTATGTGGATCTACAGTAACTCGCAGGCGGAGCTGCGGGCAACAGCTAGTATTTAATATCTTTATATGCGTACACAGTAGGTACGCATAATTAAAAAACAAAAGAGTTAAATATGCATCTGCTTGCCGAAAACAAAATGTACACCCGCAGTTCTAACCTTAGAATGGCGGGTGTACATACTTAATTATATAACATTTTATCCGAGAAGGTATATTGAATTTCATCAAGGGTACACTGAGGTACACTGCAGGTACACATATTTACAAAAAAAACATATGTAAAATACGCATCTCCTGATGGGAAAAAATGCACACCCGCAGTCCTAACTTTAAGATGGCGGGTGTACAGATTGTACTATATATCTTTTTATCAAAAGAAGTACACCGGATTTCATTAACGGTACATTGCGGTGCACTGCAGGTACCATCTTTGTGTACAGGAGCAGTTCAATTCTGTGATGTACACCCGTGGACCTAACGCACATTATCAACAGCTCCACGCCCAAGTCATCTTCAGCTGCACGTGGTACACCTGTCCCCTTCAGGTTTAAAGACGTAACTTCAAGATCAAGTAGCTGCTGGTTATTATTTTCTTTAACTTTGTAGAAAATGCGTATATCATCATTATCTTCAACTGTCCACATTTAAGTTCACACAGTTGGGAGCTCAATTCTCTTACGTCACGGTTAGGGTCTTCTATCTTCTAGTTTATAAATAAATTGTTTATTTGCAATCTACAAACTAAAACTAAAACATTTGAGAGTTGTAGATGGTATAGACAATATGCAATGGTTTAGAGTGTGGATAGCTGGTGCCTGTAGTAGGTAACGAAACCTGAATTACAGGTCACCAGCGCCTGTCTGACATAGATGTAGAAAACTGACCACAATCAGACAATGTAGCAACAACATCGTACATTTCACAAAATAATAGTATAGTAGTAATAATCTATACTTATAATAAATCTGTAGAGAGGTAAATTCTGTACATGAAATATATTTTCAAAATAACGGTCAGGGGGTGATTAGTGATCGATACTGATGCCAAAAATGCACTCAGTAAAATTTTTGTCTGTCTGTCTGTATGTTCGTTATAGAAACAAAAACTATTCGACGGATTTTAACGAAACTTGGTACAATTATTCTTCATACTCCTGGGCAGGTTATAGTATACTTTTCATCACGCTACAATCAATAGGAGCAGAGCAGTGAAGGGAAAAGTTGGGAAAACGGGAGAAGTTACTCCATTTTTTAAGCTTCCATCGCGTGTGCAGCCTTAATGGTTAAAGCTAAACAGAAATCATGTACACGACAGCATATGGCTATCATTTATGGTTGACTCACAATAACACGTGTAACTCCCGATAGTTTAGCAGTTCGGAGCTTTCTGCAACCACAACTTTGCAATGGAACTCGGCTAAAAGTAACCCAGTTACAACAAAATATAATTGAGGCTCAAATTTTAACAGTCTTTATTCCCAGAATTCCCATAATACGAAATAATTTTCCATCCCAATTTAAAAGAACGCAATTCCCAGTATAGGTGTGTTATGCAATGACAATTAATAAGGCTCAAGGGCAGACTTTTCGAGTTGCTGGAGTAGATCTCGGTGTCAGTTGTTTCTCGCATGGTCAGTTGTACGTCGCTCTTTCCCGGGTTAGCAGTTCTAGAAATCTTTTTGTTCACGTGCCGGACGGGTCAACTTTCAACATAGTTTACCCGGAAGCTTTGCGCTGAAGTATTTGCGTTCTATAAGTACTTCAGCCTCATGTAAACGTGATCTAAATAATATTACCAATACATTAACTTAATAACACACAAGGAGTTACACGCTGACGGAGTCGCGAGCACAGCTATACTTACTAAAACTACCCGAGAAACACTAATTCTGTTGGTTAAAACAGAATGAAAATCAGTGCAGAATGCAGCATGAAGATCGGATCGGCCGCTGCGGAGACTTTGTTTTATAATTTGTAGTGATAAGTGAAAGTAAAAACCTTAAGATTCACGCTTACAAGACTGATGGGATGATTGTAAATAGGTACTAGCGATTCTATGAGTGATTAATTGATTTATTGAATATTCTTTATTGTACACCAATACAACATAAGTACAAAAAAATATACAGGTTTCAGTATGTACAAATGGCGGCCTTATCACTTAAAATCTTCAGGCAGTTCAGTGAGTGCTGAGTGGTCTGACATGCAATAATTTCTTTCTAAAACCATGCATTATAATATTTTTAAAGTGCATATTCCGGTAATGTGTTTACATGAAAACTATTACACGCAAGCGGAGCTGCGGGCAACAGCTAGTATAGTAATAAACAAATAGGTACTTAATATTCGATTTTTAAATTGACGTGGTGTAAATACGTTTCACAAAGGCTCGTGCATATCTAATATATTACGAGTTATTTAGTTTCAATCTGTAGACTTTACTTCGACGTTTTAGGTGCGAGGAACTTACGCGATTATCCGCACCATTAGTTTTGTGACAAATGGCGGTTTGTACTCACCATGTCGTTTCCATTCAATAGAAGATTTTAAAAATAGATTGGTATTCGATGTTTTAACTGTGATCGTTAATAGCTTACCTACATTTACAACTTGTAGGCTTTTTCCTTTTGGATTACTTTTCCCGTTTCCCAGGGGAATAATAAATTTAGATTAAAAGTAAGATAGATCCAATAAGACTTTCCTTTATAGTTTTAATTATACACGTAATTTGTGTATATTAGTGTACCAAACCATTCACTTTTAGTATTAAGTACCTATGTTCGTAATTGTTTTTTATGTAAATTATTTAGTTAGATTGTATGTTACTTATTTATTTATTATTTGTATTTTCTCTTCTAAGTTAGTGTGTAACGCGGTGTTTGCGTCTCTTCACTCTCATTATTAATTGTAGGTACCTAATCCTGACTTCCAAAACTATTGCCTGTCCACGCCAGGTGTCACTGTGGGTTGACACTGAAAATCAGATACACTGAGACGAGTCTCAGTTAATGCTGAGTGTCATCCCACATTATACGCCGCAAATTTTACATTGTTAAATCACAGAAACACGTTTTTAATTGTATTGTACGAATTAAATTGTAAAATTTTGCGATGTAACAATCAAAATACTGTTTCTATCTTTCTCATGATAAATCTTTTTTTATATATAACTCTGGGTCTGCTAGAAGACTTAAGCACGTCTTTGTGCATATTGTTCATAAATTACCGATGTGCATTATTTTTTTGTTTTTATGTGTAAAATAAAAAATAAATAAATTGAAAAATTAAATATTACTTATTTCACAACGCTTCCACCAAGACGTAAATATCAATATACAGTGCTTCTAATCATATGATTACGATACAAAGTACATTAAGAAAATAAAAGCACTGTAGATTCCTAAACGTATAATATTTTCTGAGTACTGAGTACCGAGAAAGCAACCTGAGAGACTCACGGAAACCGCAGAGACCGGCGCAGGAAGGACGTGCTGTAGCATAGCTCAGTACCCGTGCACCCGCCATCTTACTTCCGTACTCAAGGAAATTATTGTACCTAATGAAAATAGGAGATTACTCGAATACCCACTTAACAATTTCATTGAAAGCCTTTGATAAAACTTGTTTATAGAATATGTACAAAATGATATGGAACTTGCTGGTACGATTTCCAATAGAGCTTCGATGTTATGAATAGACTTTAAGCTGAAATACATTGAAGCGTATCGTTCAATAGTGCATAGTATTTACGAGTAGGTGTGTCTATTTGTATGAGACTGTAGTTTCATTTTTCGTTCGTATTTTGTATAAAAGTAGTCAGTGTCATCTAATATAATAAATATGAGAGGATCATTCCTACACTATGTTTATTCCCAAATAAACATTTAAAAACACTCGTCTTTTCCATATCAGGTACTTAGCTCGTAATTTTAAGACTATTTTGGAGCTTTACTTCAATGTTAGGCTTTGTCATGAGGTTTTCATGGAATTAAACACTAAAAATCACGTCTTTATCCCTATTAAAACAACCAAAGGGACCTTAATAGCCCACGTTAAGTCACAATTTTTTTTATTTCTAAGTAATAGAATGTTGTTATTATTTTGTTTAGAGTCGAGTTTGGCGTGCCAAAGGAACCAGAGCGTTATGTAATTTCCCGTTAAAATTCTTAAGCTTGAAGGAATTCACAGTTAATTAGAACGTATATAAATTATACATCAGCAATTACAGGAAGATACAACGTTTTGAAACATGTTACACGTAGGTACAATATTAACATATTATTTTAATGATTTGCAGTGTTCTTGATTTGATCAGCACGCATAGTCTATATACTTACTTTGTTAATTGTTCACGTTAAGGAATGTCGTAGACTAGTCCTGTTTAGTGTTTATATGCCTATATACAAGTCGCAACATTAATATCCTTAGTTAATGTTACGTTAAGTGACAGAAAAAATCTTTCTAAGTTTAAGCGAAGTAAAAACCGACAGATTCCCCAGTTTCATTTTATTGCCCACAAGAGGCATTTGTGTTGAACTCACATCCAAAATACGGTTCGTCGCACTCTCTCTACGACCTTACACAGAATAACCGACGATGCGTTAGACTGTTGAGCTTACTGACTACGCTGATAAGCAATGTCTGTTGCGTTTCGACGCGTTGTCAGTCAATATCCGTGTGGGTGTTTCACATCCTACTTCCCACTAATATCATAAGGGGGAAAGTATGTATGGACGGATGGATCTTAGTTAATCTTCAATACGAAAACTTCAGAAGGTATTTTGATAGAACTCGACAGTAATGTAGTTCATTCGTCACAAAAACACATATGCTATAATTTATGATGACATCGTGTCAATTGGGTGATAGATTGGCTTATAGATTTGACGGTTCAAATTCATCATCCACCGAGCCATTTCCCAACGTAGTTGGGGTCGGCTTTCCAGTCTAACTGAGATTCGACTGAACTTCTATATTTTCCGTGAAGGGACTGCCATCTGAACTCCACAACCCATAAGCGATATCGAAGTTCTGTAGTTAGACCACGAGAATTTTTCTTAAAGTGCTCCAACTGCCCATAATGTTCAAATTATAACCAGCTAAACCTGTAACATTCTTGTAATCAGTCACTTATAATTTAATACAGATACAAATTAAGCTAAGCATCTATATAGATGTGGTTGTTGCAGGCTTTAACATTTGCAAGTAAGTAGGTACCTTGACATGGTAAGTACCTATTAAATATTGGATAGAAACAGGCGTTACTTGGCGAAAATCCATGACAAAACAATGGTAAGTAAAAAATTTTTTCTTGCTTGCTTTTGCTTGGCTGTTCTCTCTGAGACAGTCTTGATAATGCCTCGTTTAGAGGCGAAACAATTGTCGACGTTTTGTTGTCCTTTTGATTCTGCGAAAAATTAATGCTCTTAATTAATGCTAAAAAGTTTTTCTTAAAAAATTTTTTACTTACCATTGTTTTACCTATTGTAACGCCATCTCGTAGCGAGTAATAAGACTACCAAACTCGGCGCCATCTAGTAGCAAATCGCAGTACTACTACGTAACGTCTTTCGGGAATGTTCTGTCAAGGTACTTCTATGTAACGTGTTATCTAGAAGCATCTCGAAGGTGTGGAATGTTCGCGATATTTCTTCCGTGAAAATTCCAGAGTAATCTAGAGTAATGACCGCACTATAAAGGCGGAGCACTTCGGTGGCGGATCATCAGTATTTCCGGAGCGATAATACGAGTTATACCTGCGAGTTCAAGTGCGATTAAAAGTGTTCAGTGAAGCTTATAGTAAAGTGTAAATTAGTGGTGTAATAAATAAAGTGTTTTGTGGTAGTTTGATCGGCATTTTTAATTCCGTAGAACCCCGGCTCGTAACAATTGGTGTCAGAATTGGGGATTTGGACAATGCCGGTGTTACCGAAAGAAGACACAGAGGGCGTCCGTACCAGGGGTCAGCGCCAGCAGGAGTTGGACAGCAGGCGCTTCGGAGGTAATACGCCGGAGAGGTTGGGTGGTCAGGAGCAGCCAACGGTGGAAGCAGGCCCGCCCACGGTATCTCCAGCGCCAGCACCTCCAGACTTTGCTGCGCTGATGGCGATGCTACAGGAGCAAGCCCGTCGCCAGGAGGAGCAGGCCCGCCACCAGGAGGAGCAAGCCCGCCGGTTGGAAGAACAGCTGCTGCGGGACAAGGAGGAGCAGGCACGCCGCCAGGAGGAGCAGGCACGCCGCCAGGAGGAGCAGGCACGCCGCCAGGAGGAGCAGGCCCGCCGGTTGGAAGAACAGCTACTGCGTGACAAGGAGGAGCAGGCACGCCGCCAGGAGGAGCAGGCACGCCGCCAGGAGGAGCAGGCCCGCCGGTTGGAAGAACAGCTGCTGCGTGACAAGGAGGAGCAGGCACGCCGCCAGGAGGAACAGACGCTCCTCATGAAAGATCTTCGAGCGACTTTTGGCAAGGAGATGAATGTGATGAAGGATCAAGTTCATCATGTTGAGAACCGCATCACGGAAGCCGAAACTCGGATTGAAGATGTAAAAAACCAGATTACAGATGTGAGGAAAGAGCTGGGAAATCTGAAAGCTGGAGATGGGATTGCGACTTCCTTACCTGCCGTACCTTCAGCGCGTGGATTTAAAGTACCGCCATTCGATGGGACATCTTCATGGTCAGCCTATAAAAAGCAGTTTGAAGCCGTTAAGAAGGCAAACGGGTGGAGCAAAGCCCAGGCCATGACTGCGCTTACATTGGGTTTGCGAGACAAGGCGTTAACCATCCTAGAAGCTCTCGGAGACGATGTTTCCTACGTGCAGCTACTAGAAGCCTTGGAAACCAGATACGGTGACGCTCACCTGGAACACGTGTATCGTGCGCAGCTGAAGGATCGTGTCCAGCGCTCTGGTGAAAACTTGCAACAGTGGGCCCTGGAAGTTGAGAAGCTGGTACGGAAGGCATACCAGTCGGTACCTGCGCTCATCGATGGGAATCTGGTGCAAGTATTCATCGACGGCATCCACGACCTGGAAGTCAGGGCCGCTGTCAGACTCGGGCACCATGAGACTCTCAAAGACGCCTTGGCTCATGCTTTAGAGGTCGAAGCCGTACGGAAGGATCATCGATCTCACCGTGTCAGGGAAGTTGTAGGAAAGGAGATCGAGAGGTCGTTATAGCCTACTTCAGCAAATCCTTATCGAAACCTGAAAGGAATTATTGCGTCACGAGGAGAGAATTACTCGCCGTGGTGAAGACATTGCAGCATTTCAGCAAATATTTACTAGGGCGAAAATTCCTTATACGTACCGACCATGCTGCATTGAAGTGGCTATTACAATTTAAGAATCCAGAAGGACAAGTCGCCAGATGGATTGAGCTATTACAGGAATATGACTTTGTAATCGAACATCGCAGTGGGAGATCCCATGGCAACGCAGACGCATTGTCAAGAAGACCTTGCCCTGAAGACTGTAAGCACTGTGCCAAACAGGAGATAAAGGAAGCCATACCTGTGAAGATGCTTAAAACGGATCTGAGCGACGAATGGAAAGAAAGCCTACAACATGCTCAACAGGACGACGCAGACATCAAGCCAATATTTGAGTGGATTAAAGCAAGTGCTCCTAAACCCATGTGGAGTGACGTCGCTTCAATGAGTTCAATCACAAAAAGTTATTGGGCGCAATGGGACAGTTTAGTTATTCAGGATGGAGTCTTGTGCCGCAAATGGGAAAATGCTCGAGGAGACAGCTGTCATTTGCAAATGGTCATCCCTAAAGTTAAGGTCCCAGATGTGCTACAGCTCTACCATAATGGATGTTCAGGGGGCCATATGGGAGTAAAAAGGACTCTGTTGAAGATACGTGAGCGGTTTTACTGGATCCACTGTCGCGACGACGTTGAGGACTGGTGTCGCAAATGTACGAGTTGTGCTGCTGTGAAAGGACCTCATACACGGAGCAGAGGTGCACTGAAACTGTATAACGTTGGGGCACCATGGGAAAGGATAGCCCTAGATGTTGCGGGACCGTTTCCTGAAAGTGAAAGCGGAAACAAGTACTTCATGGTTGTGATGGATTATTTCACGAAGTGGCCAGAAGTCTTCGCTATACCTAATCAAGAAGCTACTACGGTGGCAGATAAATTAGTTCACGAAGTCTTCTATCGTTTCGGGGTGCCTCTAGAAATCCATAGCGATCAAGGAAGAAATTTTGAATCTCAGGTGTTCCAGGAAATGTGTCGGGTCATGGGTACTCACAAAACCAGAACGACCTCTTACCACCCGCAGTCAGATGGAATGGTGGAGCGATTTAATCAGACATTGGAGAGATATCTGGCAAAAGTTGTGGAAAGCAGGCAAAAAGATTGGGACAAGCACATCCAACCGTTTCTTTTGTCTTACCGAAGTGCGGTTCACGAAAGCACGTCAGTGACACCAGCTTATGCGAACTTTGGAAGAGAATTACGGTTGCCTGCCGACTTACTAACCGGTATACCACCTGACGCTCCACGCAATATCACTGATTATGCGAATGACTTGCGCAGCAGGATGAATGACATTTATGAGCATGTCAGACAATCAGGTCAACAAATGTCTGAAAAGATGAAGACCCGTTACGACCGAAAGACAAACAATAAGAGCTTCGATGAAGGTTCGTTAGTGTGGTTACATAACCCAGTCCGCAGTAAAGGGAAGTCTCCTAAGCTGCAAGCTAAATGGGATGGACCATACCGAGTTGTGACCAAGATTAACGATGTCACTTACCGAATACGGAAGAGTCCAAGAAGTGCGCCAAAGATAGTTCATGTGGATCGATTGGCGCGATATTATGGGCCTGACAATGCTCGGGACGAGCATGTCTTAGGAGGGGGCAGTGTAACGCCATCTCGTAGCGAGTAATAAGACTACCAAACTCGGCGCCATCTAGTAGCAAATCGCAGTACTACTACGTAACGTCTTTCGGGAATGTTCTGTCAAGGTACTTCTATGTAACGTGTTATCTAGAAGCATCTCGAAGGTGTGGAATGTTCGCGATATTTCTTCCGTGAAAATTCCAGAGTAATCTAGAGTAATGACCGCACTATAAAGGCGGAGCACTTCGGTGGCGGATCATCAGTATTTCCGGAGCGATAATACGAGTTATACCTGCGAGTTCAAGTGCGATTAAAAGTGTTCAGTGAAGCTTATAGTAAAGTGTAAATTAGTGGTGTAATAAATAAAGTGTTTTGTGGTAGTTTGATCGGCATTTTTAATTCCGTAGAACCCCGGCTCGTAACACTATTAAATGTAATTTAATTTATTTAAATTTAAAATATCTTATGTTCGGATGGTCTAATACACATGCTTGTACAATATTTACCTAATACCCCCATTATTTCAATAAAAATAAATAAAAATCTTTTATTTTCGGGCGTCTCAAGGCCCATAGTATGTTAGTGTACAATGACTTAAAAGACTATGTTAGTAATGGCATAAATTATTAAAATACAACCAAAAATAAACAAATAATAAAGTACACTTCGTGTAGGTGTATAAATAAGATTATATAAATAAGCTTCTCATTGTCTTACCTTTGTCAATTGTCACTGATCCATGTTTTCCTTCCTTGTTAGGGACAAACCCTTCTCTCCCGGCTTGAGGTATTCTCAGGATTTGTTTTTTTATGGCCATATAATAATATGTAGGTATCCACAATACTCGAGGATTTTCAGTATGAATTATTAAATCACTTCAGATAAAACCAATTTGGTACATAAATACGGGTTAGGTACTTTCCTAGTAGTAATTGAGAGTTACCTCAAGTACCGGAACCCTTACCTATGGTTTCGTCATGTCCGCCTGTCTGCCCGCCTGTCCTCGGCTTTCCATCCAAACTGCTGGTGCAAGAAATATGAAACTTGCATGAATATATATATTCACAATGCCGATAAAGTGCTCAAATAAAATTCTAAAAAGACGTATTTTTTTGGTTACTTCCCCTACAAGTTGTGGGGATGTTTATTTTCATGCGTATACCCCATGGTGTGGCATATAGTAAGATCCCCATCCTCTATTAACTAAACGGCTGGATTGAAAAATCTGAAAAATCATGACGGTCATCATCTACCTGCCCTTATCCCAAAAAGTCTTTCTCCTCCACACATCCCTGTCAGACGTCATCTCTTCAGTCACTCCTCTCCTTGTCATATCCTCTTTCACACATTCCATCCATCTTTTCTTTGGCCTACCTCTACTTCTTAAACCCTCTACAGTCATACTTTGCACCTTTCTAACGACATTGCTTTCCTCTCTTCTCATAACATGTCCATACCATGACACTCGCTCGCTTCTAAATTTTTCATTCACTGGTGTAACTTTCAAACTTCCTCTAATATACTCATTCCTTACCCTATCCATTCTTGTCACACCACACATCCATCTTAACATTCGCATCTCCGCTACATTGTCTTTTATCCGACTACCTCGGTGGCACAATGGTACTATGTACGGACTGCCACCCTCGAGGTCTCGGGTTCGATTCCCGGGTCTGGTGGATAATGTATAATTCTCTTTAGAATTTTACCCAGATAATTATCCCAGAGTCTGGAACTTGTGCCCGGTAAATGGCAATAGGCTCGCCCCCTATTACATGGGACCTAACATAGCTGGCGAGATGTCGGTGTGTTTGCACACCTCTGCCTACCCCTTCGGGAAAAAGGCGTGATGCTATGTATGTATGTATGATGTCTTTCATCCGTCGCTTTTACGGCCAAACATGAAAGTCCATACAGGACGGCAGGTCTGACGACAGTCTTGTAAATTTTCCCCTTAAGTTTCGGAGGAAATTGGGGGTCGCATATAGTGGCTTTGACCTGCCGCCATTTCATACAACCTGCGTCAATTCTGTGCTTCACTGTACGATCGATTTCCCCATCATCCTGGATAAGAGAGCCGAGGTACCGGAAACTGGAGCAAACTGGTATTGGTGCGCCATCTATCACCATGGGTGTAGAACTGGAGAGACCGCCGATCATATCATACATAACGGTAATCCATGTAATAAAATTTTTACTAGTGTCGGGCCACGCAGCATAGGGTTCCATAGTCACAATAATAACCTCAATAACTCCTGAACAGAGTAGTTGGATCCGTTATAGTTTTCTGTGAAAGTTCATTACATGGACTACCAACATAAATATTTTCAGATTTTTCGACCCAGCCGTTTAGATTTTAGAGGGGGGGACGGGAACGCTCTGTTTTACGAAAAAAAATGCTATAAAGTGAACATCTAGCAAGCGAATACTTAAATCAAAAAATCGTATTAGCAACTTCTCAATGTTTTTAAAAGACCTATCTAACAATATCCCTCTGGGGTAGACGCAAAAAAAAACTGTATACGTGGAGGGGAGGTACCCCAAAAGAAAAATATTTCTCATAATTTTCTTTTAGAACTTTGTCAACGTTGTAAATACACATATCCATGCAGTTTCATGTTTCTAGCGCTCACTCTTTAGGAGGAAAGCCGAGACGGACGGACAAACATGACGGAACTATAAGAGTTCTGAAACTTGTAGTACGGAGCCTAAAAATTAAACAAACCATCAAAGTTGAGTATAATAAATAGCTCGATTTTTTATTGGTCAAACGACTAATATTAAGTTCCTGTTCTATAAATTGACTGTCATTACTTAGAAGAAACACAACAGTCAGAGATAGAGAGTCCATTTGGATTGCTATGTTTCTAACCAACGCAACTCCAATCTATGCGGCAAATCCGCTTTATACTACAAGTCCAAATATACAGTAGGCACGTAGCACATTTCCACTAGTCACTACAGAACCTAGTAGTCGCGTAACTAATAAAAAGAGCGATTTAGAAAATCCCGACATGGTTCCCGGGTTTATACAGAGTGTTTTGACGCAAACTTTTCCTTGAGGTCATCAAAATTCTCCCCCCGTGCGGACGATTGAATGTTATGGGCCACGAGACGCTTTGCGCTTGTGAGTTATGGCTTGTTGCCCCTGACATGCTTACGTACTGATTTAATTCAATGATTATGTTGCGCCCGCCACACGAATCCACCAGCTTTTGAGCTTGACTTTAATAAAAGTTGCCTTGTTATGAATAAAGTGCGCAAATATGTAAAACAACTTGAGTAAATGAAAAACGTTTGTGATTCACTCTGCGTCAGTTTGTTGTAACAAGACTATGAAGGTGGTTTTGACAACATTTAAATATTACATTACATTACATTACATTCTAAGCCTCAGCGTACATAACAGTCAATTTATTGGATTATAATAATGAGAACGCACTTTGGCTGGACCGTGCATATACGAAGTCAGTTGCATGCGTTCTGTGTCCACTTTGGTTGCAGCCCAGATAGTGAGTGCGGCTTCGTCCGGGTTAAAATTTAGTTTTTTGTATCTCATAGATATTAAGTTAAAAAATATTATATTTTTATCCAGATCAATTCAGATGTTCTAGCATGGCTTACAAATATCCATTTTACTAAACAGCCTATATTTCTCTTAACGCGCGGATTAGATTGTATTGTTAGAATTTTCACGTTTCCAAGAATTGTCGTAAAGCTTTTGAATCTTTGAATTACAGAGTAAACTCTGTAATTCAAAGATTCAAAATTATTTATTTAGATGATAAAACACCTTTAAAAAAATTAATTAAACACATTGATTCTTCATGTACATTAACTGCATACTGCCAGATTCGCAAAGCCACAGGTAGAGCCTATGAGTAAGTAAAGAGTGGTCGTGCGTTTTATTGCCAAGGTCTTTCTCTCAGGCTCTACCTATTGTTTTGCGAATCTGGCAGTACCTTAGAAGCAAGGTTGACTTTAATTATAACATTTATTAACTGACTGAGTTTTAAAAAGTGTTAAGAACCTTGTAACCTAATTGAATAAACATATTTTAATTTTAACTTTCATTTATAACTTTAATTTATTAAGAATCTGGGAAAAATCTGATGGCCACTCTTTTTCAAATTCAATACAATTTATTTATATTATTATTTATAGATGTATTTACAGACAAACTTCTGCGGGTATTATTTGGTTTGTATTGCTTACGTGACGTGGTTAAGTTAGCTGTATCTGATATTGAACATCGCGAAATTGTTTGCTCTGACAAAATAAGTATTTTTTTCGACTTCGTACACACTAAGGAATCTGTATGAAAAGAAATGTAGAGCGTAATGAAAAATAAGAAATACATATTATCATTTGAATGCCAATGGGTCTTACCAAGATCATGTCACCCCCATCTACACCAAATGCGGTCATCAAAATGTTGTATTGGAGAGTATAAATGTAATCATTGAAAATAATTGTACTGATATGGATTTTATTATTATTTACTCATTATACGTGTACCGATAAAAAAAAATCAACGAATTTTAGAAAATATGGATCTTATTTAATATATATGAATATGTCCTAGGATCCACCTTAACTGTAATATACGAGTATTTATTACTTAAATATTTTATTTCGCAGGTGGTTGATCGAACAAAACACATTTAAATGTTTCAACTAATTATTAACAAACTTTAAATAAAACTTCATTTTCTACGAATCTACAATTTTGAAATTATAGTAACTACAGGTACTCAGTCACTGCACAACTTATTACACTGTAGTTACGAGGATGTAGAACTCTCGTAGCCGCGTAGCACGTTCGTAGCGCTGTACTAAAAGCGAGTTCATTTATAAATGCACTTCATATCTCGTGATTTGGTTTGCTAACTAGTCACTGTGAGACATGAGCCCTATCAGTCAGGCAGAGTGAATGTATGGAACTCTAGTTGCAGTTGTCACGATAAGGACAATTTATGTACTAACATTATATGGGAATTAAGTTCGCCAGTGTTAGAAATCCAATTCGTACCATTGTTCGACGATTTACAATATAAATTGTAAAGCGTTTGAACGTTCATATAAAATCTTACTTAGATTGGTTTTATGAGCGTGGCATGCAATATATACAATATAAATAATAAATAAATAAATTATTTACAGGCAAAAAATTAGTTTACAGTTTTATAACCCCACCAAACTATTAAATTGTTTGTTGGTGGGGAATAGCGCTTGTTGACATTATTATATACCTATTTTTTTAGTTCCAATATAATATATAGAACCCGAATTTGTCGTTACATACTGCCTTGTATTTTGAATAACTTATCTGAAAGTATCACAAATAAATACGTTACTGAACAGCCCTACTTAAAATCCTTGCACAAATACCTACTGAAAAATATAGGCGTAAATTACCTATAAACTAGTCATTGTATTACGAGTATTAGTGTATCCATTTACATTCAATATTTTTGTAAATTGTTTTTGTTATTTTTAAAACTATATTAACTTATTAATTACATTGTATTGTTAAATAAAGTAAAAATTCGGAACACCCAATATCATAAAACCTTAGAGGTTTATTCAAGTGGATATTATGCACGCAGACTGTACTATCAGGCCTCCGTCACTCGTACCGCTCGGCGTACCTTCGAGAGTACAAACTGGCAGAGGGCTGCCGAACGCCCGCCTGAGCGCTCGCATCGCACCGTACTGCACGTTTCCCGCGCTAAAACTAAAACATATTTGATTGACTAATAAAAAAATGGGTGATTCGGAACATTCGTTTTATTACAATAATCATAATAGGTACAACCCTAGCGCATTCTTACGATGGCGTCACTCGCACGGCGGGCAACATAGTCTCGACTCTATGAACGCGAGTTTAAGGTACAATTCTTCTCGTTCTGTGCAGCAGGTATTTGTATTAAAATTTTGTAGGATAATATAGAGTAGGTATTTTCGCTTTTGTATGGGAGTGATGTATCTGTTACGTAGTAACTATTTATTAATCTGTGGTACTATTCTGTAATGTTTTGGTCAATGAATAAATAAATAAAGAAAAATAAAACTTACATGATGAAAACACAACAAAGGTAGGTATTTTCTACCAAAGCATTATAAGAGACAAATAGCGAGATTGCTATTCAATTATTTTTACACTTCAGCCAAGAACTTAGCTGACAAAACTGCTTCTATTGAGCAATGTAGATTTAGTGTTAAGACTTTGGAATCTGTTCCAAGTAATTTAAATTAAGTTCTACGACAACAGAGGCAATATTACCCTTTAGCAGACATAGTCAATTAATTGAATTAAATTTAGTTACAAATATTAATTATGTTAAAAAATGCCCTCCAAATCAAACCAAATCAAAAAATTTTAATTATATCAACATAGGGCATCAAAATATTGGTTATTTAACACATGGCAAAGAGTTAGAGTTGGAACTGTTAATGAATTCAGATAATATTGATATTTTTTGTATTACAGAACATATGCGTAAGTCGAATGAGCTCATGTTCAATTTCAGTAATCACCGGGTTGGTAGTGCATTCTGCAGGGTGACCACAGTACGGGGGGGATCTTTGATTTTATTAAATAAAAAACTTAAATTTATGGAACGGAAAGATATTGTGTCTCTTTCTCTAGAGTGTAAAGTCGAACTGTCTTGCGTGGAAATGGAGCAATTCATAGTAGTATGCGTGTATAAACCTGGAACCTCGCCCTTTTGCGAATTTGAGGAACTTATTGACAAAGTTCTATGTAAACTTGGAAAAACTAATAAGTACCTAATAGTTTATGGTGATTTTAATGTCGATTTACTTGTTAATACGCCTATGAGTATAATATTTTAAATTTATTTAAATCACACAATCTTACAAACTTATTTTTGGAGCCTACTAGATATTATGCTACAATAGCCACTTGCCTGGATAATATATACAGCGATATGTTGCCAGAAAGTAAAAGTATTATAAAAAAGCTAGATTCAGACCATTGTGGGCAAATAGCATCTTTTAAAATCACTAAAGAAAAAGTTATAAAACGTAAAATATTATGTAGACCAATAACTGGTGACCGCTTGGAACGTATGAGGGTTGGCAATAAAATTCCATTCTTAGACACTGGCTTAGATCCAAATGTATAAATTATTTTTTGATTCTTTTTACAACGAGTTCAACTCCATATTCAAGTCTAAGGAGGTCATGATTAGTGATAGTCCTACTTTCAGTGAATGGGCCACTGAGGGTATACACAAAAGTAGACAAAAACTTTATGAACTATACTCAGAAAGACAGCTTAATAGATCAGTTGAATTTCTAGATTATGTTAAAACTTATTCAAAAAAGTTTAAAGCAGATTGTTTAGCAGCTAAATCAAAATATATAAGTGATAAAATTCTCAATAGTGCAGACAAAGTTAAATCTACTTGGAAAATTATAAACGCGGAAAGAGGTCAACAAAAATTAAATGATAATACTTTTAAACTTAATATAAATGGTAAAATAAATAACATAACAATAACATCAGACTTCGAGGTCGCTAACGAATTTGAAAGTTTTTTCTCCCGAATTTCTGTAGATTTGACAAAAACCCTAGGCTCTTCAACCCCCATTGCAGAATCTTTGTTAAAAGCAAACGTTCCTTGTTGTAACGTTATATTTAAATTCAGTAAAGTTAACATAAACACCATCTTAAAAACTTTTAAATCTTTAATATCAAACAAAAAATCAAACAAAACAGCTGACCTCTGGGGCATCTCTGTGTATTTAGTAAATTCTTTTATTGAAATGGTTGCTCCTGAACTAGTAATAATATTTAATAATTGTGTTGATAGTGGTGTGTTCCGTGATTTAATGAAATCTAGTCAATTAATTCCCCTGTTGCTTAATCAAATGCAAAATCACTTTAACGTTAATAAACTATTACATACAAAACAATTCGGTTTCACTCGTGGTCGGTCCACCACTGATGCCGGAATTAAATTATTAGAGTGTATATACAGGGCCTGGGATGAGTCATATGATGGTTATGGTGTATTCTGTGACTTATCTAAGGCCTTCGATTGCGTTCAACACCAGACTTTAATTAAGAAACTTGATCATTACGGAATCCGGGGGACGGCCTTGAATTTCGTCAATTCTTACTTAAGTGATAGGGTCCAGAAAGTAGTGACAAATGGTAAACAGTCACCTGGTTCTCCTGTAGCAATGGGGGTACCGCAGAGTTCAATTTTGGGACCTTTTCTTTTTCTAGTATATATTAATGATCTCCCTCACCTCATAAGAGACGACCACGAGGTAGTTTTGTTTGCTGATGACACTTCTTTAATATTTAAAGTTAAACGTGGACAGCGCGAACTTGACGATGTAAACATTGCCCTCTCTAGGATAGTCCACTGGTTTTGTGCTAATAATTTATTATTAAATGAAAATAAAACTAAATGTGTAAGATTCACCTTACCTAATGTAAGACTTGTTAAAACCAGTGTTAAGGTTAGGGATGATATAATAGAATTGGTCGATGACACTGTCTTTTTGGGCATAACGTTAGACTCCAAATTGCAATGGGGGCCTCATATCGGGAAAATTTCGGCCAGGCTTAGTTCAGCAGCCTATGCTGTCAAAAATATCCGACAACTTACAGACATTAAAACGGCGCGTCTTGTCTACTTCAGCTACTTCCACAGTATCATGACATATGGCATACTACTGTGGGGTAACGCTGTCGATATTGAAACGTCCAAGAAGTTGGCCCCCCACTTATCGATTACAAAAATTTTGAAAGTTGTTCTGGATTGTTCTAGGTTTGTGCTACTTTGTTCCAAAACATTATAGAGCTAAGACTGAAATTTTCAGAGAAAATCCAAAAAAGCTAATTTCTGAGCTGGCCCCCCACTTTAAAGAAATCACGATTCTGGCGGTTGTTCTGGGTTGTGCTAGGTTTGTTCTATATTGTTCCAGAATATCGCGCCCAAAAACCAATTATTTTCGCAATTATCGCAAATAATAATTTTTGAGCTGGCCCCCCACTCTTAAGATATCACGATTCTGGCGGTTGTTCTGGGTTGTGCTAGGTTTGTTCTATATTGTTCCAGAATATCGCGCCCAAAAACCAATTATTTTCGCAATTATCGCAAATAATAATTTTTGAGCTGGCCCCCCACTTTTAAGATATCACGATTCTGGCGGTTGTTCTGGGTTGTGCTAGGTTTGTTCTATATTGTTCCAAAATATCGCGCCCAAAAACCAATTATTTTCGCCATTATCGCAAATAATAATTTTTGAACTGGCCCCCCACTTTTAAGATATCACGATTCTGGTGGTTGTTCTGGGTTGTGCTAGGTTTGTTCTATATTGTTCCAAAATATCGCGCCCGAATACAAATTATTTTTTGCAAATTTCGCCAGTTAAAAAAATATTATTTGCGAAATTTGCGAAGATAGAACAAACCTAGCACAACCCAGAACAACCGCCAGAATCGTGATATCTTAAAAGTGGGGGGCCAGCTCAGAAATTATTATTTGCGATAATTGCGAAAATAATTGGATTTCGGGCGCGATATTTTGGAACAATATAGAACAAACCTAGCACAACCCAGAACAACCGCCACAATCGTGATATCTTAAAAGTGGGGGGCCAGCTCAGAAATTAGGTCTTTTGGATTTTCTCTGAAAATTTCAGTCTTAGCTCTATAATGTTTTGGAACAAAGTAGCACAAACCTAGAACAACCCAGAACAACTTTCAACATTTTTGTAATCGATAAGTGGGGGGCCAACTTCTTGGACGTGATATTGAATGCATCTTTGTGTTGCAGAAGAGGGCTGTCCGGACTATCTATGGAATGGGGTCTTGCGAGTCATTAAGAGATAAGTTTAAGCATATTAACATCCTTACAGTGTATTCACAGTATATTTATGAAATTTTATTGTATATCCACACGAACAAAAGTAAATTTGTGAAAAATAGTGATAATCATAATCTAAACTTAAGAAATAAGGATAAGAATCAAAGAATCAAAGAATCAATTTCATTTATTCAGTTTAGGCACATAAAGAGCACATATGAATGTCAAAATTTTACAATTTTGTCAAGTAATATATAAACTGGCTGTTCCTAAATTTAGGCTTCATAAAGTGAGTAATTCTTTTGCGGGGAACTTTATTCGAATGTACAACCATTGACAACCGAAATAGCAAATGTATCTGTTAATAAATTTAAAAAACTAAAATAATAAAACGTAAATTGTGCCATAAAGCTTATTATAGTATTAATGATTTCTTAGATGACAAGGCTGCCTGGTTGTAACACGAATTGCTCCTTTCTTTCTAAATAACTCTATATTAGATTTAAGATGAAATATTTTGTTTCTTGAGGGCTCTTCTCAGTCTCGTTGCATTTTGGAACCATCGGTAGAGTCACACCAACTTTTGACGAATCTAAATAATTTTCTAAAAATTTCAAAGATAATAAATGTTATTTTATTTTATTTTATTTTACACTTAACGTACTTTTTTTTTGATAAATAACTTTTTTATTTATAATAACACATTTCATGAATATGTAACGTACTGAATAACTTAATCTAGATGCCTAAACACTAGCAGAGGACTCGAAGAGCAGTACATCTCGGAGTTTATTATTAAGGATCTCCAACTTAAGCCATCATTATCTTTCCTAAGCCTATAAATGTGATTAAATAACATTAGAATGAGATACTCCTCGTGGTAAAACTTGTTGACCTTCTCTTACTCTTCAAGTATTGTATTCATTGTGTACTTTTGTTTTAAATTCGTCACTATAGAAATGCTCGAGAGCCAACATGGATTTCTCATGTACAAGTTACCGTTGCCGGGCGTCTCTAGTTACAAGCAGAACGTATTTCCAGTGGCGCCCGGCGGACTTTGACCACCTCTGTGGTCTCTGCGGGGGTTGGGTCGGGATGAGAATCCCGCGTCGTTGGGGTAGGGTTTTATCCCGCGTCACTGAGTGAATCTGGTTGCGTGCTATGGGGCCAAGGCCCCGCAGCACGCAACACTTCTAGCCTGCTTCTGTAAGGATGACGGGTGGTGATCCCGCCGTCCTCAGGCCCCGATCATGGAGGTCGATGGTCTTGGGCGTAGATGAGTCTGCGGCGCCCTCGCCGCTGACTACGGAACTCGGCGGGGAGGGTACGCTCCCTCTCCCTCTCGGCTGCCTCCTTCGCGAACAGGACTTGCTCGCAGAAGGACACGGCCGCGTTCCACCTACTCCCGCTGGAGACCATGGCTTGAAGCATGGTCTCCAGCGAGAGGGTATCCACGCCCAGACCCACTACGAGGTCCCGGCGCTGCGACCACGCTGAGCACTCCAACGTGTGGAGTGCGGTGTCGTCGTCGGAAACCTCGCAGTGTTGACACCGGGGTGTGACCTCACGATGGATGCGAAACAGATAGCTACCGAAGCATCCATGCCCGGTAACGATCTGCGTCGCACGATACGTGAGGTCACCATGCTGCCTCTGCAGCCAATCGTCCATAATCGGTCTCACCGCCGCGATGATGGTGGTACCCCACTTGGGTTGCTCAAGTCGCACCCTCCATGACTCCATGAGATCCTGGCGGAGTTGGGACCGCTGGTTATAAATTTTTCGAGACGCAGGCCTGTGGTCCCGCTCCAGCGCCTCCTTGCGCCATTGGAACAATGACGCAAGGGCTCTCGCTTCCAGGTCCCATGGAGGGGTCCCGGCTAGGAGACATGCAGCCTCTCCGGAGATCGTGCGGTAGCCCCTTATTGTTTTGACGGCCAAGGTCCTCAACGGTCTGTTAAGGAGCGCTGAGTTGTTGGCCGTCAAACGCGCCGCCCATACGGGAGCCCCGTATAGGGCCATACTCCGCACGATCCCCAGGTACAGTCTCCTGCAGGAATCGTTGGGTCCCTTTAGGTTGGGCATCAGTCGCGAAAGCGCGACCGATGACTGTGTCACTTTGGGGACCAAACCTTCAGGTGGACCGTTCCGAGGTCTGTGAAAACACAGAACCTCGGACTTGTGCAAGGCCACCTCCAGTCCCAGCCGCCGTATCCGACCCACGACTTGAGCAACACCCGTCGTAACCTTGAGTGCTGCCTCCTGGTACGTTGCACCTCGCGCCGTGACGAGGGTATCGTCGGCGTAGCACGTTACGCCGACGCCCTCAGGCAACGCACCCCGCAGCACCCAGTCCTAGCCAATTTTCCATAGAAGCGGCCCCTGCGGAACACCGCACGACACATCCCGCCGAGCTGGCCCGAGCCAGCTGGGAAAAGCTATGGCCCTCTCCGAGAGATAGGCCCCGACAATACGACGGAGGTAGAGAGGCGTTTCGTGATACACGAGCGCCTCCCTAACGCAGC
Source organism: Nudaria mundana (assembly GCA_963556515.1). Taxonomy (NCBI): domain Eukaryota; kingdom Metazoa; phylum Arthropoda; class Insecta; order Lepidoptera; family Erebidae; genus Nudaria; species Nudaria mundana. Next base: position 12,281,464 of record OY748293.1, read on the forward strand.
TCCATGGCAAGGTGTTGAACGCGTTGGCGATGTCAAGAGACACCGCCAACACCACCTTGCCCTGCGAGACTGCTTCCTCCGTCAGGCTCTTCACGCGCATGATCGCGCTCACGGTGGAGCGTCCCCAACGGAAACCGTACTGGTTGTCCGCCAGGTCTGGCCCCACCGTCGAGAGATGCTCGACGAGGCGTTCCGCGATAATTCGCTCAAAGAGCTTACACACCTCGTCGAGCAACACGATCGGCCGGTATCCGGACGGTGAGTCTACCAGCCACCCCGCCTTAGGGATCAGGACGAGTTTCCCCGTCCTCCACACCTTGGGAAACTGGCCCCTTTCGAGGCATGCGCTAAAGAGCCCCATCAGTCGAGGCCCGAGTTCTTCGAGGGCCAGGACCCATGCACGGTTAGGAATGCCGTCGGGTCCGGGGGCAGTGATTTTCCGGCGTTTAAGCCGGAACACCTAGCTCCCCCACCCTGACTTCGGGTACGTCGTCTTCGCCGGTGCTATCCGCGTCGGGCAGAGACGGAGCCATGCGCGGAGGGACGTGCTCCTCCGCGCTCGTCGGAAACAGGGAGCCATGACCCAGCTGCAGTGGCTGGAGACTCTGGGTCAGTGGGGGCGCCCTAGGTCGGAGTTTCTCCCTGACCTGTAGGTACGGGCGCCCCCATGGGTTCTGCTGCAGGGTCTCCAGGAGCTCCTCGCGGGCCGCCGTCTTGGCCCGCTTTATCGTCTCCTGGAGATTACCTTTAGCCTCCCTGTAAGCCTGATAAAGCTCCGCCTCATCAGTTTCCTCATCTTATGAAGTACAGTAAAATCAATCCTTTATTTAAAGCAGGAGACAAAAGTGATCCTTCAAATTTTCGACCTATTTCCATACTCCCATCCCTCAGTAAAATTTTTGAAAAAATAATATTTAATCAATTGCTTTCACATTTTACAGACAATAAGTTACTTCATAACAAACAGTTTGGTTTCACTAAAGGCAGGAACACAACGGATGCAGGAGTTGCACTTGTGAAACATATATTTGATGCTTGGGAGGAAAAGCAGGATGCCATTGGTATATTTTGTGATCTATCAAAAGCTTTTGATTGTGTTGATCATGGGACTTTGCTACTAAAATTAGGTTATTATGGTGTTTCGAACAGCTCACTTGGCTTACTCGAGTCTTACCTCACTGGTAGAGTACAGAAAGTAAACATTAATGGCACCGACTCTTCTGGCGCCTCATTAGTCATGGGAGTACCCCAGGGCTCGATATTAGGACCCCTTTTATTCTTAATATACGTAAACGATCTTCCTTATTTCACTAAAAATCTTTGTGAGATAGTATTATTTGCTGATGACACATCATTAATTTTTAAAAGTGATAGACAAAAAGTAGCACTTGACGATGTAAATAATACCCTTTCGGAAATATTGCATTGGTTCACAAGTAACAACTTGCTGCTCAATGCGAAGAAAACAAAATGTGTAAAATTTACTATGCCCAATGTTAGACATGTGGATACTCATATTACTATGAATAATGAATTAGTTCAAATAGTCAATACCACAGTTTTTCTTGGGATAACTCTAGATAGTAAACTACAATGGGGTCCTCATATCACAGCCTTGGCAGGAAGACTTAGCTCAGCTGCCTATGCGGTTAGAAAGATAAGGTCTCTGACTGACGAAAAAACGGCACGATTAGTTTATTTTAGCTACTTTCATAGCGTTATGTCATATGGTCTGCTGCTGTGGGGCTCAGCTGCCGATATTGAGACAATATTCATATTACAGAAACGAGCTATACGAGCAATCTATAGACTCGGACCCCGTGACTCGCTGAAAGAATTATTTAAAGAAATTAATATTTTAACAGTTGCTTCTCAATATTTTTACGACAACATCTTATATGTACGGAAGAACATGGATCTCTTCAAAAAAAATTCCGATAACCATAATTTTAATACAATAAATAAAAATAAACTGGCAATGACAAAAATTAGACTTCATAAAGTTGGTAATTCGTTTGTTGGCAAATGTATAAAAAATTATAATAAAATTCCTCAGGATTTGGTTGACATGCCTCTTAATAAGTTTAAAATAGTAGTTAAAAAATGTTTGATGATGAAAGGCTACTATAATGTAGACGAATATCTTAATGATAAAAATGCATGGTCACCCTAATCTTCTGTTGTTGGCCACTCGTATAATACAATAGAAACTAATTGTAACAATGTAATCAAAACAATATTAAAAAAGAAAATGGATAATCTACCTGAGTTTCTTGCTGGTCTCTTCTCAGGAGAACCAAATTACCGAACCAGCGAAAGAATCATTTTCTAATGGTTATTTATGTACTTACTTAATTTAGTATTTTTATAATATTACTTGACAAAATTGTAAAATTTTGACATTCATATGTGCTCTTTATGTGCCTAAACTGAATAAATGAAATTGATTCTTTGATTCTTTGATTCCTCTCGGGCTGCCGCGTCGTCTGGGCGGCGATGCCTCCGGCGAAACATGGTATACTGGCGGCGGGCGGAGATGCATGCTGCGCGCAGCTCTGCAATCTCCGGCGACCACCAGTACACCTGCTTCCTTGCCGGTCTGGGTGTAACCCTAGGCATCGGCGCATCACAGATTTGCGACATGGCTCTCCTGAACCACTCCGCCTCGGCATCCACATCGGCAGGCCGGTCCGGTGCCGGAATCCAGGCCTGCACGATGGATGCCTCCAGGAGAGCCTCCCGATCCAGATGGTGAAGTGCCCAACGCGGATCCGGGGGATTTTCTACCGGCTGCGGGAGGTCAGGGGGACGACATCGAACCTGATGTACCGATGGTCCAAGTGCGTCTCCTGACCCTCCTCCACGTGCCAGCCAGTAATACGGGCGGCGAGGTCAGAAGTCGCGAAGATACGTCCACGACTGAGCTGGTCCCCCGCCGCCAGAAGGTGGCGACATTCCCCCGGTTGAGGACCTGTAGACCACGCGTTCTGGTCCAGTCCTCAAGAAGCCTACCCTTGTCCCTGGTTTCCCGGGAGCCCCACGCCACACTCCAGGCGTTGAAGTCTCCCAGGAGCAGGACAGGGCGAGGACGACACGCAGCGAAGACGACGTCGAGCTCAGTGAGCCATAGCTCAAACTGAGTCTCGTTCAGTGTCGGCGAGATGTAGGTGGCCACGACTGCCAACCCGTCGTAGTCCGCCGCAACACACCCGCGGCCCCTTGTAATGATCGCAAGGCGCGAGCTGTCTGCTGCGGACCCCCCGAACATAAAACAGGCCGAGCCGTCCTCGTCCACCGGGCTTCCCGGGTGGACGTAGTACGGCTCCACGCGACCACGGCCAAGTTTATAGACCACTGCCGGATGCTCTGGTACAGAAGATCCTGAGCAGCGCGGCAGCGGTTCAAATTCACTTGTAGGATGCGGATATGGGCGTCAGACATTAATGGACGTCCATATCAGCATCCCGCCGAGAAACATCTGGTCGTGCAGTAGCGGCACCCCCACCGCTCTCAGCGGACGGACGAGGCTTTGGCCTCGAGGCGGCGCAGGTTGTGCTGCCGACCCGGTGGTCCGCAGTCTTGCCCTCCGCCTCGCATCTAAAGCAGCGAGGCGGGGCATCACAGGCACTTGCCTTGTGACCGGGCCGGCTGGTGCGGAAGCACCGATCGCCCACGGTGACTTCCGCTGTGCACTGCACTTCGACGTTCCCCACCACCATGCACCGGAAACATCTGGTTTCCCGGGCACGAAGGAGGTGCACTTGTGCCTTTAGGAAGCCCCCTAAGAGGAGGCTTCGTCCGTCCGTCACTTTCAGTGCCGCCGCGACGGGGCACTGGACGACTGTCATCCCATGACCAGTGGAGCCGAAGGAGATGTCTCCAGCCTTCACCTGGTCACGGGGGCAGCCGCCCGCCTCCACGACGGCGGAGATTACTTCCTCCGTCGTGGCCACGTCATCCAGATCCGTGATGCGCAATGCAGCGCATTTGGTGGGTCTGGTGACGGGGACGGCTGCTGCGTCCAGCGCGTCCCTAAGCTGCGCCGGAGACCTCGAGGAGGCGAGCCCCGGTGCGTGTCGTCTTGCACAGGAGACCCCCCTGGATATCGAGGGCTTAAAGGTTGACTGAGGCTTTAACTTGCGTCAGGACATCAGCGTACCCCACACCCCTCTTCACACCCTCCGTCGTCACCGTAAGGACGACGGCTGTGGAGCGAGGAGCGCGGGGCCTCTTCCGACGCCTTCACCGCGGCGGCTTTGGCCGCTTTCTTGGCTACCTTCGTCTTCCTCTTCTTGGCCACTATCTCCCATACCTCCCGTCCGGAGGGATGAAGCAGCGGGAGCGGAGGAAGAGGAGGCGGTAGGGGTGCCACTCTTCTTGCCGCGCCCCTTGGACTTCCGCGCCTGGGCCGCGGTCTCGGCTGGCAACCGGTACGCTGAAGCGGACTGGGGCGGAGCGGGGTGGCGGACAGCGGGTGTGCCGCTTGGTCCTGGAGCGGGAGAACCGCCAACAGCCGCCGCGTATGAAAACGCGGGACGCGCTAGCGGAGGGCGGTACGCCCGGTCCTCTAGGACCGCAAGGCGCCTCTCGATCGCCGTCAGGACCTGTACCATAGTCGGCACAGGCTGTGGCGGCGATCCGGGCGCCGTGGTGGGTGCCGTGGTGGGCGCCGTGGAGGGCGCCGTGGTGGGTGCCGTGGTGGGTGCCGTGGTATGCGCCGTGGTGGGCGCCGTGGTGGGCGCAGTGGTAGGCACCGTGGTGGGCGCCGTGGTAGACGCGGTCCCAGGCGCCTTTTTCGGCGCTGGTCCAGCCGTCGGAGGAGGTGGCGGCAGCATGGGACCGGGAGGCGCCTTGACCACCTTGGTCAAGTCAGCGACCTCCCGACGCAGGTCGTCCATCTGCTTCCGGGAAGCAGCGAGCTCCACCTCCAGGCTCGTCACCTGCTTCCGGAGCCTCGCCTTCTCCTTGGTGACGCTCCGCGCGAGGAGCTTGTCGAGGGAAGATTGGGCTTCACCCACCAGTGAAGCCACAGTCTTCTTCCTCCCCGCCACGTTCCTGTTGCCCTCATGGCCGCGTTCATGCGGGCAAAAACGCTCATCAGCTCCCGCGCGGGCTGCCCACCGATTTCCCTGCGACTTCGCTGGGACAGCTGGACCAAGGACGGAGGAGGAGTTGGCGGCCGCCTTCTGTACGCGTCGAGACGCGTACGCACCGTCTTGACGCACCTCCTCCTCCGAATCGCTGGAGAGGAGGGACCCCCACCCGGAGCAGCTGGTGCTTCGGTCGCGCGGCGGCCTCCCCTTCTCGAGGGATCTCTTCTTCGTCGCAGAAGAGCGGCCCTTCTTCTTCACACTGCTGGGAGCTGACCCATCATCAGTCCCAGCAGCATCAGTTCCTTGGGGTGTCGACATCGCGCTGCATCTAGACGGCGCGGCGCGAGCCCCCAAATCAATTGGCATCGGAATCAGTTGTTTGTGCATAAGGTCGTCGGTTGACACTGCCCGGGAAAGGGCAGTGTCGGGACCGGGGGTCTCTTCAGGGTTCATTTCGTAATATAATTCGCTTTTCTTTGGTCACAAGTTCAGATTAGGACGTTCGGTCACCCAACGAGCCACTGCGTTACCGTGGTCAAGTTGGGGTCCAGGGCGGACGGCGAGGACGTAGTCACTAATCACTTGGGGCCCCGCCCCTACATAATATACTAAGCTACGCTATGATGTAAAAAGGATTATCTTCAGAAATTCTGACCTGAAATTTTTTTATAAGATACTTTAATTCTAAGTTTACTCGACACAAAGAAAAACTTCATAAATTTATTGACAGCTAAGTCGGAAGTTGCGCACTACTTAATGCGCTTTTGAGCATAAACACGATAAAGTAATAGAGTAATAAGACTTAACTCCGACCTGTCAAGGTGAATGGTCACGTATCTTTCTGTCGTCATATAAATTCGATAATAAGTTTTTCAGTGATAGTTTCCGAAAGTGTTATATAACATCTTATACACAGTGATACCAGATACCAGGTAATGGTGTAAACAGTTCCTCGAATGATCTTCGGTCGACAAGACCATCGCGTAAAATAATATTCATTGACATAGTTTTTATTTGTGCTACCCACATCGGCATCGATGTAAAAAATTATCTTGGACCGCGGGCTGGCGAGTGAAGCGGACATTAGTGACAAAGGGCCTTTCACTGAGGAGTGCTTCGGAACACATTAAAATAAACTTAAGTCGTCAACGGCATTCATTCAACCAACTTCTGTAGGCGTGAGCAGAGACGTACATACACCTGCAGACCGTGGTGAACCTGCTGACTGCGAACTTGTATCGCGCGTAGGTTGAATACAGTAAGGAGTGAACTTGTGGTGCTTGGGTTCCCTGAATAAGGCGAGAAAATACCTATACGCTGAGAAAGAGAGGATCACGTGATTCGGGAGAAACATACTATACCTACCACATTTTATTTCGAATTTTTTGCGGCTCATAACTCGGGAACGGCAGCAGATGGGACCGCAGTGTTTGCAGTAACTGATAAGGCCGGGAAGAAAGCAGAAAGTAGAAGACATCGCGGGGACTATTTCGGGGCTAAAGGAAAACAAAAATATTTTAAACACATTTTATTTCAAAAACTTACATTTTTCACAATTAATTGCAAATATTTGACTTACTCATAAATAGCTTAATTGAGCTAATAATTACGTACAACATATATTGCCCGTATTGGCTTAGATTTAAGAGACTTCGTGCAGCAGCGCTATATGACGGGAGTAGAGTATTCTCTACCCCTACTAGTTTTAAGATAGTTTTAGGATAGACTCAACGTACTAAATTGTAGGTTCACTGACTTACTGACTTACTGACATGCTGACTACTGACCGAAGAATTTGCTTTCCAGTGCTGATTATCTTTACATAACATTAAAGTGTGACCCTCAGACGGTGGTTGGATTCGGCCCGTCACGTCTGGGAGCTGGAACTGACTGCAGGTCGAGCTGCAAGCGTACCTACTATACACACACAACACACTTCACTCCGGGTACACAGACATCACATATACTATTCACACACACAACCAATATACTACAATACACACACACTCATAGATACATACCACATTATTAACACTTACCTGTTTCCTGGGCTGGTCTCCGTCGGGACATTAGCATCGTAGATTCTGAAAAATAAAAACATTAGATTAGGTACTTTCCTTTCTTACATTTAGAATTGACATTATAATTTTTACATATAAAACTTACACAATCTTTAATTATTATAGTACTTTTAAAATTTTTGTACCTTTAGATAATGTCATTTGATAAAATGCCTTTGCCAGAGGTTTCTCCAAACTGCGAGGACCGCGCTGTTGAACTGTCCAGTCCCCTAGTGGTGATCGAACCGTTTCGGCCTGTTAGGCGAAGTGTCGATGAGCTGGAGCATCGCGGAAAAACGACCCCAAACCGCGACGGTGCCGCCGCCGTGAAACCGAGCCGTAAACAGAAGGAGACGCTAATACCAATGCGTCTTTTCCAACTGCCAACAACACCTCGAGGCCGGTACTCTGCGTTGCTTCAGTGCATCGACACCATTAAGGAACAGACGGCACTATCGAGGAATATTAAGAGGGAAGTTAAGAAAGAACTTTTGAGTCAGGCGGGAATAATGCTCAAGCTGGTGAATGCATGTGAGTATGAAAGGACAGGAATGAAAGGGATAAGAACGCCGACGTCACCAACGGCTAAAGCGGCACAACCAACAGCCGCGGATAATACATTTATCATAAGAAAGATAGAGGAAAACCATAGACAGTTAAAAGAAAATAATAGAATAATTAGGGAAATTAAAGAAAATTTAGTAAAGCAGACTGAAAAAGAGAAAGATAGAGTAAATGAGAGAAGACTGAAAGAGTGTATGTTGAAAGAAAACGGTAAGATAATAATAGAGTTGAAAGAAAGAATAAAGAGAATGGAAGAGAGAGAGAACGAAAGAGTATGTAAGGAACCTACGACATATGCGGGTGTTGCAGCAGGCCGGAGTGAACAGCAACTTCCAGGGAGGACTGCGCTTCACTCTATGGTCGTCACGGCGAAGAACGACCAGGTTACGGGTGACCAGGTGATGGAACGATTGAGGAAGGCTGCAAATGAGGACGAGGGATGGGTGAGAGTGGAAAAAGTTAGAAAGGCGAAGGATAGAAGGGTGATAATTGGTTATAAGACAGAGGAAGAAAGAAAGAGGGCACAGCAGAGGCTTGGGGAAAGGGACAAGAGCCTCTGCATAGAAGAAATTAAAAATAGGGACCCTCTGCTGGTGTTGTACGGCGTCCTTAAAGTACACAAGGACGAAGATCTGCTCCGGACGGTCAGGACCCGGAACCGAGAGGTGTTCCAGGGCATGAGTCGTGACGATGATAGGATGACCGTGCAATACCGCAGAAATGCGCGTAACCCACATATATGCCACGTGGTGCTCAGGGTCTTCCCGGTGGTTTGGTCTCGAGCCTTGCGCATAGGGAGACTGCACATTGATCTGCAGCCTATTAGGGTTGCCGATCAATCTCCTCTGGTGCAGTGCTCCCTGTGCCTAGGGTACGGGCATAGCAGGAAGTCTTGTAAGAGTACCGAGCCCACCTGCAGCCACTGTGGTGGTCTTCATCTGAAGGCCAAATGCCCGGAGCTGCAGGGGGGGTCGGAGCCTTCCTGCTGCAACTGCCAGAGGGAGGGGCTGAGCGGCACGAGGCACAACGCTTTTAGTGATTTGTGCCAAGTAAGAAAGAGATGGGATGGAATAGCTAGGGTAACCACACAGTGTTGTTAAGGGCGTCCCTAGCGAGACTGTCTCATACAGGATTTTGCAGGCTAACCTCCATAAGGCACAGGTGGCACACAACGACTTTCTGCTCGAGGCCTCCAGGCGTAAGGCGGCTGTTGCACTAGTGCAAGAGCCCTATGTGGGAAATGGCCGGAGTATGAGGACATACCAGGGCGTCAGGGTCTTCCAAAGCACTGCACAAGGAGAAGGGACTGTCAAGGCGGCCATCGTCGTGTACGACTCGACGTTGGACGTCGTGCAGTACCCGCAACTCACTACCGACAACGTGACGGTAGCGGGGATCCGGACCAGTACCTGGAAGATCACGCTGGTGTCCTACTACTTCGAGCCAAACAAACCACTGCAACCTTACCTGGAGTGTCTCGAAAAAATCGAGCGCACGTTGGGACCGCGGTGTCTTGTATTTGGTGGTGACGCCAACGCAAAGAGCAACTGGTGGGGTAGTCCGTTTGAAGACGACAGGGGGGCAATGATGTGCAGTGCCCTAGATCAAATGAGCCTCCAGGTCCTGAATAGTGGTGGTCCTCCAACTTTCGACACTGTGAGGGGTGATACGAGGTACTGCAGCTACGTGGATATTACGTTCTGTTCGAGCGATATGCTCCCGCTGATCGACGGCTGGAGGGTTGACGAGCGCCTCGCGCCAACCTCCGTTCACCATGGCATGGTATTTAACATTAACCTTTTAAAGGCGATAGGGACGGATATAAAAAGAACGACTCGCAGGTATCAAACCAAAAAAGCTAATTGGGATGGGTTTAAAACCCAAATTATCGGTGCGCTCCATGACCGACAAAATAGTTTCACTCAGATAGCGAGCACGCTAGAGTTGGAGACAGTCATTGGAGCGTACTCGGACATTATAGGCGATACCTGCGAGTCAAATATCCCGCATGTCAAAAATAGAGACCTACTTACCATGCCATGGTGGTCGGAGAGGCTCGCTGAGCTGAGGAGGGCCGTCAACACCCGAAGAAGTCGAATCCGGAACGCAGCGCCTGTCCGAAGAGAGGGGGTAGTTTGGCAGTACCTGGAACAATAGGAGATTTATGAAAGAGAAGTAAAAAAGGCACAGGTTGAGAGTTGGAGGGCTTTCTACGGAAAGCAGGACAGGGAGGGAGTATGGGAGGGTGTGTATAGGGTGATAGGTAGGGCCACAGTGAGGGAAGAAGATCTACCGCTAATCCATAATAGAACCCAACTTGACGCGCGGGGCTCGGTTGACCTCCTCGCTACCACTTTCTACCCGAAAGACCGAGTTGAGGAGGATAACGAAGGGCATCGACAGATACGTGAAAAGGCAGCGAAGACGTATGAGGAAGCAGACGGCGAGGGTCATCATGGTGATGACCCACCTTGTACGATGCACGAACTCTGCGATGCCCTAAGTAGATTTAATCCGAGAAAAGCCCCGGGAGCGGACGGATTCACATCCGACATCTGCACTCACGCCATCAGGGCCGACCCCTTATACTTCCTGGAGCTGCTGAATCAGTGCCTCGGCCACGGCTACTTTCCCAAGATATGGAAGGAAGCCGTGGTGGTGGTGCTGAAGAAGCCTGGAAAGGACTCGTACACAGTTCCCAAGTCGTACAGACCGATTGGCCTGTTGCCCGTCTTGGGAAAGGTGTACGAGAGGATGCTGGTCTCCCGACTCAAGTACCATCTTTTGCCAAGGATAAACTCCCGCCAGTACGGTTTTATGCCCCAGAAAAGCACCGAAGACGCCCTCTATGATCTTATGGTTCATATAGTGGCTAGACTCAATGAACAGAGAATGGTCACTATGGTGTCCTTGGACATAGAGGGCGCCTTCGACAGCGCCTGGTGGCCAGCCATAAAAGTACGACTGGCGGAAGAAGGGTGTCCGGCAAACTTGAGGCAGGTGGTCAGCAGCTACCTTAGCGAGAGGAAGGTAAGGGTAAGGTACGGTGGCGAGGAGTGCAGCCGCTCCACAGACAAAGGGTGCGTCCAAGGGTCGATCGGCGGTCCCTTACTGTGGAACCTACTTTTAAATCCTTGAGGCTTGAGCATAGGGCCGTTTACGTCCAGGCGTTCGCAGACGACGTAGTTTTAGTCTTTGATGGGGAATCAGCTCTGGAAATTGAAATGCAGGCCAATGCCTCCCTCACGTATGTGCAGGAATGGGGCATCGGAAACAACCTTAAATTCGCGCCGCATAAGACCTGCGCCATGTTGATTACACGAAAACTGAAGTACGATGCCCCACGCCTGCACATGGGCGGGGTGGACATTGGTCTGTCTACAGAAATTAAAATCCTGGGGCTTACAATTGACCACAAACTTACATTCCACACACACATCACGAACGTTTGCAGAAAAGCGATCGGTATCTACCGAAAGCTGGCCAGGATGGCCCGGATCAGTTGGGGGTTACACCCCGGGTGATCCGGACGATCTACGTCGCGGCCGTAGAGCCGACGATACTGTACGCTGCCAGTGCTTGGCACACAAAGGCGAATAAGCTTGGCGTCCGAAAACAACTGAACGTGGTGCAACGCGGATTCGCTCAAAAATAGTGTAAGGCCTACCGGACAGTCTCCCTGAACTCTGCACTGGTCTTGTCTGGCCTGCTCCCTCTGGACCTCAGACTTCATGAGGTGGCCTTATTATATGAGGCCAAGAGAGGAGTGGGCCAGCCATGGCTTGGGGACTGGGAGGTTGAACGGATGGCCCGAGCAATCGAAGCTCCTCATCCCGCTGTGCACACCGCCCTGGAGTTTACGGATCTGGTAGACGAGGAACAATTAGAAACCGCGATCAATTTTGACGTGCGAATATTTACCGACGGGAGCAAGATTGAGGGCCGGGTCGGTGCAGCTCTATCCTTTTGGAATAGTGCGGCCGAAACGAAGGCCCTCAAACTTGCTCTCGCCCGGCATTGTACCGTCTACCAGGCCGAGCTCTTGGCGTTGTGCAGAGCGGCCCAGGAAATACTCAAGCGAAGCGCGGCCACGTTCGGTATCTTCAGTGATAGCAGAGCCGCGCTCCTGACGGTGATTAACCGTCATGCCCTCCATCCCCTTGCAGTGGAAACCAGATCCGCCATTCGACAAGGCATGGCCCAAGGTAAGGAGATATCCTTATTCTGGGTCAAGGCCCATGCAGGGCTGGGGGGCAATGAGCGAGCTGACGTACTCGCCAAGGAGGCGGCTCTGAGACTGAAGAAAGCACCGGACTACGGTTTGTACCCGGTTTCATTCGTGAAGCGTGTCCTGCGTCAGGACACGCTTCGCAAATGGAATCAGCGGTACAAAGCAGGTACGACCGCCTCCGTCACCAAGCATTTTCTGCCCTGTGCAGTGGGAGCGTATAGTATCGTCCGCAGGATGCCGGTCGCCGGTACTACGACCCAGTTGTTGACGGGGCACGGCGGGTTTGCCGAATTCTTGGCACGTTTCAAATGTAGGGCAAGCCCGTCGTGCGCTTGCGACCCAGACGTCGACGAGACCGTTGTACATTTAATATTAGACTGCCCAATTCACATGCGTGACAGATTTAATTTTGAAAATACTCATAATGTAACTTTAAATCTAGGCGCACCGCGGTATCCAGAAGCTGCTGTTGTAGGACCTCTTGGTGTCATTGGAATTATTGTGTCTGGTATCTGAAGGGTTAAATAGGCAAAATTTACCAAACTTAATAAAATATTTTGGAAACGAATTTTTGGAATATACCCATAGAATAATCGGCACTGTGAGTTAAAGAAACGGAGGAAAAGGAAGGATGTTGTTACCAATATTAGGCATACTATTATGAATTAATATCTTAAAGCATTATTAACTCTGGAGAACTGACAACTGACAACTGACACTGACACGAACTGACACCTACCACTTTTAACCTTCTGGGCTCTCCCATTTTCCTGGAGGCGGTTTCTGAGGCCTATTGTCGCTCGAGAACGTTTACGGGATCTCTCTCCTCACGTGGCATTGTTGCTGCTGCGCGTGTGTTTTGCGATCCCAAAAATAATGTACCTGCTGCGGACTACTCCGACGTGGTTGTGTCCGGAAGCTGTTTCCTCGTTTGACGACGCTTTGAGGGACACAGCTGCGGCGATTCTTAACGTCTCGTTCGACGAGCAGCAGTGGCTTCAGGCGTCTCTACCTATAAGGCATGGGGGCCTTGGATTGCGCTGTATACGGGATGTTGGCTTGCCAGCTTTCTTGGCGTCGGCTCATGGGGTTGCGAACCTAGTTGCTGTCATTCTTTCTCCTAATGGTGACGAGGCAAACATACCCTATGTGCCGGGGGCACTGTTGGCATGGTCTGCTCTTGGCGAGGATGTGGCGGTTCCGGGGACCCCACAAGTCCAGCGGGCATGGGATGATGTTGGTGCTAGGCGGATTTTAAAGAAAGTTATGGACGCGGCATCTGACGTGGAGCTGGCAAGACTCCGGGCTGTATCGCAACCGGAATCAGGGGCATGGCTGCAGGCTGTTACGATGTGCATACAAGGCACATTTTACAAATAACTATTTTATAAACTTTCAACGTTACTTCAGAATATCCAAATCAGACGATGCTGAATTTCTTACCACAAGATATACGAGAAAACATTTAGGACGGGGAAGTTAAAATTACTCCACGCTTAAATGCGTTAACTATATTATGTATTGTATATGTATATGTAGTATACGTAAATACTTATTTTATAAACCGATAGGGGATGCTAGAATATAAAAACATTGCCCTGTCTAATGTAGTGATAAATTGTTAGAAACATTTATGCATAAAATTCTCTTAAGGGCTATTCACCTACGGCCTTAAGCAGTAATTTATATTATTATAATTATAATTTGTGAATATCACGAAGGAGAATCCGGGTTGAGAAAATACTTCTACCCGATATAATTTATTGTGAAGCCGTACCACTTGGGGCGCGGCCTTAAGCGAGAAACCGTTAATTTTATAACTTTTTATTATTGGATAACGTAAAGTCAAATACCGGGATCATATTCCACCTATCTGGAATATTCCCTATTATTTAATATTCTATTGTCGAGACGGCCATAGTGAGACCGTCATGTTGGGGTTCCCTAAATTGGTGAACCATTGGGAGATACTATGCAGTAACATTTTTATTATCTAGACTGCCATTTAGGGACCGTCATTTTAGGGTTTCCTAATCTGGTGAACCATAGTAAAGTTTCAATTGTTAGATGGGAATTACGCATAACGCAGACTCTGTAGGAACGTCGTCTCCGACGCGTAATAGGTAGAAAAGTAGTCTTTTGAAATGTACCCACATTTGTGTTGGGCCTATAGCTAAAATTTATTATCTTATTATTAGTTAAATATTGCATTGAGACTTTCTGCCGCCGGTCGGAGACCGATATATAGGAAGGGGCCAACCACCTGTCTGTGTTTTCCTTGTTCCCATGTTTGTGTTATCCTGTGTTATGTGTAACCTTGCCGTGTACCCACATGTAAATAATTATGCAGCGCGTCCGACAACTAGGGAACCTGTACGGCGATTTACGTGTGGGGCCTACGGCAAGCGGTGCCGAGCCGGTATCTAATCCGCTGCTTGTGTCTATTCCAGAGCTACTTTAGAAAAGCCTATTTGTGAAGATTTTTGGTTGCTGAGCAGCCTGAAGCTGCGCCGTCACTCCGTGGCCTACCATCCGGAGCATCTCGGCCTGTTAAGAGCAAAACTAATTGGAGGACACCAGCGGACCCTGCCGGCCGACCACCGTCGCCCGTAGACCCAAAGTTAAGTGCACCGGGCACTTCCGTAAACAGTATATGTGATCCTATTCGACCGACACACTATTAGCTACTATTATTATATAAACCCTAGGTTCCCTGCTATTAAAGTCACGTTAATTGTTTTAAGTCGTTTTATTTATACTTCCTAGCAGGGGCCGCTTCAAGGCGCTCCCTTCACCGCACCTGGGAACCTTACTAGATGGCGACTCTTTGCGTGTGGCGGTGGCTCTTCGCCTGGGCTACAGAGTGTGCGAACCTCATAGGTGCATCTGCGGTTTTATGATGGAAGCCGATGGTCATCACGCACTTAGCTGCCATCGTTCAACAGGTAGGTTTCCGCGGCACCATGCTCTTAACGATATTGTCCGGCGGGCCCTGATATCGGCCAATGTGCCCTGCGTCCTGGAGCCTACTGGTCTGAGCAGGACGGCAAGCGTCCGGACGGTTTGACCTTGATTCCTTGGAAGAACGGCAAATGCCTAGTGTGGGACGCTACGTGCGTCAATACTGTCGCCGCATCTCACCTTGGTCGAACCGTCCACGCTCCGGCTGCCGCAGCTGAGGACGCGGCGGATAGAAAACGAGTGAAATACGCTGCATTGGAGTCACATTACTTATTTGTGCCCTTAGCGGTGGAGACCTTGGGCAGTTGGGGCTCTGATGCCAAGAGCTTTGTCACGGAGTTGGGACATCGAATTAGGGAGAAGTCCGGTGACGCTCGCTCTGGGTCTTTCCTGGTGCGAAGATTGTCCATTGCCATTCAGTGGGGCAATGCTGCCAGCATCATGGGCACCTTTGCACCAGGAACGATGCAGGACGTAGATTTGTGACTTTTTATTTTTTTATTTTCAGACTAATTAATTGTTTATTTACTTAGTATTTTTATAATATTGCTTGACATGAAATTGTAAAATTTTGACATTCTATGAATAAATTGATCCTTAACTCTGGCATATTTACTATTAATATATTTTTTATTTATTCAATATATATAAATAAACAGTTATTAAAATAATTATTATAAATTAAAAAATCCTAAAAATTAAAACAAGATTATATTTCAAGATTATATTATATCATTGATTACAAAAGGCTTCGCCATATGCGGAGGTGTGGAAAAACCCTCAACCAAAAAAAAATAGAGTAATAAACATAGACATGCGATGCAACCATTTCATCAAAGTTTGACTATTAGTTATTATGGAACGGATTTATACCAACTTCATACCCATACCAATACTAGATATAGGTATTGATTCTGTTGTGTATGAGTACAATACTACCTTCTTCTGGGAGGACCTTTTCTTTTACAAATCATACCATTCCGGTACTTATATAATATTATTATAATAATGCTAATCGAGTCCGAGACACACAGGACTTTAATTGGCTGTGCCATAGCGGCTGGCACGTAAGATTTTGTTGCCTTTCATCAACATTACATCGCAAGGCAATGGGTTTCAAATTTTGTTTTCAAATATAGCTGCTTATTTTATTAAATGATTTCGGCTATTTTTGATATAACCCTCTTTCTAGAGTGCCCGGTGACGGCAATAGGCTTGCCCCCTATTACGTGGGACTAAAATACTGGTAAATTGTGGGTGTGTAATCGCCTCTGTCTATCCCTTCGGCGATATATGCGTGATATGTGTGTGTGAGTGTATAATAATGCTGCTACTTTAGTGACTGTTTAATCATTCATCTAATGGCCTTCTTTTTTTGTCTCGTGCTATAAAATTTCGATTACGAATTCCTCTTTAAATGAAGTTAACGATTCCTTAAACAGCCAGTAAAGTAGAATCATCTCAAGGTCATCTACGAATTTGAAGTAAATGTGAACAAAAATGTTTCAAATGTTATTTCCTTAGTATAATAAATTAAATTTACTAAGCAACAAAGTAACTAATTGCTGGAATAAGAAGCCATTAGTTTAATGTTGGCAGTAAATATCAACAATTAGTTATAATGATCACGTCGTATCTCCTGAAAATCGTGACTGTATTTAATTTATCTCATCAAGTTTCCCTCAGTGTATTTGGATATAGTGTTACGATATTTGAATATAGTGATGCGATTTGGCTCATAAGTCTCAATGGTCACAATACGAAAGTACCTTCAATATAGTTTTACACATACATACACATGTATATCCTCGAAAGGGTAGACACATCCACACCCAGCCAATAAACTAGTTGGTCCCACGTAATAACGTGACCCACGTAGTAACACGGGCACTAGGTATAGGAAATCCATAACTATCTGTAATTCAAAGCAAAATTGCAACGTGCAGGAGTGCAGTCTGAGCGTACATACAACACATTCCAATTTGGGTAGACAAAACCTGCCGAATATCACATGCAACGAGCATTGTTTTTGCTAACATGCATGAGATGAAATATATCTGGATACCTGTACGCGTACGTCTCGGTCCAACCTTCTAAGCATGTCCATTTCCGAAATCTAAAGCGCTAATTAGGCTGCTTCATCTGCGCGCTTTGAAATCTTAAATGAATCTTCCTTTATATAAAGACAAGACAATGTACGTAAAATATAATTGATAAGGATTTTCCAATATAAACACTTATCTGAGTGGTTGATTATTATCATAAAACAAACATTTATTTTTAATAATGTAAAAAAAAGTTCATTTGAGTCCATTTCAGACAGGAAGAGTCAAAATCTCCCTCGTAAAACGGAAATGAAAGAAACTGTCGTCGCCGGCAGACTCGTAGGTACCTAACATCACTGGTACTATATCGAGCGCCACCCTACCTGCAAGCGGGCTTTAAGTCTTTTAAATCAACGACTCGTTAAGGATAAAACTAAGAGCTAACTACACTAGGTTTAACGCAATAATAATAATTCTCCTTAACTTATGTAACATTTTCATTTCACTTTGCTCAGATAACATTTTTATTTTTATTCAAGACATCATCAAACCTTTAAATTTTTATTATGAAAAAAAATTTTTTCGGCTGCAGTGTTACGAGATAAAATATATTTTTGGTATTTATAATACATAGTTAATCAATTTCCAGCGCAAAACCCGTAAGTACATATGCATATCGTGCTCAAATATTTAGATACAGTTAGTAAATTTCTAAATATTAAAATAAAACGTGGGCTACTTTCACAACAGACTGATGTAACGTCTTTAAAAAGACAAAGGTTTAAAACGAGGTCATGTTCTCGAAAGTCAAAGCCACGCTCTGTGTTCAAGTATTGTTGATAGATGAAAAAAATAAGTTTAAAAATCCAGCCCGAAAGCTTCACAGAGCATGACTAATAGGTAAACGTCATGAAACAGAGGACTTGGAAGTAGAAAAAAATACGCGGCAGCTGTTTCAATGAAAAATAACGTATCATTAATCATAACGATGAAAGGAAAGCGCGACAAGGCAGCGCGACAAATACCTTCATGTAGACTCGTCCCTGTGTTTGTACTTACACGTCTCATCCGTTGCCGCTGTAATGATGTTCCCTCTGAATAGAATCTAAAAAAAATTGTAATATTTGTTGTAAACAATATAACAATGGATACAAAAACACTACCTAGAACATTAACTACCTACCTTTGAATTAATTAATACCTTTTGTTCAATAGGTAAGTACCAAAATCAATACCAAAAAAAAAAGTGTAAAATCTATACATAGTATTTTTGTATTTTCATTAAATTTTAACACAATCTAGTCATCGGAATCTTGCGTAAAATTAACAGCTTAAGCGATCTTCAGTAGAACGCTAAGTAGGGATATTGTATCTGGAACCGGCCCTAAGTCTAAACTTAGTCCCAATTCCATTGACTTGTATCTTTAGACCCTTTTTATTTTTATTTTTTTTAATTCCGCGGCCTAAGGCCGCGCCCGCTCTAACGTCCGTTGCCGGGCGTCTCTGGTTACTAGCAGAGGGTATGTCCAGTGGCGCCCGGCGGACTTTGACCACCCCTGTGGTCTCTGCTGGTGTTGGGTCGGGACGAGAATCCCGCGTCATTGGGGTAGGGTTTTATCCCGCGTCAGTGAGTGAATCTGGTTGCGTGCTATGGAGCAAAGGCCCCGCAGCACGCAACCCTTCTAGCCTGCTTCTGTAAGGACGGCGGGTGGCGAACCCGCCGTCCTCAGGCCCCGATCATGGAGGTCGATAGTCTTGGGCGTAGTCGCGTAGTCTGGGGCGGCCTGGCCGCCGACTACGGAACTCGGCGGGGAGGGTACGCTCCCTCTCCCTCCCGGCCGCCTCCTTCGCGAGCATGACTTGCTCGCAGAAGGACACGGCCGCGTTCCACCTACTCCCGCTGGAGACCATGGCTTGAAGCATGGTCTCCAGCGAGAGGGTATCCACGCCCAGACCCACTACGAGGTCCCGGCGCTGTCGCCCACGCTGAGCACTCCACCAACGTGTGGAGTGCGGTGTCGTCGTCGGAAACCTCGCAGTGTTATCTTTAGACTCTTGACAGTATCCTGTATTTTTACAATTTATTTTAAAACTCACTATGATTTTTCCGCCAAACTCAGCATATGCATTCCTAGGGTTGTCTGTTTTGTGGTAAAACAATTTACTGCTCACGTACTTTAATATAGGAGGTACGTGCGTCATTTGAATAGAAATGAACCAGTTCCGTGCATAGCATATGTAGGTATGTCATAGCAACAATATGATACAGTCGAAACGGCTGGGTATTAAATGGAAGTAAAGCTATTTTCTCATTTCATAATCAAAACGTTGGTTTGTGACCCTAAATTGTAAAGGTATACGAGATTAAACAACGGGAATAAAATTTATTAAACATTTTGAACTTTTTATTTCCGATGGGCTCGCCACCTGTTTAACAAAGTGACAGGCAAAACGTAGACATAATAAGTGCCTCTATCCATCCCTTCGGAAATAAAGACGTCATTTGTGTCTGTCTGTCTCTCTGATAGATGGCGAGTGTCACCCGTTTTCTTCGTGGCGACTACTAAGTTGCTCTGATACAGGTTGCCCATTATATGTTTGCGTTCCACATTTCATTGAAACACGTCAAAAAACAAGATCGCAGAACAATAACTACAAACAATAATAAGTAAATTTTTTTGCCATACTACAACTTAAACTGCAGTGACGTTCGTCATCCTCGACTGCTTGACTGTTCTGACGTGCAGAGTGGTTGTTAGTGGTTCAGACCGGTACTCAGCGCTCTATACATTCGGAGTATAGAGATAGTTGCCCTGAGATTACGACACACTGTGACAAGTTTACGTTTTCTCTAAGAAGTCGATTTATACAACCATAACTGTACTTTACCAGATTGGGAGGTATACATGGGGCACACTAAAAGTTTTGCACTTCTAGCTAATCGGAACTATTTGAATTTCGAATGTTATATTTTTTTAAACGTTGCAACCTTCTTAGTAATAAAAAAACACAATTGGTGGGAAATCATTTATCAATTGTTTTTTATCACACATCAAAGTTCTACGTTTGCATACGTTCGCATTCGCGAAAATGGAATTAAGTCGAAAAGATTTTAGAGCGATGATTTTTTATAATTTTAAAAGTTCTCTCTCTCCGCAAGACTGTGCCGCTCGTCTTCAAAATGCTTCTGGGACAGAAGCACCTTGTTTGAGGACCGTGAGGCGATGGTTTACTGAATTTGAGAGAGGTCGAGTTTCTTTACATGACGAATTTCGCGAAGGGCGGCCTTCAACTACCGTCAACGAAAATAATGTGGCTACTGTTAAGCGGTTAATTGAAGAAAACCCGCGGATTACCTATGAGACTATTCGAGGACTATTGGGGATTGGTATAAGTCAAATTCAGAAAATTTTACACGAAGAATTAAAAGTTCAGAAACCCTCATGAACTGACAGCGGAGCAAAAGCGGGCTCGCGTGGAATGGTGCTCACAGATGCTACTGAAGTACGACCACGGACATTCTAATGCTGTTTATGACATTGTCATAGGAGACGAAACGTGGATTTATTGTTTTGAACCCGAAAAAAAAAACAGCAATCTTGTGAATGGGTGTTTGAAAATGAGAACAAGCCAACAAAAGTGAGGCAGGCGACAAACGTTGGTAAAAAAATGTTCGCGTTTTTTTCTCAGCTACGGGTCCTATTAGTACAATTCCACTTGAAGATCAAAAGAGTGTTAATGCCGAGTGGTATTCTACCATTTGTTTACCCAGGGTGTCAGAAAAAGTTTGCGAAAGACGACCCAAAAGCCGCGTTCTCCTACATCATGACAACGCTTCTTCGCACACGGCCAACAAAACAAAGTCATTTTTAGCTTCCGGAAAAGTACATTTCGTCACCCATCCTGCGCATAGCCCCGACCTAGCACCCTGTGATTTCTGTATTTTCCCCAAAATCAAAGATTTGATGAGAGGTTTCACTTTTATCAACTCCGAAGAGGCAGTGATAGTGTTCAATCAGCACGTAGAAAACATGCATTCAGATCTGTTTTAAAAAATGGTTCGATCGCATGAAAAAATTTTTAAAATGTAAAGGAGTGTATTTTGAAAAGCAATAAACATAATATTTTGGTTTTAACATGTTGTTTTTATAAGTTACTCAAAACTTATAGTGTGACCTACGTACTACATCTCGTATTTACTGAAGTATCATCCGCTCTTCACGTGGGGTCTTTTTTACTTACGCCGAGGACTAATATTACCATGTCGGTATGCGAAATGGATGTTAATGTTAAAGGTAAATTTATATTTATCTGTGTATTGCCATGCATGAATTGCACAACGGCTAAGTCAATATTTTGAATACAAGAAACACGAAAATGATTCCGCGGACGGAATCGTGGGCAACAGCTCGTTAATTCTAGGCCAAAGGGGTAAAATTTAAATAATGCTTATCTTTACGTCTATATATCATGCACAGAACATAGAAAATGTGAGATATCTCATTCAAGGCATTGTTTTACATATAAATTGATATCAGTTTTTTTATATATATAATATATCCATGGCTGCTTGATGCAGATAAGGCGCGGGGCGCGCTGCCGTGGTTATATTACCTAAACGCTGAATGATATTCCACTGAATGATAAAAAACCGATTATGGAAGTTATTTTAATGCGTATGTACTGCACAACCGGATAAAAATTGCGAATTTAATGCTCGACACGGTCGTAGTGAATTTTAAGTTGGAACGAACTCGATTTAAAAAGAAAAGTTTTATGTTTATTGCGTATCTTAGATCAACTGGAATAGTTTTAATTTTTACACGGGAATTAACACGAATAAAACGACATAGGTTTGCACAGTTGGTTAGACACCAGACTTGGGCCAGCGTCCAGAATACGGACACCGTGAGTGTGGTTTGTGACGGTACATGGCGAAAAAAGTATGGAGACGTGAGGGTAGATGAAGATATCTCCACTTCACGGTCTCGAAGACGGAAGGCAGCCATCGCTGGACCAGTCAGCTTGTGACCACGGCCGGTGTAACCTGATCGAAACGTCAGAATTGCCTGACGTTTGGACCAGGTTATAGAAGCCGTGGTCACAGGCTCACTGTCAGTCCGTAATCAGTACAAGCAAATTAAGTATAAATGAGGAAATATTGAAGTTTAAAAGTAGGTACAAAATATTTGGTAGGTATTTGATGTCACTAATAATTTGATTGTACTAACCTAAATCTGGCACAACAGGTAATGTATGATACCAGAATATTCGATTTCATACCAAAATAATTGATGTGGAAGTAAATCGGGTATGGATTTATGTCAATTTGCATATAAATACTGAGCGGGTGTATGGATTAATTAAATGCGTTGATTTGATGTAAATTGTGTGTTTATTTTATAACATACTAGTGGTCGCCCGCGACTTCGTCCGCGTGGTAATTTGGATTTTCTCCCGTTCCCGTAGTATCGCGCACTTGGTTTGTCATCGTCGCTTCCTACTTACTTGACACTTATCGTCATATTTTGAACAATTCACACAATATCTTTATAAATTGTAGCCTATGTGTTATTCTGATGTATAAGCTATTTATATATTTTTACGTGAAAGAGTAACATACATCCATCCATCCATACATACATACTCACAAACTTTCGCGTTTATAATATTAGTAGGATAATATATATTCCCTTTATCCCATATTCACCTTAAAGTTCTTCTTCTTCTTTTAAAAACGTGGCTCCATCGATATTGATCGATGATTCGCCAATGTTAAGGTAATGCTTGATTAGTTGATACTACCCGCACAGAAGAACTAGTTATTCCTAACTAGCTCCAGGTGCAGGACAAGAAACGTTGTTCGGTATGTGAGTATCTGGGAAACCGATTTTTGCGGAGCGCCAGAGGTAACCTAAAAAGCCACCAGCCATGCGCTCAGCAAAAATCGGGTAACGTTACCCTAGCAGGAAAGTTGCTTGTAGAATAACATGAGTGGTACGTATAATTAGTGCGTGCGTCGAAAGGTATTATATGTGCGCCTATGTAATAAATATGCACGTGTACCTCTTAATTTGTGCCTATTTGTGAGGTATTGTGATTTAAGAAAATATTTTTAGATTTCGAGTAATCTCACTTTGAAAATTAAACGAAAAACTCTCGTAACTCATAAATAAGTAAACTTATAAATTCACTGAAAACTGTATTCAGTACTTCTTGAAATCTATAATAACCATACAAAGTCTGCAAAAACGCATCATTCATTAATAACATTAAAAATTAAAAAGACCGTGTCATAACTTTGACGCCAACATACAAGAAAACGGCAGAATCCAAGATGTGCTGGCATAAACCAAAAATTAGTGACTCCAGTCAACTATCTTGGTTTAAACTTTCAGCTTGGAAAACTTTATATATATGGAGATATAACCAAAAATCAAAACACGTAAATAACGCTCGCTTATCCGACCAAATTCGGTTGTGTTCAAAAAAGCGGCGGATACGTACTTATTGATGACATTCTTTACATGAACGTATTAAACCTTAGTTGTCATACGTACAGTCAAGTTCAAAACGTTTCTTGGCGATTACCATAAGTATACGAATTATATTATTATTTAAATAATCATGGGGGAAAACTAAAAATATACCTAATTGTAGATATCAATACACGGGTATTATGCCAAATGAAAGAACTTGTTGATATGTAAATTATTATAATTTTCACTCTTAGAGTAATTATGGCATCAGATCACCAGAACAAATTAACTATAAATATCAGAACACAAATAGTTCAATCACTTTAAGTTCACCTTATTTACATATTGCGTACATATATGGTCATTATTTAAAATCACAGATTTGTTTTTTATATAGTTACCTACTTTATAAAAAAAACATACCTAATCCCTGAAAACCACAGTCCTAATCACTGAAAATCACAGATCAGAACTTGTTGATTTCTAAATTACTTATTAGTTTATCTATTTGTCTCTGTCATACTAATACCGTACGGATACTACCTTTCTCACTTTGGTCCAGCTAGATAGCGAGCGGCTTCTTGTGACGTCAGCGCGCGCGCGGGCAAGAGTAGGTACCTATCTAGCGACGTACGTGTCGGCGTGATGCGAAATAAAAGAATCTACTAATGTAATAATGATGAATGAATGATGAAAAGTAGGTAGTTTGTCTTTTTAATACACGCTTTTATTTAGGTACTATTGCGTTAACCGAACAAAAAGGGATTTTCTGTCCAGGTGCTAACTGCTATTGAATACCTCTTTAAAATACATAGATAGGTATGTAGGTAGGTAAGTACAGTCGGCCCCAAAAGTCGCTGAACACATTCAAACTTCCAAAACATCTGAACACTAAAAATGTCATAAGTCAGTGACGCAACAAGAGAACAAAATAAACTCAACATACAAAAGGTCCATAAAAAGCTAAGCACTAGTATTCCAAAAGTAGCTGAACACTAGTATTCCAATAGTAGCTGAACATCATTAACATCATAAGTAGATTAACAAATCATATTTTCAATGTTGTTGCCTGTTAATCTAATTTTGGTTTTCTTGATGTAACACGAATTTTGGTCTTTTGACATGTAGCATAATTTGAGAAAAGTTTTAAAGTTAAAATTAATCTCCATTGGTGCAGTGCTCCCTATGCCTAGGTTATGGGCACAGCAGGAAGTACTGCCAGAGTACCGAGCCCACGTGCAGCCACTGCGGCGGCCTTCACATGAAGGCCAAGTGCCCGGAGCTGCAGGTGGGAACACAGACTTCCTGTTTTAACTGCCGTCGGGACACACTGGGGCACACACGGGATGAGCGACACACGGCACAGCGCGATGTATAGCACATGCTCAGTTAGAATGAGATGGGACGAAATAGCACGGACAACCCCTCAGTACTACTAAGGGCGTCTCGGGTATTGCTACCCCATACAGAGTCGTGCAGGCAAACCTAATGAAGAAACAGGTGGCAACCCAAGACTTCCTACTCGAGGCCTCCAGGCGTAAGACATCCATAGCACTCATACAGGAGCCTTACGTGGGCAGTGGGAAGAGGATGCCGGGATAACAGGGCGTCAGGGTCTTCCAGAACGCTGGACAAGGAGATGGCACAAGGAGGCGGCCTCGTATACTCGTCGTATACTCGATGCTAATCCATCGTCCTCAGGCTCCGATCATCGAGGTCGATGGTCCTGGGCGTATTCACGTCTGCGGCGCCCTCGCCGCGCACTTCGGAACTCAGCGGGGAGGGTACGCTCCCTCACCCTACCGGCTGCCTCCTTCACGAGCATTACCTGCTCGCAGAAAGAAACGGCCGCATTCCAGTGACCCGCTAGAGACCATGGCTCGTAGCATGGTCTCCAGCGAGAGCGTATCTACGCCCAGGCCCAAAACGAGGTCCCGGCGCTGACGTGTGGAATGCCGTGTCTACGCCGGAAGTCTCGCAGTGTTGACACGCGGGTCTAACCTCACGATGCATGCGAAACAGCTACTCACAGAAGTTTCCGTGCCCGGTGATGATCTGTGTCGCACGATACGTGAGGCCACCGTGCTGCCTCTGCAGCCACTCCTCCATGATCGGTCTCACCGCCGCGATGGTGGTGGTTCCCCACTTTGGTTGCTGAAGTCGCACCTTCCATGTCTCCATGAGATCCTGGCAGAGTTGGGACCGCTGAGCCTCGATTTCTCGAGACGCAGGCCTGTGGTCCCACTCCAGCGCCTCCTTGTGCCATTAGAACTATGACGCAAGGGCTCTCGCTTCCAGGTCCCATGGAGGGGTCGCGGCTAGGAGACATGCAGCCTCTAGGGAGATCGCGCGGTACCCTCTTATAGTTCTGACGGCCAAGGTCCTCAACAATCTGTGTAAAACAGCAGCGTTGTTGCCCGTCAGTCTCGGTGCCCATACGGGAGCCCCGTACATGGCCATACTCCGTACGATCCCCAGGTACAGTATCCTGCAGGAAGCGTTAGCGAAAGGGACCCCCTTTAAGTTGTCACTTTGGGGACCAAACTTCGGAAGTGTGGTCCGAAGTTCCACCGGCTATCAAGTACGAGCCCCAGATACTTCATTGTGGGCTCGATGCCGATGCTAACGCTCCCTACATTTACGCTGGATCCTAGAGGTGGCCCGCGCCGAGGTTCGTGAAAACACAGAGCCTCGGACTTATTCAGTGCCACGTCCAGTCCCAGCCGCCGTATCCGACCCACGACTTCAGCAACCCCAGTCGTGACCTTGCAGGATGATGGCGTTCAAATATTTACATGGGCCGGAAAAATGAGGCCAAAATTTACCTGGGATGCTTAGTTTCCGAGATTTGGGGAATTTTGCGGGATGAAAATTCCCAGGATTTTTTTGCAGGTGAATGGAACTTGTGATGGGAGGTGTTGCAGAGGGAACAAAAATTTGCCCAGAATTTAGGTGGGAAGCTCAGTTCCCGGGATATAGAGGCTGGGAAGTTGGTAATGTCGGGTGTAACTAAATCCAATTTAACCTAATGATGATTGTACTCTTCAGTCATTTGGTTTGATGCCTTTCTAGCGCCATCCTGGCGCGTTGCTTGTGAGTTTAGCAGGCTACCAATTTTTTGACCAATTGCAGTTGCAACGTAGTAGTATAGCAGTAGCATGGCGTTTTACGTTCATTACGCGACCCAGGAAGTCTGTGTTCCCACCTGCAGCTCGGGGCACTTGGCCTTCATATGAAGGCTGCCGCAGTGGCTGCACGTGGGCTCGGTAATCTTGCAGTACTTCCTGCTGTGCCCATAACCTAGGCATAGGGAGCACTGCACCAATGGAGATTAATATTAGCTTTAAAACTTTTCTCAAATTATCCTACATGTCAAAAGACCAAAATTCGTGTTACATCAAGAACACCAAAATTAGATTAACAGGCAACAACATTGAAAATATGATTTGTTAATCTACTTATGATGTTAATGATATTCAGCTACTTTTGGAATACTAGTGTTCAGCTACTTTTGGAATACTAGTGCTCAGCTTTTTATGGACCTTTTGTATGTTGAGTTTATTTTGTTCTCTGGTTGCGTCACAGACTTATGACATTTTTAGTGTTGAGATGTTTTGGAAGTTTGAATGTGTTCAGCGACTTTTGGGGCTGACTGTACCTACTGTATGTGTTTTTTAAAAAACACTTGGAATGAAGATAATGTATGTTGCAGTTACCTACTTACATCCCTTGGAATAATACTTAGGTTACTTTTATAAAGTACATAACATGCATAGTACCTACGTAGGTACAACATAATTTTTATTTTATTTATGTTATTTTCTACTTCAGTGTACACGTTTTAACCAGCCCGCGAGTAAAGTTAAGAAGGTCGTCAACATGTATGTATCCGCCGCTTTGTTGTACACAACCGAATTTGATCGGATAAGCGAGCGTTATTTACGTGTTTTGATTTTTGATTATATCTCCATTTATATAAAGTTTTCCAAGCTGAAAGTTTAAACCAAAATAGTTGACTGGAGTCACTAATTTTTGGTTTATGCCAGCACATCTTGGATTCTGCCGTTTTCTTGTATGTTGGCGTCAAATTTATGACAAGGTCTTTTTAATTAGCAGACTTTGTATGGTTATTATAGATGTCAAGAAGTACTGAATACAGTTTTCAGTGAACTTATAAGTTTACTTATGTATGAGTTACGAGAGTTTTTCGTTTATTTTTCAAAGTACATATAACATAGCATCACGCCTTTTTCCCCGAAGGGGTAGGCAGAGGTGTGCAAACACACCCACATCTCGCCAGCTATGTTAGGTCCCATGTAATAGGGGGCGAGCCTATTGCCATTTACCGGGCACAAGTTCCAGACTCTGGGATAATTATCTGGGTAAAATTCTAAAGAGAATTATACATTATCCACCAGACCCGGGAATCGAACCCGAGACCTCGAGTGTGGCAGTCCGTACATAGTACCATTGTGCCACCGAGGTAGTCAAAGTATTTTTCAAAGTATTTTTCAAAGTAATTTACTCGAAATCTAAAAAATATTTTCTTAAATCACAATACATCACAAATAGGCACAAATTAAGAGGTACACGTGCATGTTTATTACATAGGCACACATATAATACTTTTCGAGATACACGATTTAGCATAACGTTACCCTAGCAGGAAATGCAATATCTCAATAACCTAAACATGCACAAATTCTATATTTCGTGTTACTCTCATGAAATAGTGAGTTGCCCAATTGCCGGTTCTGGGGATTTAGACATATATTTGCCATAGCTTTATAAATAGACATTTATAAATTTGTATAGGTATAATAAAATACGGGCATAAAATATCCTGTGTACATAGAATAACTAAATAAATAAAAAAATATTAAATATTTTTAGTCATTCTCACACAACGTCATCTATAGCCCAAATTAAGCTAATATAAGCTTGTGCTATGGGATCGAGATGAAAATATATTAGTAGAAGTGGTTTAGTTGCCCTCTATAAGTCTATATTTTCTGTTAATGTTTGAATACTCTTTGGTAAGTATCTATCTGTATATAATTAATCATGTTTGAAGTTTGCAGCTGTATGTTGAATAAAAAAAAAAAAAAAGAAAAAAAAAAAAAAAGAAAAAAAAAAAAAAGCTGTATGTTGAAAATAATAACTTGAACATTTTATACAGG
Source organism: Nudaria mundana (assembly GCA_963556515.1). Classification (NCBI taxonomy): domain Eukaryota; kingdom Metazoa; phylum Arthropoda; class Insecta; order Lepidoptera; family Erebidae; genus Nudaria; species Nudaria mundana. The sequence goes on from OY748293.1 coordinate 12,310,077, forward strand.
TGGCACAACCTATAAGAAGTATAGACCACACCATTCCTCCGAGTAGCCAGATGAATACAGTTACTTACACTATAAAAATATAAGTAACACAAACATTTACTATAATCGGTTAAATCTGTTCAGATAATTTTTTTTAAATTTATTTATTATTACATTTATACATAATGAGAATGAGAGGATAATAAATAACTATCCCCTTAGATATTATTGTGAAAATGTTATTTGAACTTGTATAATATGGGCATTTAATGTAAATTGATTGATTTCGCTTCGGTTCCGGTGTGCGTTACCCTAGCAATGAAGTTGCTCGTAGAGTGACATGAGTGGTATGTATAATTAGTGCGTGGTCTACTGTAACTGTGCAGCGACTTTACAATTTGTGCCTCCTGTCGTTTTCGAAAAAGTGGAAAAAACGATTACGATACGATTAACGGGTCTTTTACGCGATTATTGAGATATATACATACCTCTTTATTACCCGACGTTTCGGCCCTGTTACAAGTACCGTGGTCACGGATGGACTGAAACGTCGGGTAAGAAAGTTTATAATGTAATAAACGCTTCCCCACCTCTCTGGGGATAGAAACTTATTTTTTTTAAATGCACACTATTGGATATTTACCTTAATTTCCACATACATTTCGGCCTTTTGGCTGCTATGATGCCAGAAACGAACAGCTAAACAGGTTTAACTTATACTTACATGCCTCGTTCCCCGTCTGGGGTTGAAAATTAATTAGGTAGACAATATCATTATGTATGTAATGGTATCAGCTTATGTAAGTAGGTACCTAACATCAAGGCAAATAAACCATGAAATATCTAACAAACTTTTCTTTATTGATTGTACATTTACAATATACGGCCAAGTGCGAGTCGGACTCGCGCACAAACGGTTCCGTCTCAAAAGGGGAAAAAAATCACGTTTGTTGTATTAATATTTACTATTTTTTAGTATTTGTTGTTATACTCGTATAGGCACCAAAAATAATGCTCTGTGAAAATTTCAACTTTCTAACTATCACGGTTCATGAGATACACAGCCAGCAAAGGATGGACAGCGAAGTCTCAGTTCCCGTTCTACCCTTTGGGTACGGAACCTTAAAAAGACCATGCAAACAAATCGGAGACTGGGAAGATTCCCGAAATGCTTGCAGCGTTATTGTTGAGCAGGGAAATAACCAGACACCTGGTTCTGAGAAGAATCGATCGGATGTTTAACAAATAAAATAAATCTCATATCTTTTACGATCAAAAATACATTCAAACCTATTTCCGTTTAATTAGAAAGCTTGATGTCTGCAATAAGTGTCAACACGCTAAAGGATAAAGTACTTCGTTGATTGCCACTCACGTTTTGTGTCTGAGTGTTGACAAGACATTAATGACTTTGTAATTATGAAGATAGCTATTTTACTCCTCATACGGCAATTTCAATCACGACTGTCTTCTACACTATTATTCTAGCGCGAGTATAAAGTCGTTTGAAGTAATTTTACATGTATGTAAATTACCATGTCTTTTAGAACATATTTATTGGAATTGAACTTGAATTGAATTGACTTGACGATATACAACTTTAAAACTTACTTTCTACCAAAAACAAAATAGCGTATAATCTTAACATGGTATAAAACAAAGGCACTTCCGCTGTCTGTCCCTATGTATGCTTAGATCTTGAAAACTACGCAACGGATTTTAATGGAGTTTTCACCAATAGATCGAGTTACTCCAAAGGAAGGTTTTAGTGTATAATTTGTCAAGCGAGCAAATCCGCGGGCTTCCGCTAATTCATTATAAACTAAGTACTAAGTAATAACCTCTGCGTTTACTTTATGCTCTATATACTAGACTTTAGAGCCTAGATGCTGACTGAGGCAGCTGTGGTACTCAGATTGTATTAAATTACTATTTAATTCATCGTATATGTTTAGCTACTATATTCTGAATATAATATATATCACTAAATATTTACTAAATATAAACTAAAACTTTCTTTATACAGTTGACAATAAACTCACCTATAACCTTTATATATTGCTTCCAGAAATACCTATGTATATTGTAATTCTGTCCACTTTGTAAACACTTCAACAACCGCTTTACACATAATTGTAAACCGATTTACCTCCAAGGCTTCTGTATTCATCATACGTCAAGTATCATGATTAACATCACAAAGGAAAAGTTTCATTCACTTGAAATTCACACAAACTGGCTTTACGGCTTTACATTTCGTTTTACGACATCGAATACTCTTTATGCACAAGAGAATATTACATAATGGGATTTATCGTTCAACTTTTAAAACTGCCGTGTAAAATATTACTTTATCAATATACATACGTACTGTCACTTTCCCATTGGGGTAGGCAGAGACTATGTAATTCCAGTTGCTACGATCCGGGCATACTTCTTTCGCTTCTTCCGCTTTCATAACTATTTTCAAGCACGGTCTCCAGTTATGGGTACTCTCGACCTGGCCTTTGGTCAAAACATTTCCGATTTGGTTGAAGTACGTTCGCTTAGGTCGCCCCTTACCTGCCTGTCCATCCACGCCCGCCGTATGTTTGTTTCCTCAATGTTCTTTCGTCCATACTTTCTACGTGCCCGAACCATCTAAGCATCCATTTTTCTATCTTGGTCACTAGAAAGAAGAAGAAAGAAAAATATGTTTATTCTTAGACAGACATGGCGACAACAATACACAAGTAAATATTATTGAGCGGAGCGAAGCGAAGCTCTATCTTAGATGACAAGTGTAAATCGTTTGTGTGCCAACTCCTCCGAAACGGCTCTACCGATTTTGACCAAATTTGGCATGCTGGTCGACATCATACCCGGGAGTGCATATCTCTGAAATCATGAAAATAGAGCATAAAAAAAATTATGAAAATTTGCTCCGCTCAAGATTTGCAATTAGTAGCATGCATTGCATACCTAGTTGAGCGGAGCGAAGCGGAGCTCAATCTTAGACGACAAGTGTAAATCGTTTGTGTGCCAACTCCTCTGAAACGGCTCGACCGATTTTGACTAAATTTGGCATGCTGGTCGACATCATACCCGGGAGTGCATATCTCTGAAATCATGAAAATAGATAGACATTTGCTCCGCTCAACATTTACAAGTAGTAGCATGCATACCTAGTAATACATATGCTAGTACACGCCACATCTGCGTAGAAATTGGTCTCCTCTCAGCTTATGCTGACGTGGGCAGACCCACTATTGCCAGCGCTGGTTTTCAGAGGAGGCCAGTGACACTGAAAATGGCGCACCCATGCAGTATCTCACCCAGGACAATTAATCATAATATCATGCTGCCAAATGCCACCACACAAGAAAAATAATAAACAAACCAAATACATAAATAAACAAATAAAATAAATAAGTGTTGTGTAATATTTATTTGTATTTGACTGCTTTGACTGCTTCGGTGGCGTGGTCGGTAGTGCATCGGCTTTCGACTCCGGAGTCTCGGGTTCGATTCCCGGGTCGAATCAAATATTTGTGTGATCCACAAATGTTTATTTCGGAGTTTGGGTGTTTTCTATGTATATTATGTATGTATTTAGAAATATATAAGTATGTTTATTAGTTGTCTAGATCCTATAGCACAAGCTTATAGCTTAGTTTGGGCTAGATGACGCTGTGTGAGAATGTCCAACAATATATATATTTGTATTTATTTCTAAACAATTCACATTATATCGAAATGTCACATAATGATAAATAAATAATATATGTCATATTCATAATAGAAAAAAAGTCAAATAGAATAAAATTTATTAATAGAATAAAATTTTTATATCAAAATAGAATAAAAGTAATTAACAGAATAAAATTATGAAATCAGAAACAGAATAAAATTAATCAACAGATTAAAAGTACTTAATAACTACAACTGTTACATAATAAAAATGACAAAAAATAAAAACAATGTCAAAAACTAAAATAATCTATTGTACTCCTACAAAAAGTTTTAACTTATAAAATCGTCAACCGAGTACAGGCAACTTTCAACTAGAAAACTCCTGACTAGAGCTTCAAAGTTTTTCGTATATAACGCGCTTTTTATTTCCAGAGGAAGACTGTTAAAACACCGAACCACAGTGTAGAAAGAACTATGCTTGACTACATTTAGAGTCGGCCTAAAAACGGACGACATATCCTTCCTTCTCGTACTTTCCCGCAGTAGCCTTTCCTCTTCTGATTCAAAGCTATGGATGTTTTTAGCCAGAAAAGAAAGCAAGACCAGAACATACAGACCTAGCACAGTCAATATGTCAAGCTCCTTGAAGAACGGCCTACATGACTGTAGCTGACCAACACGTACCTTAATAAAATAAAATATAAATAAAATAACGTTTATTATCTTTGAAATTTTCAGAAAATTATTTAGATTCTTCAGAAGTTGGTGTGACTCTACCGAGGGTTCCAAAATGCAACGAGACTGAGAAGAGCCCTCAAGAAACTCAGCTCGGCTTTTTTCAAAATATTTCATCTTAAATCTAATACAGAGTTATTTAGAAAGGAGCAATTCGTTACGTTGTTACAACCAGGCCGCCTTGTCATCTAAGAAATCATTAATACTATAATAAGCTTTATGGCACAATTTACTTTTTATTAGTTTTTTAAATTTATTGACAGATAAATTTGCTATTTCGGTTGGCAATGTATTGTACATTCGAATAAAGTTCCCGGCAAAAGAATTACTCACTTTATGAAGCCTAAATTTAGGAACAGCCAGTTTATCCTTATTTCTTAAGTTTAGATTATGATTATCACTATTTTTCACAAATTTACTTTTGTTCTTGTGGGTATACAATAAAATTTCATAAATATCATCTGGTATTATTGTCAGTCTAGGTTGACGGATGACAGTACCTTAGTCCGAATGGCACGTTTTTGAGCCACAAAGGCCTTTTGTACGTTGTATTGATAGGTGCCACCCGAGAACAGTATACTGTACCTCAATTTAGATTCGACCAGTGCAAAATACACCTCCCTTAGTTGCTGTAAACCTGCGAGTATCATATCCCTCAAACTTCTCAGAACATAACATGCCGAGTGTATATGGGCTTCTAAGCATTCAAGTTCACATTTCCAGTTTAAAAGCGAATCCGTGTGTGTGTGTCTAGAGTGTCTATGGTAAACTCATAGGTCCGGTACCATATCTTCGCGTTCGAGACCAACTCAACTGACAGCTGTCAGTACTGTCATCCGTCAACCTAGACTGACAATAATACCAGATGAGATGACACGTCACGACATGCGGCAATCCGCCCAAAGCCAAGAAGTACTCCTTGAATCCCCCAAAAATCTTTACAGACAATCATTATTTAAGAATATGATGCAACAACAAATTAAATCAATACAAAATCACTAAACAAAGCGAAATCATGCACCCACAAAGGTGCAAGGAAACAGATATAAAAAATAAGGGTAAGTATCAATCTGGTAAGTTACACTACATACTGACATACCGCACCGCTTTTGTATCACGCTGTTCCTCACTTTATCAATACACACATAGTTTATTATTCTATTCAGTGCTAAAGTATTTATTTTCTTAAAGTCTGAAAGATAAGCAATCTGACGGTCTCAAGAAACACATTAGAAGCATGTTAATAGTACTTTAGTAATAATTATAGTAGCTTGGTATCATAATCGACATCAGTCAGATTAGCACGTACAAAACATTAATAATGCAAACTGCTTTCGGATATTGTTTACAATATATAATACTGCTTCCAAGTTGTTTGTAGCCCAAAATATTATACCTACACCAGTATTAAATAGACACAAGTTAAAGTATATCTCGTGGATGTTTTAGACCGTGAATTAGTTATAAGGCTCTGGAGAATATTTTGTAACAAAATATGTACAAGATACCACATCACTTAGTAACATTAAATACTATGTTTGCCTACCTACGTTTGTGTATGGGTGTCTATGTGTATAGTTTGTAGCTTTTTGTCGTAAAACGGTTAGAAATTTGAAATATAGTAGATACCTGATAGAAATGTAAAAAAGTAAATAAATCATTGTAAAATATAGTTTATTTGTAGTCTTTTAGCTAAATAAGTGAAAGGAGGTTTAATTTGAACAATTTTTCATAACCTCAAAAAAACTTAACATTGAGATTATTTTAGTTAGTTCAAATTTTTTATCAACAACTTTGAAAAAATGAATAGTATGTTAATGATCTCTCTATAACAAGTAGTAGTACCTAGATAGTAAATGATGTAATATGAAGCTATTAGCTAGTGCCCGCGGTTTCGTTCGGATCACCGTCCTTCTTTTACAGCTATAACCTTTCTTCCTTTCTCTCCTTTTTGTATGAAACCTCTGTTGCCGCAAGCTGAACTTAGTCTATTTATTGAAGAATTGATTGAAATCGCGGTCAGGGGTCTTCAAAGACTAGCGTAAAAATAAATATAGGCAAAAACTAGAGTAACGCTTACTCTCTCCAGACGGGAGGGATGGGAAGTAGTGGGAGCCAAGAAGAGGAAGACGAAGGCCGCAAAGAAAGCGGCCAAAGCCGCCGCGGCGAAGGCGCCGAAGAGGCCCCGCCCTCCTCGCTCCACCGCCGTCGTCCTGACGGTGACGACGGTAGGTGTGGAGAAGGGGGTGGGGTACGCCGACGTACTGAGGACTGTGAAGTCCTCAGTCAACCTCTCGGCCCTTGACATACAGGGGGGGCTCCGGTGCAAGACGACACGCACCGGGGCTCGCCTCCTCGAGGTCTCCGGCGCCTCCAGCGGCCCTAAAGCTGACGCCCTAGCGGCTCAGCTTAGGGACGCGCTGGACCAAGAAGCCGTCCGCGTCACCAGACCCTCCAAATGCGCCGCATTGCGCATCACGGGTCTGGATGACGCGGCCACGACGGAGGAAGTTGTCTCCGCCGTCGTGGAGGCGGGCGGCTGCCCCCGTGACCAGGTGAAGGCTGGAGATATCTCCTTCGGCTCCACTGGTCACGGGATGACAGTCGTCCAGTGCCCCGTCGCGGCGGCACTGAATGTGGCGGACGGACGAAGCCTCCTCGTAGGGGGCTTCCTAAAGGCGCAGGTGCACCTCCTTCGTGCCCGGGAAACCAGATGTTTCCGGTGCATGGTGGTGGGGCACTTAGGAGTGCAGTGTACAGCGGAAGTCACCGTGGGCGATCGGTGCTTCCGCTGCAGCCGGCCCGGTCACAAGGCAAGTGCCTGTGACGCCCCGCCTTGCTGCTTTAGATGCGAGGCGGAGGGCAAGACCGCGGATCACCGGGTCGGCAGCACAACCTGCGCCGCCTCGAGACCAAAACCTCGTCCGTCCGCTGAGAGCGGTGGGGGTGCCGCCCTTTAGCGGCCAGTTATTTCGCGGCGGGATGCGGTTATGGACGTCAATTAATGTCTGACGCCCGTATCCGTATCCTGCAAGTGAATCTGAACCACTGCCGTGCTGCTCAGGATCTTCTGTACCAGAGCATCCGGCAGTGGTCCATAAACTTGGCCGTGGTCGCCGAGCCGTACTACGTCCACCCGGAAAGCCCGGTGGACGAGGACGGCTCGGCCTGTTGTATCTTTAGGGGGTCCGCCGCAGACAACTCGCGCCTTGCGATCATTGCAAGGGGCCGCGGGTGTGTTGCGGCGGATTATGATGGGTTGGCAGTCGTGGCCACCTACATCTCGCCGAACATTGACGAGTCTCAGTTTGAGCTATGGCTCACTGAGCTCGACGTCGTCTTCGCTGCGTGCCGTCCTCGCCCTGTCCTGCTCCTGGGAGACTTCAACGCCTGGAGTGAGGCGTGGGGCTCCCGGGAAACCAGGGACAAGGGGAGGCTTCTTGAGGACTGGACCAGAACACGTGGTCTGGAGGTCCTCAACCGGGGGAATGTCGCCACCTATTGGGGGGGGGGAATCGATCGTGGACGTAACGTTCGCATCCCCTGACCTCGCCCGCCGTATTACAGGCTGGCGCGTGGAGGAGGGTGAGGGAGACGCACTCGGATCATCGGTACATCCGGTTCGATGTCGTCCCCCCACCTGACCTCCCACAGCCGGTGGCAAATTCCCCGGATCCACGTTGGGCACTTCACCATCTGGATCGGGAGGCTCTCCTGGAGGCATCCTTCGTGCAGGCCTGGATTCCGGCAACGGACCGGCCTGCCGATGTGGATGCCGAGGCGGAGTAGTTCAGGAGAGCCATGTCGCAAATCTGTGATGCGGCGATGCCTAGGGTTACACCCAGACCAGCCAGGAAGCAGGTGTACTGGTGGTCGCCGGAGATTGCACAGCTGCGCGCAGCATGCATCTCCGCCCGCCGCCGGTACACCAGGTTTCGCCGGAGGCGTCGCCGCCCAGACGACGCGGCAGCCCGAGAGGCGGAGCTTTTTCAGGCATACAGGGAGGCTAAAGGTAATCTCCAGGAGACGATAAAGCGGGCCAAGACGGCGGCCCGCGAGGAGCTCCTGGAGACCCTGCAGCAGAACCCATGGGGGCGCCCGTACCTACAGGTCAGGGAGAAACTCCGACCTAGGGCGCCCCCACTGACCCAGAGTCTCCAGCCGCAGCAGCTGGAGTGGGTCATGGGCTCCCTGTTTCCGACGAGCGCGGAGGAGCACGTCCCTCCGCGCATGGCTCCGTCTCTGCCCGACGCGGATAGTACCAGCGAAGATGACGTACCCGAAGTCAGGGTGGGGGAGCTAGGTGCGGCAGTACTCCAGTTTAAACGCCGGAAAATCACTGCCCCCGGACCCGACGGCATTCCTGGCCGTGCATGGGTCCTGGCCCTCGAAGAACTTGGGCCTCGACTGATGGGGCTCTTTAGCGCATGCCTCGAAAGGGGCCAGTTTCCCAAAGTGTGGAGGACGGGGAAACTGGTCCTGATCCGTAAGGCGGGGCGGCCGGTGGACTCACCGTCCGGATACCGGCCGATCGTGTTGCTCGACGAGGTGTGTAAGCTCTTTGAGCGAATTAGCGCGGAACACCTCGTCGAGCATCTCACGAGTGTGGGGCCAGACCTGGCGGATAACCAGTTCGGTTTCCGTCGGGGACGCTCCACCGTGAGCGCGATCATGCGCGTGAAGAGCCTGACGGAGGAAGCAGTCTCGCAGGGCAAGGTGGTGGTGGCGGTGTCTCTTGACATCGCCAACGCGTTCAACACCTTGCCATGGAGCTGCGTTAGGGAGGCGCTCGTGTATCACGAAACGCCTCTCTACCTCCGTCGTATTGTTGGGGCCTATCTCTCAGAGAGGGCCATAGCTTTCCCCAGCTGGCTCGGGCCACCTCGGCGAGATGTGTCGTGCGGTGTTCCGCAGGGGTCGGTCCTGGGGCCGCTTCTGTGGAACATCGGCTACGACTGGGTGCTGCGGGGTGCGTTGCCTAGGGGTGTTGGCTTAACGTGCTACGCCGACGATACCCTCGTCACGGCGCGGGGTGCAACGTACCAGGAGGCAGCACTCAAGGTCACGACGGGTGTTGCTCGAGTCGTGGGTCGGATACGGCAGCTGGGACTGGAGGTGGCCTTGCACAAGTCCGAGGTTCTGTGTTTTCACAGACCTGACGATGACCTTTGCCCCATAGCACGCAACCAGATTCACTCACTGACGCGGGATAAAACCCGACCCCAACGACGCGGGATTCTCGTCCCGACCAAACACCCGCAGAGACCACAGAGGTGGTCAAAGTCCGCCGGGCGCCACTGGACACACCCTCTGCTAGTAACCAGAGACGCCCGGCAACGGACGTTAGAGCGGCCGCGGCCTTGGGCCGCGGAATTAAAAAAAAAGAAAAGAAAAAAGAGTAACGCTTATAGTGTTTTATTAAACATATATCTCACTCGTTATTTTAATACCTCGATACCACGGACATAGTGAGAAGACTGAAAAGGACTAAATCTTATGAGTTAGTTTGGTGTAATAGTGCAGTGAGTGCTATCCTTCATGACAACAAGAACATAGTGTCATCATTATTCACTAGAGACAATAGGAAAAGTGTGCCAATGGACACATTCTTTCACTTTAAGTAATTAGCAATTTAAGTTAGCAACAAATTACTTATTAGTCCTAAGTGGTCCTAAGACTATCTAGTTTTAGGACTAATAAGTTAATTTGTTTTCTATGAATTAACGCAGTAGTTATATCATAGAATTTTATTTTTTTTATTGAATTTTAAATATGCCAACAGATACAAGAACTCTACCGTCTTATTATACAGATGTATAAGATTAGATATATAGTCAATGAAAACATTGATAAATCTCGAAGTGACATTTAAAACCAAGTTTAACTCATTGTTACAATTTGTTAATCCATAAACAAGACAAGTCAAAGGCTCTGGCCCAATTAATCCTTTCATTGTTATTTCAGTATTTGAACGGGAAATCAATTCAAAGTCCAAGGCTGTGATGGCACAAAGTTTAATTACCGATGCCTTTGTCACCCGTACGCCTAAGAACCTGAAAGAAAATAAAAATGATTTTCTTGTTTCGCTACTAGCCTGTCTGATTTAAGTAGTCTGATTTAAGCTTTATTTTAAAATTCCGATTCGATGCGTCGTAAACCAATTGAAATGGTCGTTTTTTATGCTTGTAATACACCCAGTAGGTATTCACTTAAATGCGAATAATGGAAAATTTGAGTTTGAATCATTTAAATATAATCTTACTATTACTAGATACCTAATTAATAAACCACCACTGCGTGCTAGTCACCTAAGCATTTTTTTGCCTTTTAAATATTTCATAATCTCAAATCTTTATATTCTGAATTATAACATTACAATTTCAAGTTAAATGAATACCATCACAACAAATAAAATGGCTCAAAAGCTTCATTTGAATCGGTTTAATCAAACGACCCGTACACTGTCGCCGTATATCGTAGTAAAAGAAAACAAAACGTCTTTCTTTATGGATTGCAACATCACCTCTTTGAAGTAAGTAGTTGTACAAAAACAGCACCAAAATCGAATTGGAGTAATTAGGAACGGTTTCGTTTTGAATAAACTGTATTTAGAACTCATTATACCTCGAATATTTTGTAATAGGTAGATTTTTGATGCTTTTAATTTTCCACATTGAAGTTCTCGAATCGTAAGATGTTCATAAAGCATGGCACTAACACCTCCAAATATTAAATAATACTGCTGAAAATTTGTATCTTTTACAATAATGATTGTATTTCGAAATCAGTTCAGTAACTTCCTAATCTAAAATGTAATTTAAATAAGAAAGCAAAGCAGCCATTTAATTAAGTTTGCCGAGGTTATTTTATTCCCAAGTGAGACTAACAAAAGGCTTACAGAAAAAGGTAAAACCAGTTCAAAATTACCTGTTCTACTTTGTAATAAGCTTCCGCTAGTGTTGAATAGGTGGGAAGCTATGTTAGGACATGATGTCGATTCAAACGCACTCCTCAATGTGCGTTTATTTACATTCCTTTTGAACTGTATGATGCGTCTCGTTCACGCCTTTTGCGGGAAATGAGCCTTATTTTCTCACACACTTGTACCGTTTCCTAACATCTCCTTTATGCTTCTAGTTTTATAGATTTCTAGAGATCTGTTAGAATCATAGCTACTATGATTGTAATTCAGTTTAAGAATTCAATTATGTCTTTTTTTTAATAGTGAGTATTATGATGCATTAAGATAATAATGTTGGTATTTATATAATAATCTACTTAAGGAAAAACTTAAATTTTGTCTAAAATCACATTCGTAGAAATTTGGCAAACATAATTATAATTCATCTTTGTACCGAGGTTTTTTTATACAGAAAAAAATAAAACAGAAGACCTGACCTGACTGAGACATCACCTTACAATTTGATACACAGTTTTTTAATCAGTGGACATCTTTTTGTTTGTTCTAAAGAATATGTACTATAATAGGTTTATTTTTTGGCTTAATTTGGATATTGATTTCAATTAAGTATTTACTTAATTATGCTTCAGGGAAATGAACCGTCTGTTCCACAACGTTCCACAACTAAATGATCAAGGCAAAAATATTATGACGACATCAACATTATTAAAGTTGCTCCGTTAATCTATTTCAGCTTACTGATTCAATCACACAATTATTCGTATATTTTAGTGAATGTACTTACGTACAGTCATTACATTTTTGATGTGAGCCGACGACTATTGACTGACTCGAATAAGACAAATGAAACATGTTTTCTAGTACTCATAATTACACAAGAAGCATGAAAAGGTTCAGTAGCGTACATAGAAACATCGAAATGGAAGCCGTATTACAGAGCAACCCTCAAAAAATTCCCTCGCAGGCACTAAAGCGATTCATGAGGCTTGCTTCGTTTGCTACAACTCGTCTGCAATCTTGTATCTCCAGAATTTAAGTGTTTGACCTCCCTTTGCCCAAATGAAGCTCACGAACATTTTTAACCGTATTTATTTGCTACAGTCCCACTCTTATTTTCTAATACTTAAAGTTGCGTTTTCGTTGAGTGACTACAGACATTTTTGCCAACGGTCGTCTTTTGTATTTCTTTTTCCATTTTTTTGCCTGCAAAATGTACCTTCTCCAATCTGAATCTATGCTTGACTAAGAAAAAGAAAAGCTAGAACTTTGTATCTACATCGTATGCTCGTGTTTGTCAGAATTATTGATCATATTTTTTACTACTCTATGAAAGTTTAACGTTTTGTTTATAATATAATAAACAAATTCTTTTAAAGATAAATTGTGATACACAATTCGTAGGTGAATATAAAAAAGAAAGACAAAAAAAAAGTTTTGCTGATCTGTTGAATGCTTGTTTAATAATTTCTAATGTCATTTGTTTAATCAACTAACGTTACTAAGGTTCAGCCTTGTTTGGTATAACAACGTTTGGTCGAAAATCACTTCGACTAATTTCAGTAACAATAAAGTCATTTCACATAATTATTCATTTGACCGAATATTTAATTGGTAGAATTTTTCTTAACCAAAATTATTTATTTGGAATAATGTAATTTCACCGAATTTTCATTTGCACTAATTTTATTTAAACTAATGCTTCATTAGACTAATAATGATTTAGTCCAGATATCATATCGAATATTCGGTTTACTAATAATTAGTTTCCTTTCATTGTCAATAAACTGAAGGTGGTTTCATTGTTTTTTTTCATATTTTGTTTTTTTGTCTGGGCTTATTGTGGTCACAGTTCTAACCTAACCTAACCCTGCCGATTGCACTAAGAGCTTTTCAATTTTCTTGAAACATACTCTTAGTGATTTTCTTACATCACTGAAATCGGCAGGGTTAGGTTAGGTTAGAACTGTGATCACAACAAGATAAATATTTATTTATGTGCCAGATTAATAACAAAAATAACATGAAAAAAATAAAGAAAACCCCCTTTACATTTGCAAAAAAATATTTTCTTGATACCAATTGAATATTCGATGAAATACATATTATACCAACTGAATATTACATGAAATGAGCATTGTACTTTTTGATCAATAGCGCAAATGTTGTTATCGCAAATAAATATTCGATGAAATGAAAATTATGTCAATCGATATTATGCAAAGCAATAGGCTTATGTCCCAAATTTCAAAAATGGATTAAATCTGTAGTTTTGAATCTATATAGTCACAAAAATATATTATTTTGATTTAAAACAATCATTTACGTAGTTTATTTTGCGATTTAAAAAATGTATTCAAATTGGTAACGAAAACGCTCCAATCTGCCATGGCGCCTTGGGTGATATCACACGTTGCGAAACAAATCAAAATGTGATTGACAAAGCTATCCTGAACAAAAAATGAACGAAGTTCGCTGCAGCGATTAAGCCATAAATTTGTCGTCAAATCGTAATATAAATATTCAAGCGCAAGATCACTTATTAGTTATAGTTTTTTCATGACCAAAAGGTCAAAAGCGGCGTGAATATCATGGTGCTTACGCGTTTCCTTCAACGTATTTCAAGAAGATGAGTGAGAGATAAATGTTACTATGACAACTCACCAGGGGGCGCTGCAGCGAACATTATAATAATTTTCTCAAAAACTACTAGTCCGATTTTGATGCAGTTTTCAGTTATGGGTTTGAGTTAGATTTGTACAGGTTTCTAGATAGATGTTACGGTAAACCCACGACGATTAAAAAGCAATTGAAAAAAGGATAAAATAATTTAAAAACCTTCAAAAAGTTAAAAATAAATTGTGTTGGTTAGCCCTTTAACTTTGATATCGATGCCGAGCAATATTTTGATTTAAGCGTTGTCTCGAAATGCACATCGAAATAATGCGCCAAAACTGCGTTATGTTCAATCTACTTTTGTTAGATTTATAATAATTTAACTTTAAAATTAACAAAAATTCGTAAATTAATAAAACGTACAATCAATTAAATTACATAAAATCACAGACACAACTTGACACAAGAAGTCAGCTCTTCATACATACTTACTGTGTGGTGTGAGAGTGCAACCTGTGACGTCATATTTTCTGCTTGGTGTTTGATGTCACGTGACTGAATGCCTAATTTTTCCAAACTTATTTTCTAAAAATAATAGTAATCTTTATTCTGTCTACCAATTTATATTACTTTTTGTTGTCTATTCATTGGAAATAGTCATAAGAAACATACATCAATCCGATTTATTCTTAGTGGACACAAGCCTATTATTTTCTCAAACGTTGTTCGAATTAGTAACATTTGATCAAACATTGTTATACCAAACAAGGGTGAACCCGTTACTAAAGCTGTCCCTAGTTTAAATTAAAACTCTTGATAACGATCCGACTGGATATTTTTAATAAAATCCCAACTGCTGTATGCAGATTCAATTACGGATTTTACTTGCAAACTCAAGTGGTCAATGTTTGGGAAACGGTGGGTTTTATACTTGAATTTTTTAACAAGCTTTACTTAACCGGGCTAAAAAAATTATATAAAATTATTTATAAAAGAATGGTATTGTTATTCCTACTCACAATTATTGCATTAGAATTCATTATACGTATGCGTATGCAACCTGAGCATTTTTTTAAATATGAAGTTAAAGATGAAGTTCTGTGTACCTTATCCACTTTGTAGTGATTTAGGAAGTCAAATTGAGAAGAACAATCATGTTAAAGTAAACACAAACCGCATATGTCAGAAAAAATGTAACATTTTATACGAACAGTTGCAGTTCACGAAAATAAGATTTGATTTAGTGGGTACCGTAGCGGCAAAACCGCAAGCTTTTAGTCACAATGTCACTAAAGCTTAGTTACGTAGATGCTGTCTAAAAACTCCCACTTTACTCTGATTTGTGGCGTACCGTAAGCACTGATATATATTTTCATCAACGTTATTTATACGAACAAGTTATTTTTATGACATTCTTAAAGAGTAATAACCAAGAAAAAGCTCTTACAAGCACTAGAGAGGTACTTTTATAATAATATGTTGTGCGTATATTTTTGCCTACATAAAAAGTTGGTGCTATTATGCTAGGTAATTTATATTATCTTGTATAATAAATAGTAGTCGACGAAACGTTTTAGTAGGTAGTCCAATTTGTCTTTGAGGTATCCTTCTTATTCATATAATACTGTGACCAAGTCTTTAGTATTGTAACAGAAACAAACTTTAGTCAAATAAGAAAAACCCAATCACCGTTCACCGAGCCTTTTCCCAACTCAGTTGGGGTCGGCTTTCCAGTCTAACTGCGATTCGGCTGAACTTCAATATTTTCCGTGAAGCGACTGCCATCTGACCTCCACAACCCATGGGCGATATCGAAGTTCTATAGTTAAGACCGGTCGGATTATTGATTTAGGGCTCCAACTACCCCTAACGACTGCCATAAATGTTCGTATGACAACCGGGACCAACGGCTTAACGTGCTCTCCGAGGCAGGGAGGGGTCTCAGTGTCTTAAGAAATGGTCACCCATCCTAAGACCGGCCTGACTAGAAGTTGCTTAACCTTTGCAATGTGTTAACATGATCGGTTACCACTAGACCACGAGCCCCCATAAGAAAAACTAAATATAATTAGTTAAATGGTCGACTTGGCATTGATTTGTTAAAGACATTATTTTTTAAACTTCGTGATGTTAAAGATAAACTGAGAATCTAATACTTGTAACGACTACGACTACAAGCGTCGAACTCAAACAAAGCTTTTAGACTGTAACGAGGAATCAAAATCGCTATATTTATTAAATAAAGACTTCCAAGTAGTGAACGAAGAAGTCATTGAAGGGAAATGACTTCATTGCATACATTTAAATGTTTG
Source organism: Nudaria mundana (assembly GCA_963556515.1). Taxonomy (NCBI): domain Eukaryota; kingdom Metazoa; phylum Arthropoda; class Insecta; order Lepidoptera; family Erebidae; genus Nudaria; species Nudaria mundana. Next base: position 12,326,310 of record OY748293.1, read on the forward strand.
GCCCTGGGTATGTCACAGTTTTATGTACACAACAAGAAACAACTGGGCTCCGCGAAATTCCCTTAACAAGCAGTTGGGTGACAGCCAAAACAATATTACTTTAGGCTGAATCCAGACTTTTGACAAAAACAACAATAAACCGGCAGCTGACGATGAATATTTGCGAAACTTAATTTTTTTTTAGTTTAAAATAATATCTTAATTTTAACGTACAGATTAGAAAATAAACTAAGTAAAAGAAGTCTGAAACATTCTTGTTCTTTATTACTTTGAACGTTCATTTGAAAGTGTTAAGAATCTTTTACATCTAAAACTATGAGCAGTCTCTGAAGGCAAGAAAGTTTAATACCTCTTTACACAGCTAATGTGTAGTAAGAAAGTATATTACGTGGCTATTTGCAACTAAGCAAAAGCTTGTTAAGTGGCTGAAGAAACGCACATGTGTTCCCCGCTTTATGAGAATTGCAGTTGCATAGGTAGTACTGAGCACTCAGTTTAAGAGGATATGACCACTTAATTTCCTCTACAAATCTTTAAACAAAGGAAACACACTTCACCATTTATAGTCTCTAACTAAATAAATTTAAGTTGAACAAATATTTCATGATTGAAACTTTGCAGTATTCATTAAAGAACGTCTAGAATATAGGGTAGTACGGTATTAAAAATATATCACTATTATTATTGATAACGAACGTAGGACTTTGTTTTTAATAAATGCCGCCCTATCGTCCATGGCCGGGCGTACCGGGTGCGCCCGCATAAGGATAACCCTAGGGCGCATGCTGTAACGTAGGGCTACGTGGGAGCAGCCGCAGCCTTGGGCGGAATTAAAAATAAGTAGGTGCATCAATCTGTACAGTAACGAGCATAAATATGTTATGGACACATCGGCAATAATTTTGTGCTCGTGACTGTACATTTACCTATAAAATGATCACAGCACTAAGAAGTGCCGATTTCTCTTTCCCGAACTGCCGCCTTCTATTGCATTAGTGTTGTTACTTAGTACGCAGGTGCGCTTACGAACGGAACTACAGGTCAAATGGGTACGTCCATTTACCTTATGAATTTTAGATAAAATAATAGAAGGTGTAGTGCATTAACCCGTATATTACCTACGCACCTGCGTAACAGTAAACATAGGTGCTAGGTTCATAATAATAATATCCAAGAATGTCTCATCAGTAACTATTGTAACCATAATAATAATATATAGTACTCTTCGGAAGCGAGATTCTAGGTATGTGGTTGTAACTTGGTTTATAGAAACATCGCGGTAGGCAGCTCCTTGATTACATAGGCACAGAGTTGGAAAGAAAAATATGGATACATAGTCTTTTTCCAGTATGGAACAAGCTGTCAAAGAAGGTTACTCTTTAGGGAAGCAACTAATATGGACTTTACAGGACTCTCTCTTTAAGATGTAACCAAACACCAAAAGTTGGTCTCATCTTCTCCATCATTACATGCAGTTTTTGAAGTTCCAATAGAGATCGAGCCTATAATCACTGACGGTATCTTTGTGCTTATTTGCGGGAACCTCGTCCGTTTTTTAGCAAACGCATCGGGTAGAGATGAAATATAAAAAATCTTATTTTTATGAAGACGAGATGACTTTTTATATATGTATGTATAGTATCTATTTTCTTGAAAAGAAACATGTAAGAAAATGAGTAGAAGGTTATTTTAACCATTTAAAGTATGCATGATAGGCTCGTGTGAGCGGAATGCGTGTCGTGTCGTCTTAGTAACAAAGCTGTGCAGCGCATGCCATTCTTGATCCAGGATTTACTAAGGGGAATTGAGTCGTAAGCTGAAACAAAGTTGAATAGGATGCCCGAACAATTTCTGCATAAGCCGAGGAACGAATAATATGATATTGACGCCCTTCATTTTTCATGTCATGTTTGAATTGTTTAATAGGTTCTGAAGTAACATAGGGACTGAATACTTGATACTATCTATCGATTGATTATGGCACTTAGTTAAACTTGCTACATATATAAAAAGAACCGGCCAAGTGCGAGTCGGACTCGCTCAGAAATGGTTCCGTACAAAAAAGAAAATAATCACGTTTGTTGTATGGGAGCCCCTTAAATACTTTTTATTTTATAATTTATTATATTCTGTTTTTTAGTATTTGTTGTTATAGAGGTAACAGAAATACATCATCTGTGAAAATTTCAACTTTCTAACTATTATGGTTCATGAAATACAGCGCAAGACAGACGGACGGAAGGACAGCGAAGTTTTAGTAATAGGGTTCCCGTTTTACACTTTGGGTACGGAAACCTAAAATCACCTACACTTTTCCGATATGTTTGCTCCTAATCAGTTTCGCCTGACGGCATCACCCGAGACTAAATTACATAAATCTTCGGCTAGATAATACTTTATATAAAAAGAGCTAGATTGTGATTCAACCTATAGTTGAAAAAAGTGGTAAAAACTAGAGTAAATATTCTCTAAACGTACGGTTCATAAAATTTAACGATATACTCGTAAAAGGAACTTTTGAAAGGTTCATATGTCATTAAACTCAGCATACATGTTGCACAGATTGCGCAAAATCTTTGAACAAGTAAAAAAAAGTAAACAAAATACAAATCTTATCAAGTCACCTTTTTCGTTGTCATAAAAACGCACTAAAACTACACATCACCGACTTTACCTACATACAATTTTATCTTCGCTGTACCTAGTCAGAGTACACTATAGCGAAAATTTTGCTATGAAATGAGGATAGTAATGAAGGAAGCCTAAAGTCTGTTAAAGTAGTATACAGAGTAATAAATTAATATGCTCATTGCTCAATCATAAGTTAAAAAAAGTAATTCCGAATTACACGATTTCTACATACTCAAGTTACAAATTAGATCTTCACGAAATTCAAATGGATCATCTTTGGATTTACCTTTTCCGTAAAAAGAACTTCATTTCTATAAAAAGACGTGAAATTTAAAAAAAAAGAGCACAACTCATCCAACATTGTAACGTTAACGTTAGTACACACTAAAAGCATCGGATACTGTATACAATATGCTACTAAAGCCACTCGTATATTCAGGTGATAATCGGGATCGACAACTAAAGCTTTCAACGTTAGCAGAGATTTCCATTATCAAGGTGCATGGAATATACTCATATGTATGGCTATTTATTTTGTGAAATACCTGAGAACAGTGTTAACGTAGTAAAACTTGTACTTAGTATGACTACGGGAACCAATCAGTTTATCGAAATGTTTTTGCTCAGATTTCATTTTACCGACGATAACTATTAACCGACGACGTCTTTTTTGCTATTGGCGTTATTTGACATATTTTCAGATTATCGAAGTATTAAGTTTTTATGCACCTAAAGTATTAGAGCTAGATTAAGTAAGAAGAATAAAAATAGTTAACACCCATTTTTTGAGCTGAGTATTTCATAAGCACTTAGAATTAATCTGACACAGGTTACAAAAGAAACCATGTTTCTCTCGTGTTTGGCAACATAATTACTAATTTGAACAAATGTTATGTCGGCAAAATATAGGTTCGGTAAAAAGTCTTTCGACCAAATGAAATAATTACATAAATTCAGTCCTGTTGACCTAGTTCATCAGTTAATAATGAAGTTTAATTCAATTTCAAGTTCAATGTGAAAGACTGGCAAATATAGGGTTTCCTGAATAGTGGTAATACGAGTAGCATCGCCTCTTATTACGTAAACCAACAAAATAATTAACAGAATTTGGGTAATATGTCTACCTATGAGTTCATGTACGGATGATACCACATATTTCATTCAAGCCCAGGATCTATTCATCTAATCATCTAAAGGAATTTAAAGATTTTTAAAGTACTAAACCATTCTTTTAGAAGCAGTTTCTTAGCAGTGATTATTTTTTCCTTTTTACAATATTAAAAAATAAAGATAATACTATCAGGCGTTCCTTTTTGGAAGTCCATAGTTAAATAAAATAAATCTAACTACTTTGCAATATTCCGCCACATGCAAATTACCCAACTCTCGTATTTATTCATGCACAAGTCCGCCCTCCAAACACACTTAGGCCGAAAGAATAGAGAAATAATTTTGAAAATAGAATAAATATGAGAGTTGTTATCGTGCAAAAAATAATAAAAAACCTCGACACGTGTTTCGCCCCAAACCAGGGGCATCATCAGGAGATGTCGATGGCTCGGCGCACGGCGACCGAATGAGCCACAACTCGTAAACCGCACCTATTTATATCCTAGGTTTTTTATTTCTACCCACAACCATAATACCAAACTATTTTATGTCTACCCACCACCGTTGTTTGAATGACGTATACCTACCCGCAGCAAAGGGGACGAGGCGAAATTAAGTTGATCATTTAAAATATTAGGGTTCAAGCGTCTATGTTTGTAGATTTCTAATTGTTCCAAAACCGAAAGCCTCAGTCCTTTGTTGCAGGTGTGCAGAACGTCATAAGTGTGAGGATTAGGTAGGGAGTGACCGGAGACAGGCCGGGACAGACCCTCTCCCGATTCTATTACTGCAGGGTCGTTGCGGCGGAGGATTGTCGGCTCTGGTTTGGTCATCGCTAACTAAACATCTCCTGATGATGCCCCTGGTTGGGGGCGAAACACGTGTCAAGGTTTTTTATTATTTTTTGCACGATAACACAACTCTCATATTTATTCTATTTTCAAAATTATTTCTCTATTCTTTCGGCCTAAGTGGGTTTGGAGGGCGGACTTGTGACATGAATAAATACGAGAGTTGGGTAATTTGCATGTGGCGGAATATTGCAAAGTAGTTAGATTTATTTTATTTATTAAAAAATAATCATCTTAGGCTTGATTTAAATCAGCATCAACACCTTTTAAAGGAACCACTCTTAGCAACTGTGCTATCAAAACCACGAATTATACTGTAAAAAGTCTTAGTACTTTTCGTAATTCTCAACTTGAAATCTCCTGGGCTGCGTAGGTTGCGCTGTGGTAATAATTACATATCCAGCGGAATGCTTCTAGCGACGAGTGGCAACTTCAAACTATTCATTCTCGAATAATATTACCAACCACCAAGCTGAGTGGAAATGATTGTTCCAACGTTTATTAGCAAAGTTTAACGATCGAATAGGTAAGTACATTTGGAATGTAACGATCACATATAACACACTTTGGCTATCTGTTCGAATAATCGGCGCTGAGATAAACCGTGTCGCTCGGTTTATTTCGGATTCTATAATGTGAATAAAAGAAATTTACTCACGCCGTATTCAAATATTACCTATCTTTTCTTTTTGTGCTTTCTTTCTTTAAGAGGTAAAATAATCTACTTAGGTACTTAGTTAATTTACTTTTCTAAAAATACATAAACTATTATACGATTTTTTAGCATTCAGTAGTTCAAGTTTCCCTTATAGTTTCATCATGTCTGTCCTCGGCTTTCCTCTTAAACGGTGAGTGCTAGAAACATGAAACTTTGCATGGATATGTGTATTTACTACGTTGACAAATTGCTAAAAGAAAATTATGAAAAATATATTTTCTGAGGTACCTATTCTAGGTTACAAATTCTGGTTACGTGTAGGGGACTCGAACTAGAATTTGTTTTTTTTCTTGCGTCTACCCCGTAGTGTGGGGTAGTATCATTAGATAGGTCTTATAAAAAAATTGAGAGGTTGCTAATACCATTTTTTATTTAAGTATTCGTTTGCGAGATATTTAATTTTTATAGCTCCCCGCTTTTAGAGCGCTCCCCCCCCCCCCCCCTCTAAAATCTGGCTGGCTCGAAAATCTGAATACATTTATAATGGTAGTCCATGCTATGAACTTTCAAGGAAAACTATACCGGATTAGACAACTTTGTTTGTTCAGGAGTTTAGATGCTAATATGGGTGACTATGGAACCCTATTCTATGCGTGGCCCGACACGCACTTGAACGGTTTTCTATTTGTGCTGTGAACAAATCACTTTCGGAGCATTTTCTTAATTATAAACAAAAAAACTGTAAATCCACCGACCCTTTTCCCTCGGGGGTCGGCTATCCAGTCTAAACTGCGATTTGGCTGAACTTCGATATTTTCCGTGAAGCGACTGCCATCTGACCTTCACAACCCATGGGCGATATCGTTCTGTAGTTAGACTTTTTTTTTTAATTCCGCGGCCCAAGGCCGTGGCCGCTCTAACGTGGCGCCCGGCGGACTTTGACCACCTCTGTGGTCTCTGCACCTTAGGTCGGGATGAGAATCTCACGTCGTTGGGGTAGGGTTTTATCCCGCGTCAGTGAGTGAATCTGGTTGCGTGCTATGAGGCAAAGGCCCCGCAGCACGCAACCCTTCTAGCTTCTGTAAGGACGGCAGGTGCAATCCCGCCGTCCTCAGGCCCCGATCATGGAGGTCGATGGTCTTGGGCGTAGATGAATGCCATTGGAACAATGACGCAAGGGCTCTCGCTTCCAGGTCCCGGCTAGGAGACATGCAGCCTCTCTGGAGATCGTGCGGTACCCCCTTACTGTTTTGACGGCCAAGGTCCTCAACGGTCTATTAAGGAGCGTTGAGTTGTTGGTCGTCAACCTCGCCGCCCACTGTAGTTAGACTAGTCGGATTTTTGATTTACGGCGCCAATTATTAAAAAAAAATATTTTTATTTACAGCTTTTTAGTTTCAGAGACTTACATACTTTTGTAATATACGATTTTTCATACCAAATTACATTGAAACATAATAAGTTGTATAATATATCTGAAATCCTCTTTAAAAACTCTTCATTTTGATGCCACACTCGATAAGTTCGACCAAGATTTTTTTTGACAACGTACATTTTTGCGCCCTAAAGCCAGGCTATACTTTGTTACATTTTATGTACCCAGTGATACTCAGGAGACTTTTATTTGAGACCCTATTCGTTGAAATCCATCCAGCCGTTAGGCCTGTAGAGGGGAACAAAGAAACATTTATACAAACATACATGCATACATACATACATACGTGCGAAATACCCCTTGCTAACGCATTTATACAAACATACATGCATACATACATACATACGCGCGAAATACCCCTTGCTAACGCAGTCAGGTAAATACAGTTTTCTGTATTTTAGCAACTTCTTGGCATTTTGTATAAACTTTCCAATTCCACCAACGTTGTTTGCTCCTTACACAGGAATGTTGACTTTAGTCCATCGGTATTGCAAAGTAAATGCACAACCGTAAGTCCAAAGTAAAATGAAACATTATTTACTAACGGAATAGCTCTGAATGACACAAAGTCAGGTAAACAAACAGTATACTAGTTGCCTCTTGTTGCCTTAGATCTGAACTACAGAACGGAGTTTAAAAGGCAGCCCGCTCAAGTTTCCTAGTGTTAACATAATGGAACCATAAAAAAAGATTTAATTTCAAGATAAAGAAAGCAACTAGTTTTTAGTACCCTTGCCTTTTAGCGATTGAGCGATTTATGGTCTACATCTAAATTTAAGTGCCTACTTATTTTTATTATCTCTAATGTTATATGACAGGTAAATAAAAAAGTATTGGTCATAATGTTTACGCGACATGAATATCAACCAATATCAACGTATTTGCTGACAATTTATCTGTCACCAAAATAAATAAAATGACAGCGGTTCTGATGAACAGGAAACATTTTGTAATGGCGGTAGGATCTGAATTCAATGCTGTCCTTTTTTCGTCTTTTTCATTGGCTTTACGCAGAATTGGTGCGGTGAGTTGATATCAAAGTAACCTTTTTGACAAATTCGCTTTCATAAATTCTGATGTCCGTATGAATATGTAGTACGATATTTTTATGTGAAATAAAACTATATTTTGTATAAATCTCTGATGATGCCGTGAGGTGAAACCGGTCAGTGAATATAAAATTATAACAGTGGAAAAGTATATGTGTTTTTGTGCAATATGTGTAGCAGATTTCACCAAGTGCCGTCAATCGACAGTATATCAATAGAACAGAAGACAGTATATCGATAGAAAGATAAGGTCACTGACTGACGAAAAAACGGCACGATTAGTTTATTTTAGCTACTTTCATAGCGTTATGTCATATGGTCTGCTGCTGTGGGGCTCAGCATCCTATATTGCGACAATATTCATGTTACAGAAACGAGATATACGAGCAATCTATAGACTCAGACCCCGTGACTCGCTGAAAGAACTATTTAAAGAAATTAAGATTTTAACAGTTGCTTCTCAATATTTTTACGACAACATCTTATATGTACGGAAGAACATAGATCTCTTCAAAAAAACTCCGATAACCATAATTTTAATACAAGAAATAAAAATAAACTGGCAATGACAAAAATTAGACTTCATAAAGTTGGTAATTCGTTTGTAGGCAAATGTATAAAAATTTATAATAAAATTCCTCAGGATTTGGTTTGGACATGCCTCTTAATAAGTTTAAAATAGTAGTTAAAAAATGTTTGATGATGAAAGGCTACTATAATGTAGACGAATATCTTAATGATAAAAATGCATGGTCACCCTAATCTTCTGTTGTTGGCCACTTGTATAATACAATATAAACTAATTGTAACAATGTAAACAAAACAATATTAAAAAAGAAAATGGATAATCTACCTGAGTTTCTTGCTTGTATCTTCTCAGGAGAACCAACTTACCGAACCAGCGAAAGAATCATTTTCTAATGGTTATTTATGTACTTACTTAATTTTGTATTTTTATAATATTACTTGACAAAATTGTAAAATTTTGACATTCATATGTGCTCTTTATGTGCCTAAACTGAATAAATGAAATTGATTCTTTGATTCTATAAATAGTGCTTTTTGAGTTGGTATGACCAATAATAAAAACGTCATTGGGTACCTTTATAATACACCTACTTAAATAATTTTAACAACCGACTTCAAATTATCAGAAGTCAGTTGAAAAAGTCAAAAGTAATCTTTAATTGGTCGTAAAGATATACATTAAAGAAACGTGGTAAGTAGTAAACTATATCATAGCGACATTTAATACAGTGAAGTGAGTTATAGAACGAAGAACAGGAAATAAGTTTAAAACATTTGCGTCCCGGAATAGTCAAAGGCCTGCCAATTTCGTGAAGGTCGCGGGAACCAACTGGATGCCGGCAGCAAATTATTGAATGTTGTGGCGATCGTTTACGGGAGAACTATGCCCAGCAGTGAGTGTTAATTACCCAATGATGATAATGATGATGAACAATCGTATATGGTAGGTAATACACACACAAATGGAATGAATGTCGGAACTGGGTGGTGTCGGTTTCGCCTTACGGTGTTATCCACTACATACTCTGTTTATACCAGAGACGCCCGGCAATGGACATAATGGCGATTTCAGGGACTTACTCTGGACCTACTCTGTTTACAGTGAATGTGAGTTGTCCAAGTGATTTTTCATAATGTACTCATTCATATAATATAATATTTAAATCGAATGTAAATTAAAACTCCACAATTTACTGTACAATGCTATCATGTAGAAAAGTTAGTTATTTTTTGTTGTGTCAATAAAAATAAATAGGTACCTGCTTCAGTGGGGCGGTATTGTGTGTTAAATTGGACGGCTGTGCGACAGTAAAACCTAATTGAGTGTTTGTCCATTACGGGTAAGGGAATCATCGCGGTACGGCCAGCGATTGACAACAACATTTTTATGGCGAAGTAGCCCGAATTTATACCTGACTTGTTTATGTAACCCTACCAAAATACGCTGATGGATTTTAAAGGTAATCCACTAATTTACTAATTTGGGTAGGTATATTATTCTGGTAAAAAGGGTTGTAAAAAGGGAATGATCCGACGGGATTCTACTCATGTTTCCTAGTCATTAAACTTTTTAAAAATTATGAGAATAAAGTAAATTATAATACATTGTTGTTTATTTTGGTTCGAGAGAAAAAATAGAATAAAAATATATTCAACCTTCATGAAACATTTTTGAATCCATCTATCATCCCTAACGAATATCGGATCAAGTATAACTTTGAAATTTTACAGCAGTGGCTTTCAGTCCTCTTATATTTGTTTACAAATTCTTATTTAAATTAATCTCCTAATTTAAACAGACAGGGATAACGAATGATAACAATCTCTAGTTTATCGGATCTTATCCGTTGAAATCAGTTTACGAAGCCGGCATCCCTAAATTATATTACTTCATTTATCTTTGTTGGATCGCGGGGGTACGGAAAGTAATCCATCAATGAATAACTTAAAATGTACAAGAAAGATCTAATACAGGCTTTTTCTAAAGCAACTGAATAAATTTTACAAAGCAATTAGTTGGCAACTTTTTTCTTATAACTACGTAGAACAGGTATTTTATTGTAGAAACGAATAATTTTTATCAGTCTTTTTCCTTTTGTATGGTAGAGTAAGGTGCTAATCACATATTCTGGTGTCCTAGGTAATGCTCTATTTAATAGTAAAACTATGATAACCTGAATAGTAGAGTTAGCCAATGATAATTGTGAACAAAAACGCTTAGTTTTTGTACCAAGAATTTTAAATGAATTTAATAACCCCAGGAAGTCAATCCGTATTTTACTTCAAGCTAGGTTTGGGAATCTTAATCTTTGTAAGACAGAACATTCAAATGTAATATATCAAAGATTCTACCAATTCGATACTGTTAGAATCTTTTGTAGGTCAATAAATAAATAAATAGTTCTGGACATTCTCACACAACGTCATCTAGCTCAAACTAAGCTATAAGCTTGTGATATGGGAAACACCCGACAAACATTTGTGGATCACACAAATATTTGATTCGACCCGGGAACCGAACCCGGGACTCTGAGCCGAAAGCCGATGCATTACCGACCACGCCACCGAAGCAGTCAAAAGGTAGATTATACGTGTTCCTCTTGTCATGTCTCATTTCATCGGTGGCGGCGGGCGGTTTGAGTCTTGCCGATGACATGATTTTTGTAATTTATAATTCCTATCTGAATATTTAAGAATAGTAGAACCAAAGTCATTGCTTTCAAATACATGTATAGATATAATAAAGACACTATTTTATACAATTTCCAGCAAGTGTAGTAACAATTTATCGTAAATTTAATTATTGTCTCAGATTACCTCTTCTGTTCCATTATTGTCTTTAACTGCTACCAAAATAGCCTGGCAAGACAATTTATTGCCACTTCCTGCATAGAATTATTATCCATTTCTGTGAAATTTGTACCTATAGGTGCTATAAAAACCCGAAGGAGCCTAGGTAGAAGTATATTATGTACAAGTCTACCTAGATATCATACATAACATACTGTACAACAAACTCCCTTTCATTCCTTATGTATGCTTAGATCTTTAAAACTAAGCCACGGATTTTGATGCGGTTTTCACAAAAAGATAGAGTGGTTCTTGAAGAAAGTTTTTGTGTATATAATTTGTCATGCGGACGAAACTGCGGGCGTCAAAGTAACCCGCACTCTCTTAATGTCTAGACAGTATAATGAGCTGGTGATTGTTGACAATGAGTTGGACATTGGTATTTGTAAAGTTACCATCCCCTTGTCATTTGAAAAACATCCTCTACCTAAGTTTCAGTTCCAACTGTAAATTAAGTGAATATACAAATACAAATATAACATGTCTCTTAAATCTATTCCCGTAATACTATTATAACTATTTGAAATGAGAGTTAAATTCAATTTGGAGCGGTCGTATGGTCGGAAGTAACTATTGGTCAGTAGTATCTTTTAATTTAAACTGAGGAAATTTAGTCCCTCCAGTTTATTCTGCTGTGGTGAAAGCAGGTGCGAGGGCTGGTTTCGAGCTCAGTAATTAACAAAACAAAGGCTTTTCACAACGAAATAGCACTTGATTTTACTGCCTACATTATTTTATAAACTCGGATGGTAGTGGTTGTGGTAAGCAATGTTGGCAAGGTTATATGCGTATTTAGTATTTTGTTCGAAAAAGTATTTTAACTAACATGTTCTTGAAAGTTTTATGTGATTAAAGAATGGGATAGAAAACAGAAATAAATATAAATATATGTAATAGAAAAACAGCCTCGCCGCATACTTCGGAACTCAGCGGTAAGGATCTGCTTCCTCTCCCTACCGGCCACCTCCTTCACGAGCATAACTTGCTCGCAGGAGATTATGTCTTGTAGCTCGGAGCACGCTCGTAGCGTGCCTGGATAAGCGGCTGTCTCAACAAATCTAAATATAATCGTGATAGTATGTCCATGTTTGAAAACTATAACGGATCAGATACCTCTTTTAATCCAGGAGTTATAGGGACTATTGTGTGTGACTACGGAACCCTATTCTATGCGTAGACTGACACTAACTTGGGCGGATTTTTTATTTATTTATCTTGATATGCATAGTAGCAGTGACATATTTTACGCCTTCACTAGCCTTTCACCAGTAACTTTATTAACAATGGTAATTTATTGAATCTAAAATGTGATTTTGTGCGTGTAACTTCTACCTACTCACGCAAATATTTCAAGACACTTACGTATTTCATGCCTGTTTTCCCATCATTATAAAGCAGTGAAAGGAAAATTTAAAGTGATCAAAAATACCTTAAGACAAGTTGTGACATGAAAGGAGATTGTTCATTTTGCAGTAGACCACCGTTTCGTAACAAAGAATTTTGTATGACTGCGAAAATCGGATATTAAATTGGATTGATATCGTACTTTCATAGGAAATAAAAAATATTCCGTTATTTTGAGGGGTTTTCTCTCATTCTTCGTTTTGCCGTTAAAATTAGAGGTTAGTTTTGAAGCAAATGTCCATCAATCCGTCAAATCAATTTTGCTTTTGATACTCCATGGTAGTCCATAGCAAGGTCTTCAGTCATACTCCGATCTCCTAGGAATAGTTTGCATAATATGAACAAAAACAACGAGTCGAATAGTGTTTTGTAACCATCGCTTGAAACTACAATAGGTACTAAAATACGATATTAATCACCAATGTCTATGAATTTCTACGAGAAACATTACATATTTATTAGATTTTATAATAATTTAGAATAAATAATCTAAGATTAAGAGAATTTCTAAAAAATACCAAATTGTCAAGAGGACATTTGTTTTGACTTTAGATTGAATTGCTTTTTATTATTTGCCAATTCAGCCTGGACTTTATGTAAATCTTCAAAACATTGTTTTACATTATTTAATTATTAAAACTAGTAAATCGAGTCTGTTATTCGATTTGCTTTATGAAAAAAACATACGTTTACTTTAAGTAAATCTGTAGTTTTCTTACAAAAAAAACAGAATTTCAAAATGTCGATAATAATATTTTCAAAAAGTTTAGTAAGAACTACACCACCTCTTCATATCATTCGATCCGATACTCTAATGATATTTGTCTATGAATTTGATTCATGACATCTGGTCCGACATAGTGCATTTGAGTAAGAGGACAATTAAAAACGATTACACCACGAATTATTATCAAAGTTTAAACCCCACATACGATTTCGTTCGAGTGAATTAAAAGATTGTTAAAAAAATATTATATGATTTATCAATTTACTTAGGTAGCCATACACTTTTTATTTAGGTTTTTAAAAAAGAAACGGCTTTTGAACATTCTCCTTTAGATACATAAACTAATTTATGGTCTTGAACGTTCTCATAAGTATATTAAAGATAATCTCCCCTGTTACTCAGCACCGCATCGCACCCGCGAGTCGACGGAAAGGCAAAATTCTAAAACATACTCACGTAGCTCATTTCCTTAGTAATGGACTTATATTCCGCAGTACAATTTTTCAATATCCTAACCTAAAATAATGAAGAGATCATTACTTTTCATGTTTGATGTACGACCCTTTAATTAGACGCTTCTATCGAAAGCCACAAGTAGCTTGACTTCTCAGGTCGGCAGGTTTTTGTCGTGAAAGTATAAGTAAAACTCTGTATTGCTTATTTAGGGTTCCCTGGTTCAAGTTTCGAAACCCTTATAGTTTCGTCATGTCTGTCCGTCCGTCTGTCCTCGGCTAGAAACATGAAACTTTGCATGGATATGTGTATTTACTACGTTGACAAAGTGCTACAATAAAAATATGATTTTTTTTCTAGGTACTTCCCCTAAACGGTAAACGGTGCAAATAAGGTTTTTTGATTTAGGGATTCGTTTGTGAGATATTCAACTTCTTAGCAAATTTTTTGGTAAAACAGAGCGTTACTACCCTCTAAAATCAAAATCTAAACTGCTGGCTCAAAAATCCTGAAAATATTTATGATGGTAGTCCATGTTATGAACTTTCAAGCTTAACTATACCGGATTAGACAAATTTGTTTGTTCAGGAGTTATAGATGCTAATATGGGTGACTACGGAACCCTATTCTATGCGTGGCCGACTCGCACTTGGCCGTTTTTTTTCTATGCTAATACCTAATAAAAGTAGACAGCTTTGTTGTTTTCTGTGGATTAGAAGTCCGAGACGCCCAGGACTTTAATTGGCTGTGCCACACCGGCTGGCACGTAAGATTTTGTTGCCTTTCATCAACATTTCATCGCAAGGCAATATTTTTTTTTCAAAATTACTTTATAGCTGTACTACTTTTCAATAAATTCATTCGGCCATTTTGGACATAACCTATTACATGTGTGCCCGGTGACGGCAATAGGCTTGCCCCCTATTAAGTGGGACTTTAAATACTGGCAAATTGTGGGTTTCTTATGCGCCTCTGCCTACTCCTTCGGTGTTATAGGCGTGATATGCGTGTGTGTGTAAAAATACAGGGCCGCTTTTTTAATGTTTTTATTTACCAAGCGGACGAAAAAGGTTTTTATCTACCGAGCTTCTGCAAGTTTGTGATAAGCTTATTAACCGTTAGAGCATAATGAATTTCTTCCAATTGGTTTTCCAGTACGAAGTACTACAAGTTTAGTATCTTGATCTTTTACAACTAAAGTAGGTACCCTACTTATTCGTACAAAACTTTTGAAATTTAAGTACAAATATTTATATAAGTTACACTTACCTATAACTTGTCATATGAATTATTAATAGGGTTGTTTTTATATACTAATAAACCAGCGTTTGTGTTAATGAACATCCCATCATATCCAGAGGATTGGAACTTCAAATAAGTAGCTGGTAGGTATGCAAGACACAGAAGGACACTATAGACCGTTTGAAGCCAGCTTTCATGGCCAGAGAATTCCCTGACGAGACACACGATCAGGTACAGGTCCAGAACTACCAACCCGCAGATGACCACATAAGGAAAACAAGATGTGGAGGCACAGTACGTTCCAGTTCCAGATTACTATCTCTCTTAGTCACCTCTGACGTCATATATACGAAACGTCTAGATAAGACGAGAAGGCGGTTCTAGACCCTTCGACAAACTTCAATCAGTTTCCAGTGCGCATACGCCACACACCTTATAATTGAACTAGCCAATTAAGTATAAGCAATAAATTATAGGTAAGTACAACATAAGTATAGGTATTTATACTAGTTCTATTGTTTAGATCCACGCCTACCTAAACCTGTTTGTGTCACCGGAGATATTATACTTGTATCATATAAATGTAAATACATTTTGATCATAAATTCATTCATTCACATACTGTTAGATATTACAAGCGTTTCAATACACTCCCAACAACCGCTTCATCATCATCATCTCATCATCACCCCACTGCTAGGCCTCGCTCAAAGAACGGGAATTCAGCCCACATGTACCACGCTGGCCAGACGGTTTGGTACATAAAGGGTTTTCTATCGAGCTTTCGTTTTAGAAACATACTTTGACAAACATACATAACTATATATTTTCAAATATAAGACATAGAAAATAACACAAAATATATTTGATTCGACCCGGAATTCGAAACCTCAGGGACGGCAGTCGCATACCACTGCGCCACCGAGGCAGGTAGGTAGGTACCTATTTGGTTTTAATTCATTACAGGCCTATTGGAAGAGATATCTTTAGATATAAGTTACACCTTTGTATACATGTTTAGTATGTATCTAACTGTTTTTATTTACTGTGTGTGTGTACAAGAATAAATCTTCTATATCTTATATCTACTATATAAATAAAAATGAATTGCCGTTCGTTTGTCTCACTAAAACTCGGGAACGGCTCGACGAATTTGGCTGATTTTGGTCTTGAAACATTTGTGGAAGTTCAGGGAAGGTTTAAAAGGGCGGTACGAAGTTCGCCGGGACAGCTACTACCTAAATATGTGAATAAAATTTAAAAATATTTGAGAATAGTTTAAAACCATAAAATTAAATGCTAATTAAAGATATTATTATGTTAAAAAACAATTGTTGAGTGTCAATTGCATTAACACTGAGCACAAATACATGTTTTAAGATAAAATGAGTATAAAACCAGACTCTAGTCCCCACACTACACTCTAGGCACTGCATACGAGAGATTCCGATTAGGAAAACGAATGTGTATTAAAAGTTGGATATCTTTATTTTAATTCTGGTTTTAGCAAATAGCTGTTGTATCATAATAGCGTAATATCTCTTTATTTTACGCTATTATGATACGAGTACTTACACTAGGGGAAGGTCGGGCAGCTCTGGACACATAAGCAAATTAAACACACATGTTAACATAATAAGTGATGACAAAGTCCTTACATTTATTGAATTTAATCTGCTTTTTAAAGTAATCGGCGGTGCAAGGAAAAACCTTCATCAAAAATTCAAACCGTATGCGAACGGGCCCAAACAGTCCTCAACGTCGGCACTGGCTATCCACTTGTTCACCGCACCATTGTCTATATTATTCGCTCACGTGTTGCTGTGAACGTTTTTAGGTGTACAAAGTTTATCTATGAGTGCGAGAGGCCTTGATACTCACAGTGGTCGTGGTACGGGTACCCACCAGTTGGGGCTAACCGTCCTTCGCATATTTATACTTGGTAGAAATTGGTAGAATTTGCTACACATATTGGTTATAACACTTGTACTTACTCAAAATTTCTGGAAATGGCATTAACGATTACTTGGGTGGGACCAATGAGTGGTAAAATAGATCCTCATTGTGCGTTAAGCACTTGAGGTTTACTACAAATGGCATATCCTTAGTTTATAATGACTTAAGTGTGTCTGTATTAACAGAAAGTTTTAACCAAAATAGTATTACATAATTTGTTGATAAACAAACGTCACCTGCAAGAAGTGCTTTTGCCGGATGACTGAGGCTCTGGCAAATGTGCAGTGGCAATTACCCAATTACGTGGGAAAAAAAGATTATTGCAAATTGCGAATTATATAAGTTGGCCTTTGCCTATCCCTTCGGAATGTAATGATACAGGTGTGATTGTGTGTTCAAGACTCCATATAAATGGAAAGGTAACGTCGCCGTATTGAGGAATCAATGAATATTATCTTCAGCCGCGTGTGTAGCGGCAAATCGAAAAATCTCCAAATTGTGTCTGCAATAAGTCGATACGAATGAATAACTTGTCGTAAACACATATTGGTATGAAGATTACAGACACTCCCGGGCTGATTTTTATTTACACAATGTTAACGCTCACCGAACTGAATTCAGACCTGTTCATACAAATAAACAATACAAAATTGAAGTGTGTACTGTTTGTAATTCCATATTAACATATTTTCACTGAATACATTCTGAAAGTATACATAAGGTGTGGTACTCATAAAAAAAAGCATTAATGTAGTCTGTTAGCAGTTTTTTTTTTGCACGATGAAGCGCAATTGATTGACAACACCTATTTGTTGTAGGTATGTACGATAAATTATAAAATGAAATTGGTCTTTGAAAAAATAATTTAAGTACCTATCTCAATTAAAAAAACTTTGAACGTAAGACTTACTCACTCACATAATACGTCCCATACCTGGAGGTTCCAACCTTTTAGCGAAGTAACAACTCTTAGACTAAATATATGAGCCCAGTGAAAACCAATTTCCTTAAGTTGACGGTTACAAATTACTAGTGAAGATACACAGCTGGGTACATCAACAAAATGTTTTTCTTTCACAACTAGATTGTTGTAAATAAATTTCACGTACAGGAATATGCTTGAAAATGTATTTACTTATTGGATTTCGTTAGTAAGTACATTTTTCTATTTATACTACTAGTTTTTAGATTGTATACATAGGTTAACCTAATCGTAACTGATTAGTATTAGGTAAAGGGTAGGCAAGCCCACTTTTCGGCATTAACTTTGTTGAACGAATTAGAAGAAAACGTCGAAATTTTATCTGAAAAGAAGTAACCTATCTAATATTATTGAGGTTTAATTCATACTAGTCATTCACCGAGCCTTTTCGCAACTCTCAGTTGGGGTCGGCTTTCCAGTCTAACTGCGATGTGGCTGAACTTCGATATTTTCCGTGAAGCGACTGCCATCTGACCTCCACAACCCATGGGAGATATCGAAGTTCTATAGATAGACCAGTCGGATTATTGATTAAGGGCTCCAACTACCCCTAACGACTGCCATAGATGTTCGTATGACAACCGGGACCGACGGCTCAACGTGCTCTCCGAGGCACGGAGGGGGCTCAGTGTCTTAAGAAATGGTCACCCATCCTAAGACCGGCCTGACTGGATGTTGCTTAACCTTTGCAATGTGTTAACATTGTCGGTTACCACTACACCACGAGCCCCCCCCCCTAATTCATACTAGTATAAACTCGTAATTATTAAACCTCTTAGAAATAAAACTCATAAAACTCAGTAAAACGCTACAAAGAATCTTTGAAACTTATTGAAAGATTTTCTTTGAAATTATTTTCAATAGGCATTACTATATACATTTATTATTACATTACTAACTTCTCGTTAAGATGAGTGAAGTTTCTAGAACAATTTTATTTACTGCCGATAAAATAGATTTGAAGTTTAAGATGTTTAGTTGTAGGTAAGTATGCCCACGCGTACAAGTTGTCATACTGTAAACCCTGATTCCTGGAATATTTTTCACTCCGGGAATTGGGTATGAGAAATCTGTTTATCACTTTTCGAATGGACACAAAACAGAAAACAATGAATACATTCTATAAAAATAATACAAAGATCGCTGAATTTGTCTTAGCAATGAGTTTTTTTTGCAAGTGCGGCCGCCCTTACGTCTATTGCCGGGCGTCTCTGGTATGCACCAGAAGGTGCATTTCCAGTAGCGCCCGGGCGGTTTAGCAATGAGTAAGCTAAACTTTTACCTGGTTCAAATCCAGCCTAAGACTATCGCTCTTGCAATTTATACACTAAAATACTAATTAATAAGTTCATACCCGTACATTAATTCGCTATTTACTTATGTACTGGTTTCATTAAATTAATAAAGCTAAGCAAAAACAAAAACATCATTTCGATTTATCATAAACAAGACCAAAGACTTCGTTAGACAGTCACCGGCTTTTGAATTTGAATGAGTGTTTCCGTTTATCAAAACTTCCTTAAAACCCCAAAAGTTATGAAGTATTGTGGTTGTTACGAGACGTAGGTAAGTAACTTAGACAATATTTACTACGATGTTTAGGTACTTACTTAAAATATTCCGTCGGTGATTTCAAGTTAAGTGAGTACTTATTAATATTATTTATTCTTTGTGGGACAATTGAATATTACGCCTGATTTCGAACATCCTTATGGTGAGATGCAATAAGGCGAGCTTAGTCGATAATGGATTTTCTTAGATATTAGAGTTATGGAGGAAATTAATGCTATTTAAGAGAGAAGAAAAAAGGAAACGTCGTGTTCTTAATACAGACAGGAAATACAAACTAAAATTTTAATTGAGATTTTTATATCTACACATAAATTAACAACAATTTCTGAATTCAGCTGTTTGGCCCCCAACATAAAAGTTTTAGACAAAACTTCTCTACGCCCCCTGGGGTCCCCGATTTTAGAAGATGGCTTTTCCACTTTTATCGAGGAAAAAATTCAAAATTTTGATCAGGTTATTGATAGTCTATGTCGTCACTTGTATGGCAAACTTGCGAATAAGCGAATTTGCGAATAAGCTGCCGAACCTGTAATTTTATTTAAAATACCATTCATGAGGCACAAGTTCGCTAACTCGTTGCCTCCGTTAATATACTGATGAACAATTTGATCACAAATGGAAATAAATCTAGTTAATATATTCGGGTTACCATCGAATTCTGGCACCATACGTAGTGTTTTATAGATAATATCCGCCATATCCGGGGCACGGGCCTGGCCTTGGGGCTGTACCTGAGCCTGACCCTGTCCCAGTGACATGGTAGAGCTAGGACTTTTTTTTTTTTTTTTTTTTTTTTAGTTCCGCGGCCGCTCTAACGTCCGTTGCCGGGCGTCTCTGGTTACAAGCAGAACGTATTTCCAGTGGCGCCCGGCGGACTTTGACCACCTCTGTGGTCTCTGCGGGGGTTGGGTCGGGATGAGAATCCCGCGTCGTTGAGGTAGGGTTTTATCCCGCGTCAATGAGTGAATCTGGTTGTGTGCTATGGGGCAAAGGCCCTGCAGCACGCAACCCTTCTAGCCTGCTTCTGTAAGGACGACGGGTGGCGATCCCGCCGTCCTCAGGCCCCGATCATGGAGGTCGATGGTCTTGGGCGTAGATGAGTCTGCGGCGGCCTCGCCGCTGACTACGGAACTCGGCGGGGAGGGCACGCTCCCTCTCCCTCTCGGCCGCCTCCTTCGCGAGCACGACTTGCTCGCAGAAGGACACGGCCGCGTTCCACCTACTCCCGCTGGAGACCATGGCTTGAAGCATGGTCTCCAGCGAGAGGGTATCCACGCCCAGACCCACTACGAGGTCCCGGCGCTGACTCGCCCACGCTGAGCACTCCACCAACGTGTGGAGTGCGGTGTCGTCGTCGGAAACCTCGCAGTGTTGACACCGGGGTGTGACCTCACGATGGATGCGAAACAGATAGCTACCGAAGCATCCATGCCCGGTAACGATCTGCGTCGCACGATACGTGAGGTCACCATGCTGCCTCTGCAGCCAATCGTCCATGATCGGTCTCACCGCCGCGATGATGGTGACACCCCACTTGGGTTGCTCAAGTCTTACCCTCCATGACTCCATGAGATCCTGGCGGAGTTGGGACCGCCGGTCATCGATTTCTCGAGACGCAGGCCTGTGGTCCCGCTCCAGCGCCTCCTTGCGCCATTGGAACAATGACGCAAGGGCTCTCGCTTCCAGGTCCCATGGAGGGGTCCCGGCTAGGAGACATGCAGCCTCTCCGGAGATCGTGCGGTAGCCCCTTATTGTTTTGACGGCCAAGGTCCTCAACGGTCTGTTAAGGAGCGTTGAGTTGTTGGCCGTCAACCGCGCCGCCCATACGGGAGCCCCGTATAGGGCCATACTCCGCACGATCCCCAGGTACAGTCTCCTGCAGGAAGCGTTGGGTCCCTTTAGGTTGGGCATCAGTCGCGAAAGCGCGACCGATGCCTGTGTCACCTTGGGGACCAAACTTCGGAAATGTGGTCCGAAGTTCCATCGGCTATCAAGTACGATCCCTAGATACTTCATCGAGGGCTTGATGCCGATGCTAACGCCTCCCACATTTATGCTGGAACCTTCAGGTGGACCGTTCCGAGGTCTGTGAAAACACAGAACCTCGGACTTGTGCAAGGCCACCTCCAGTCCCAGCCGCCGTATCCGACCCACGACTTGAGCAACACCCGTCGTGACCTTGAGTGCTGCCTCCTGGTACGTTGCACCCCGCGCCGTGACGAGGGTATCGTCAGCGTAGCACGTTACGCCGACGCCGTCAGGCGACGCACCCCGCAGCACCCAGTCGTAGCTGATGTTCCACAGAAGCGGCCCCAGGACCGACCCCTGCGGAACACCGCACGACACATCTCGCCGAGCTGGCCCGAGCCAGCTGGGGAAAGCTATGGCCCTCTCCGAGAGATAGGCCCCGACAATACGATGGAGGTAGAGAGGCGTTTCGTGATACACGAGCGCCTCCCTAACGCAGCTCCATGGCAAGGTGTTGAACGCGTTGGCGATGTCAAGAGACACCGCCACCACCACCTTGTCCTGTGAGACTGCTTCCTCCGTCAGGCTCTTGACGCGCATGATCGCGCTCACGGTGGAGCGTCCCCGACGGAAACCGTACTGGTTGTCCGCCAGGTCTGGCCCCACCGTCGAGAGATGCTCGACGAGGCGTTCCGCCATAATTCGCTCAAAGAGCTTACACACCTCGTCGAGCAACACGATCGGCCGGTATCCGGACGGTGAGTCCACCGGCCGCCCCGCCTTACGAATCAGGACCAGTTTCCCCGTCCTCCACACCTTGGGAAACTGGCCCCTTTCGAGGCATGCGCTAAAGAGCCCCATCAGTCGAGGCCCGAGTTCTTCGAGGGCCAGGACCCATGCACGGCCAGGAATGCCGTCGGGTCCGGGGGCAGTGGTTTTCCGGCGTTTAAGCCGGAGTACTGCCGCACCTAGCTCCCCCACCCTGACTTCGGGTACGTCGTCCTCACTGATGCTATCCGCGTCGGGCAGAGACGGAGCCATGCGCGGAGGGACGTGCTCCTCCGCGCTCGTCGGAAACAGGGAGCCCATGACCCGCTCCAGCTGCTGCGGCTGGAGACTCTGGGTCAGTGGGGGCGCCCTAGGTCGGAGTTTCTCCCTGACCTGTAGGTACGGGCGCCCCCATGGGTTCTGCTGCAGGGTCTCCAGGAGCTCCTCGCGGGCCGCCGTCTTGGCCCGCTTTATTGTCTCCTGGAGATTACCTTTAGCCTCCCTGTAAGCCTGATAAAGCTCCGCCTCTCGGGTTGCCGCGTCGTCTGGGCGGCGATGCCTCCGGCGAAACCTGGTGTACTGGCGGCGGGCGGAGACGCATGCTGCGCGCAGCTGTGCAATCTCCGGCGACCACCAGTACACCTGCTTCCTTGCCGGTCTGGGTGTAACCCTAGGCATCGCCGCATCACAGATTTGCGACATGGCTCTCCTGAACCACTCCGCCTCGGCATCCACATCGGCAGGCCGGTCCGGTGCCGGTATCCAGGCCTGCACGATGGATGCCTCCAGGAGAGCCTCCCGATCCAGATGGTGAAGTGCCCAACGCGGATCCGGGGGATTTTCTACCGGCTGTGGGAGGTCAGGTGGGGGGACGACATCGAATCGGATGTACCGATGGTCCGAGTGCGTCTCCTCACCCTCCTCCACGTGCCAGCCAGTAATACGGGTGGCGAGGGCAGAGGTCGCGAACGATACGTCCACGACCGAGCTGGTCCCCCGCCGCCAGAACGTGGCGACATTCCCCCGGTTGAGGACCTCCAGACCACGTGTTCTGGTCCAGTCCTCAAGAAGCCTCCCCTTGTCCCTGGTTTCCCGGGAGCCCCACGCCTCACTCCAGGCGTTGAAGTCTCCCAGGAGCAGGACAGGGCGAGGACGGCACGCAGCGAAGACGACGTCGAGCTCAGTGAGCCATAGCTCAAACTGAGTCTCGTCCAGTGTCGGCGAGATGTAGGTGGCCACGACTGCCAACCCATCATATTCCGCCGCAACACACCCGCGGCCCCTTGCAATGATAGCAAGGCGCGAGTTGTCTGCGGCGGACCCCCCGAAGATAAAACAGGCCGAGCCGTCCTCGTCCACCGGGCTTCCCGGGTGGACGTAGTACGGCTCGGCGACCACGGCCAAGTTTATGGACCACTGCCGGATGCTCTGGTACAGAAGATCCTGAGCAGCGCGGCAGCGGTTCAAATTCACTTGCAGGATACGGATATGGGCGTCAGACATTAATGGACGTCCATATCAGCATCCCGCCGAGAAACATCTGGTCGTGCAGTAGCGGCACCCCCACCGCTCTCAGCGGACGGACGAGGCTTTGGCCTCGAGGCGGCGCAGGTTGTGCTGCCGACCCGGTGGTCCGCAGTTTTGCCCTCCGCCTCGCATCTAAAGCAGCGAGGCGGGGCATCACAGGCACTTGCCTTATGACCGGGCCGGCTGCAGCGGAAGCACCGATCGCCCACGGTGACTTCCGCTGTGCACTGCACTCCGACGTGCCCCACCACCATGCACCGGAAACATCTGGTTTCCCGGGCACGAAGGAGGTGCACCTGCGCCTTTAGGAAGCCCCCTACGAGGAGGCTTCGTCCGTCCGTCACTTTCAGTGCCGCCGCGACGGGGCACTGGACGACTGTCATCCCATGACCAGTGGAGCCGAAGGAGATGTCTCCAGCCTTCACCTGGTCACGGGGGCAGCCGCCTGCCTCCACGACGGCGGAGATTACTTCCTCCGTCGTGGCCGCGTCATCCAGACCCGTGATGCGCAATGCAGCGCATTTGGTGGGCCTGGTGACGCGGACGGCTTCTGCGTCCAGCGCGTCCCTAAGCTGCGCTGCTAGGGCGTCAGCTTTAGGGCCGCTGGAGGCGCCGGAGACCTCGAGGAGGCGAGCCCCGGTGCGTGTCGTCTTGCACCGGAGACCCCCCTGGATATCGAGGGCTGAGAGGTTGACTGAGGACTTCACGGTCCTCAGGACATCAGCGTACCCCACACCCCTCTCCACACCCTCCGTCGTCACCGTAAGGACGACGGCTGTGGAGCGAGGAGCACGGGGCCTCTTCGGCGCCTTCGCCGCGGCGGCTTTGGCCACTTTCTTGGCGGCCTTCGTCTTCCTCTTCTTGGCCCCTACTACCTCCCATCCCTCCCGTCCGGAGGGATGTAAAGGAGCAGCGGGAGCGTTAGAGGAAGAGGAGGCGGCAGGGGTACCGCTCTTCTGGCCGCGCCCCTTCGCCTTCCGCGCCTGGGCCGCGGTCTCGGCCGGCAACCGGTACGCTGGAGCGGACTGGGGCGGAGCGGGGCGGCGGACAGCGGGTGTGCCGCTTGGTCCTGGAGCGGGAGAACCGCTAACAGCCGCCGCGTATGAGAACGCGGGACGTGCTAGCGGAGGGCGGTACGCCCGGTCCTCCAGGACCGCGAGGCGCCTCTCGATCGCCGCCAGGACCTGTACCATAGTCGGCACAGGCTGTGGCGGCAATCCGGGCGCCGTGTTGGGCACCGTGGTGGGCGCCATGGTGGGCGCCGTGGTGGGCGCCTTTTTGGACGCCGTGGTTGGCGCCGTCGTGGGCGCCTTGGTGGGCGCCATGGTGGACGCCGTGGGTGGCGCCGTCTTCGGTGCTGGTCCAGCCGTCGGAGGAGGAGGCGGCAGCATGGGACCGGGAGGCGCCTTGACCACCTTGGTCCTGTCAGCGACCTCCCGCCACAGGTCATCCATCTGCTTCCTGGAAGCAGCGAGCTCCGCCTCCAGGCTCGTCACCTGCTTCCGGAGCCTCGCCTCCTCCTTAGTGACGCTCCGCGCGAGGAGCTTGTTGAGGGAAGATTGGGCTTCATCCACCAATGAAGCCACAATCTTCTTCCTCCCCGCCACGTTTCTGTTGCCCCGCATGGCCGCGTTCATGCGGGCAAAAACGCTCATCAGCTCCCGCGCGGGCGGCCCACCGATTTCCCGGCGACTTCGCTGTAGAGCTAGGACTAACTAAAATATCGCTATATAACTAATTTAATATAAATGAAACCTATTCGAAGTAAGAATATGGAATGATAATTTAATTAATACAATAATTTAGGAAAGTATCTATTTGCGTCACAATTCGGAAACGCAGCGATGTCGTTTCCGTTGGATGGATCAATATGTATCCGGTGCTTCGTCAGCGATTCCCTTCAGGTAGCAGCGCGTAACAAGAGTATTTTGAAAGCAATAAACAGAATATTTTGGTTTTAACATGTTGTTTTATTAAGTTACGCAAAACTTATAGTGTGACCTACGTGGAGCTGCGGGCAACAGCTAGTCTAAAATAAATGAGTCGTGTTGTATCCGCAATAGTGTGTTTTTATGAAGCTGTAGTTCATAAGTCAAAATTTTATTGATTAATCTCTTTCGAGGTGAGGTAACATGAAAATAAAAATTCACAAATCATTTTGTATTTAGTTTTTAGTTGTAAGCGAGTATAATAATCATGACTGCCTATCTAAGTTACCATCTCATAATGAATGGTTTAGGCGTGGGACTTATGATTAAAAGCCATTTAGAAACCCTGTCACCGTACCTACGAGTACATTAACGTCAATCTAGAAATAGGAATTACTGTAATATAATAACCCAATTACATTAGTCATACGTACCTATAGCAAATTCAAGCAATGTTCTTTTAGAGTCATGTTTATATTATGTTTAAAATAATATCCTCATGAGACACGAAGTAAATTAATTTTGCCAACGTTCGTAGAATTGTTATATAACTACTACTGGCCTGCTGGAAGAGATTCCTTTAGGAATAAGTAGCGCCCTTGTACTAACTGCTCACTGTTCTGTTTGTATTCTTCTTATAGTTTTATTTTTCTCTGTGTGTTGTACATAAATAAATAAATAAAAATAAATATAATATAGGTACCTAATATAAATACTTAATTTAAGGCAACCGAATATTCATCATCTCTTTTACTGAGAACTGTATTTATGTGTGACTTGCAGACATGATATAGGTAAGTGCTGCCTACACGTGAAACACTTGCTGGTGAATAAACGAGGTTCTGGCAAATGTAACGCGAAGTACCTACCCGGAGATGGCAATAAGCTCGCCGGCTGTTGGGCTCAATAAAGAGACTGGCTTTGACCACTCACTTTATTGAGCATGTGGGCATTTTTGAGCGGAGCTTACGAAGCTCTTTCTTAGACGACTCGTGTATTTCGTTTGTTATCAAACTCCTCCTAAAAGACTGAACCGATCTTTTTGAAATTTGGCACGGTCATAGTGACCATCACCGTGAGTGTATATATCTGAATTCAAAAAGATCGGTCCAGTCGTTTAGGAGTTCGACCCGGATCGACAAACTCAGCTCAATTATTGCAACAGCAGCATGTATTGCATACCTAGTATATGTCTCAGTTTACCCTACGGCGGGCGATAAAGACATTCCCCCAATTGTATGTTAATAATTAAGACTTTATTCCTTTCTGAAGTCGATTGCATAAAAATGTATTCAGAAACACGATTTGTTTTTAAAGTTGATAAAATTAATAAACATAATACCTAGTTCATGCAAGAACCAATGCAAATTGAGTTCGTTAGCACCCAACCAAATTACAACGTACCCTGCGACACCGATAACATCAAAGAGTCTAAATCATACTGGGCCCTACGTCGCGTAAATTAACGTAAAAGACACCAAAATGAATTACTGGAATGTACAATCATCGTCAGGTTAAGTTGGATTTAGTTATTCCCGACATTACTAACTTGTCATATCCCCCCTATATCCCGGGAACCAAGCTTCCCAACTAAATTCAAAAGCAAATTTTTGTTCCCCCTGCACCCTCAACCATCACGAATTCCATTCGCCTGCTAAAACTTTCTTTTTACTTCCCACTTTTCACAAAACTTGAAGCCTTTATATCCCGGAACCGGAGCTTCCCTGCTCAATTCTGAGCAAATTTTTGTTCCTCTGCACCCCAACCTGGACTTACTCTATTCACCTGCAAAAAAACCGGGAATTCCCATCCCACAAAAATACCCATCGTACCAGATATCTTGGAAACTAAGCATCCCAGGCCAATTTTAACTTCATTTTCAGCCCTTCCTTGAACCCCCCGCAAGTAATGAAACCACATCTCTTCCCCTAAAAAAATGTCCCAATTCCCATTCCACTTCTCAAAAAGTCTGATACTACCGGTGACGGTTGGACATGTTTGGGTTCTTTGTGTAGGTCTCGCAGGGGCTCATATCCTGGTAATACATACCCCCCTTCACATGTTGCAACAAAGTTACATTAAAATCTATCAAATATTAGAAGACTACGCACGCGAACAGCCACAAGCAAGCGCGTCACAAGCAAGCAGGCAGACGCACGTTCGCCACTGGACTGCGTTTGTGTTAATAGTCTACGAAAACTGTAAAAATTTGCCTTCGACGTGGAAATACAATCCTACTTACTGCGCCATACTCGCCTGCAGGAAGCCAGGAGATGCTACTCTCCGCATCCGGTCGGGGGCAGACCTGTCGAATATTATTAGTGAAACGGTCACTGTTGTGTAACCTGTTGTTCCTGCGATACCCATATGTTTCTGTATATTGTTTTGTGTTTAGCGCTAAGTTTACTCTAGTATCAATTTTACCGGGCGCCACTGGAAATACGTTCTGCTTGTAACCAGAGACGCCCGGCAACGGACGTCAGAGCGGCCGCGGCCTTGGGCCGCGGAACTAAAAAAAAAAAAGTATCAATTTTATCTTTTGCCTTAGAATTGTTTGTTATTGTCTATACAGTCGATGTGCACACACATCCACATTCTGACTTCGCTGAGGGAGGAAACATGGCATACATTGTATACACATATTATTTTTCATTTTCACTAATCACATCATTGCATACTACTCACATTACATTGAAAACTACACATATAACATTATTTCAAGGGTGGTTTTTTATTCTTACTGTTCAAATAATGCACCCTAAGTGCAGTGCCCCAAGGATAAATATTCATTCATCTTATAGCTGCTATACTCAATTATATTCTTATTTTATTCTCATCTGTATATTTAATTCAGTATTAATATTAATTGTTCTTGACATAAATGCTCAATAACAGATATTTAAAATTTGGTCTACTAAATACAGGCTCACTCTCAACCAAACAAGAGGAGTTCAGGGTGGCCATGCTACATCACGCTGTAGACATAATGGCCATAAACGAGACCTGGCTGAAGGAGGGCCAGGAAGCCAGAGCACCTGTGGTGCAGGGTTATAAGCTTCGGCACATTCCGAGACCTATGAGCGTGAAGAAGGGGAGAGGGGGAGGGGTCGCTTTCTACGTCAGATCTGGAATTACTGCTAGAACTAGGGTGCACCCCATAACACCGAATGTTGAGCAGATGTGGATCACCCTTAGCATCATGGGTAAAACATTGCTAGTAGGTACCGGCTATCGCCCTCCATGGCTTGACTTGGATGTGTTTCTGGGCTGTTTAACAGACAGTATCGTGGCCCTGGCCCCGTATGACCATGTGGTGCTGTTGGGGGATTTAAATGTAGATATGCAGATGGTGGGTGAGAGTAACGTGCGGAAACTCACTGACTTCCTCACCTGTATGAGTTTGGTACAGGTGGTTCAGAGGCCAACACACTTTACAGACAGCTCGGCCACGCTGATTGATGTAATATGCACGGATATTAGGACGGGCACAGTCACAGTGGATCACATTCCGGAGTTGGGCCGTCACTCGGTTGTGGTGTGTGATACAATAATTAAGAAACCCAAGCTCATACCACGCACCGTCACCTACAGACCATTAAGGGATATTCTGGTGGAGCGATTTGAGGAGGATAGACATAGTTTACGCTGGATGATGGCTGGTGGTGGGCAGGATGTGAATGCTATGGTTCTGTCTTTTAACTCATACATGCTGCATCTGTTCAACCTCCATTCTCCAGAAAAAACCAAGACCTTTAGAGCACCCCCCACGCTCCGGGACGTTGGGGAAGGCACTATCCTGGTGCTCCTAGACTTTTCCCGCGCTTTTGACACCATTGACTGCACACTGTTGCTGTCAAAGCTCTCCTATTTTGGATTCAGCAGGGAAACGGTACAGTGGTTCTACAGCTACCTGGTAGGTAGAACGCAATGTGTGGAGATACAGAGGGAAGACGGTACTCGGATTTCCTCCCCTCCCTGCCAGGTGCCCAAGGGGGTGCCCCAGGGATCCATATTGGGACCTCTTTTGTACATACTGTACAGTGCAGACATTGTAAATTCAATCAGGAGCTGTGGATACCACATGTATGCTGATGACACCCAGCTCTACAAGACTTTCAAGCCCACTGAGGCAGCAGCTGCAATAGCAGCTATAAATGAGGATTTGGCAAGTGTAGTGACGTGGGCAGGGCAAAATTCACTTATGCTTAACCCATCTAAGTCAAAATTTATGGTCCTCGGCTCCAAAAACCAAGTAAAGACTATAATAGAGGTGGACCCGATCATTACTGTTATGGGGGAGAAGATAGAGAGGGTTGATGCTGTGGCTAATCTGGGACTCAGCATGGATTCGGAGTTGCGGTTCGAAGCTCATATTAACAAAGTCGTAAGTAACTGCTTTTATAGACTAAAAGTTCTATATAACTTCCGACAGTTTTTAAGTGAGCCCGTGCGAAAGGTTTTGGTTGAGAGTCTTGTTTTGTCAAAATTTAATTACTGTGACACTGTTTATGGCCCTTGTCTGCTTAGGAGGACGGAGAAGCTGATACAGCGGGTCCAAAATGCTTGCTGCCGCTACTGCATAGATATTCCCAGACGTGGCCATGTAACTCCCTATCTAAATGATCTCAGGTTACTTAGAATGGCCGCAAGGAGAAGGATCCATTTAGCCAGTCTGTTGTTTGGCGTGGTAAATACACAAAAACCAGCGTACCTCTTTAACAAACTTAGCTGGAGACATGATAAGCAGTGGTATAGCAGGTCAGGTCAGGGCTGCCCCCTCTATCATTGCCTAGGTATAGGACTGCGGCGTTTAGGGGAAGTTTCAGGCTTGCCGGGACACACTGCTGGAATGTGTTGTCCCCACCAATTCGCGCTCTGAAAACAAAATTAACTTTTATACGCCGTCTTAAGATTTTATACATGGTGGAGCAGCTGAATCCACCTTAGACACACCACATCCCGAAACGTTTTTACTCTTTATATTTATTATTATTATTTATTATTATTATTTTAATCTTATAATGTATAATTATGATACATAAAAACGCATGTCCGTGCCAATTGAGTAGAACGCTTTATATATTTATGGATATTTGTTTATCTGGTACGGACTATTCTATTCTATTCTCATTGTATTGTTTTGGAATGATTCGGCTGGGTATAAATCTATAACACTTACTGATATCTTTGTTTACATAATATTGAGTCTCGAAACTAAGAGTATATATTTTATTACTTATGAATTATATTTATATATTTAAATATCTTACCCTAAGTTTTAGGGCGACGTGGAGGGTGGGTACTGTCATGGACGGCACGTGACCGGGTGTCCAGTCCCTGATATTGTTTTTCCGTGCAACCTTTGGGGGGTAGCCCTGACCCTTTTCTGTGAGTTACTCTTTAGTTTTCTCTTCTCTTCTTTGTTACTTTGTATTATATAGCTATATAGCAGGATGTAGTTTTCATTGGGGCACTGTACAAAACTTGGTATTTGTACTGCACACCGCACTGTGTATCTCTCCTTGGCTGAACTGCAATTATCATGATGGTTATATTAGAATCACCATGGATCTGTGCGACCGCGGGGGGAGGTTGTATTGATTGTACTCACCATTGGGATGGCGGAGTCGCGTCTCCGATGCATGGGTAGCGGTGTAGTATAGGTACTAACAGAATCAGTTTGTGCGCGTCGGCGCCGCTCGCAAGTGTAGACAATTTCTTATAATATGCACATGACACGATGCAACACAACAAGGAATACGACACGACATGCGGTACACTACACAAATGCGCATTTTTGTTACGAATGGTCGACTTGTTTACTGGCTGCAATATAGGCTGAATTTTTAAAAAGCCCGGACACAGATGGATTTCAAAATATCCGTTTCGATCGAGCGCGCGTCATGTCCTATATATTTTGTAAGTAAGCAAGTGTCATTGTTTTCCGTCATTCATTTCGATCATTCACTGAATGGAAGCGAAGGGAAGGTGGTAAAACGCTCTTGTGTTGGCATGGATGTGCCATAATATTTATAAGTTCTGAATGTTACTGTTGTGATTGTTAATACCTATGTTTTTTTGTAATATTTTTTTTTCTTTCTCTCTTTTGTTTTCTTTCTCTTTGTTTGCTTGTGTTCGCGTGACGTTTTTCATTTCAATGTAACTACTATCCGGCCGTCCCTGAAAACCAGCGCTGTCTGTTTTGCACCACCACGCAGACAGCATTACGCTGAGGGACGGCCGTTTATTCCACACTAGTGTATTTATATGTATTTATTTATGGTTCATATTTTTTTTGTATTATTTATTTTTTAGATTTTGTATTTTTTGTAACCTGTGTGGAATAATAAATCTTTCTTTCTTTCTTTCTTTCTTCTACTTTGCTGCAGTTTAAATACGCGACTTGGCCCCCCTGGAGATTTGAAATTGTACAGTTCATACTTGGTCTGAATACGAGATGAAGTTACTCTCCGTCAAAAGTGCGACACTTCATTATGTCATAAATGATTTCTTAGGCGCCCTTTGTCGCCAATAACTTGGTTAGTCAAATTTGAACGTAAATAAGTTATGCAATTACTTGTAGCGACTGTGAATACTTAGATGTAGTTCAAAGTTTTGACTTTGAGAACACTTTGTCTATTAACAGATCCACTTATATAAAATGTTGACATCGGGGTTATAAATGCAATTGCATAGTGAGACGTTTATGTTCGATTGTCGGGTTTGATAAGAGATTTATGCGGTAGGGGAAATTTTTTTTTGGAGTTACATCTAGCTTCACTTACGACGTGATTTGGTTTATGCCATTGGACGAAGTTGGAACTGAATACATTTTCCAACAGTGGTGTTTATTAGGATATAATACTCGGACCTTCGTAGTTATCGGACCACAAGGACGGCAAAGACTAATTGATGGGGTGGCTGTAACCGGTTGAATAGTAACGGGCGCTTTTGGATTGGGAAAATTAACCTCATTCGAGCGACCCAATTTGTGGGCTATGATTAGTTTGTAATTTGTGACGGGCTTCTACGAATTGTGGTTAATGTTCAAGTCTTGGTTCGTTAACTATCTTTTATTCACGTAAACATTTATTAATTTTAATTGTAGGTTATTATGTTGATGCTATCACACTGCTACACTCAACTATAATGATTTAATGTCTTCTTCTTGAAGTTGAATATGGAGATTTACGTAACACTTGGGAGAGATTTGAAATAAAAGTAAGTGCCAGACTTAATTGAATTATAGTTATTTAAAGTAAACTTGCTACTCTCGCAGCCCGAAGAAGGAATGAATCTGAGGACCACGCAGGGCCTTTAAATATAGGTTCAGGTTTCTAGTCATAATTTCTATAAATTGGATTATTTCACTAATCTAGCTATAAATTAGATTAACACGTTCCTGGTATTACTTTGTAACTTATACTAGAACGAATTATTATTTTAGATAGATTTATAGTTCAGCTCATGAGGGATTCAAAATATGTTGTGAAAATTCATCATAAATGGGCTATTGGCATATCGAACAACACTGGTAGGAACATGAAAGAACATTATGCGATTTATGCCAAACCTGACGTTATTCCAATTGACCTACCACATGAGCCTAAGACTAAAGCTATCCCGTAAGTTACAAAGAACGATAATTATGTTGAAAGCATTCAGAGGACTCAATTGTAAAGCGGACTAATATCGAAGAGGGTCAGAAACTTTTTCCTGTTCTATATTGAGCTATAAATCATTGTAGCCTTTA
Source organism: Nudaria mundana (assembly GCA_963556515.1). Classification (NCBI taxonomy): domain Eukaryota; kingdom Metazoa; phylum Arthropoda; class Insecta; order Lepidoptera; family Erebidae; genus Nudaria; species Nudaria mundana. The sequence goes on from OY748293.1 coordinate 12,359,702, forward strand.
TTTAGAGACATTGTTATGTACAAAGCAACTTTATAGATAGGCAGTACGAGACTGGTTGACCGGAATATTTCTTGTTTATTTACCATTCCGAATACCATTGAGTTATAACTTAAGTAGAGCATGAGTAGAACATTAAGTTCTAAAAGTTACATAGAAATATACTTAGCCAGTAAACAACTGTCACAAGTTTTAGGGTTAACAAAAAAATGGTTTTGGAGAGCTTTTGATATTATTTGCAAGTAAACAGGTTACTTACGTTTTACTTTTATCCCTCAGGAACGGGTAAGTCATAGATGATATAACAACACAATCTCTAATATTAATAACATATAACAACGGAACGTATAATTTTATTTAACACTAGCTGTTGCCCGCAGCTCCGCCTGCGTGTTACTTTAGATCTACATAACTTTTTTATTTATGAACCGATTGAAAACCAAACGTTAAATGTTAAGTTGAATAAACCACAACGCATTACTGAAAACCGCAAATTCAAATCAAAAATTCAAATCGTTTAAGCCGTTTCTAAGATAAGCGTGTTCAAACATTCAGACAAACAGAAAAAAGTTCTAAAAACCATTGTTTTGGGTTTTATTGCATTCATAAAGCCCCTCTACAACAGTTTATCTAATATATCTTCTATTATATTCTCTATTATACCATACAAATTCATCTTAAGATACGAAAATATTATTTATTATCTTCGTCGTGTGTGATAGTCCATTGAATTGTATGGCGAGCGATATTGTATCTTAAGATAAAATATTATAGTATCTTGGCCGTGTGCAGCGCCCCTCAGTGAACTCCACTGCGGGTGACGTAATCTACGACAAACTTATTATTTGCGGTTGGTACAGTAATTGGGTCTAGGGATCGAACCGCAAAATTAAGTTTGTTTTTTATTGTATATACTTTTCCGGGATAATAAGTACCCAGCGTGGTGCCCAGGATATTAAAGAATAATTATACCAAGTTTCATCGTAATCGAACTGGTAGTTTTTGCGTGATGCCTGAACAAACAGACAGACAGACAAAAAGTTTTTTAATCACATTTTTGGGTTCCGTGTCGGTGTAGTGACACCTCCTGCCATTAATTTTTTTGATACTCGTATTTTCAATTTACAGAATTTTCACTTCTAAAGATTTATTATAAGTATACCTAGATAGATAGCGATTAGTTAATATAATGAACGGTTGATATAATTTTAAAATAACTAATTTTTATAAGCATAACATACATTAAATATAACATCGTTTGACATTACATACATCCTACTTAATATTATAAACGCGAAAGTTTGTGAGTATGTGTGTATGGATGGATGGATGTTTATTACTCTTTCACGTAAAAACTACTGTATGGATTTTAATGAAAATTTACATCAGAATAACACATAGGCTACAATTTATAAATATATTGTGTGAATTGTTCAAAATATGAAACGGCGCGACGGGAACGGGAAAAAATCCAAATTACCACGCGGACGAAGTCGCGGGCGACCACTAATTAAATATAAAATCGTTTGACATACCACTCGAAAGATATAAAACTTATTTGTTCTAATATGATGAAAACGGGTGTTTGACCGAAAGAAATTTGACAAATGTTCACTTCGCAATAAATTTGGGAAATTTACGGAATTTTTGTTTGGGAAATGAACGTTAAAACTATAACTTGTTTACCAACTAGTACTTTAAACATTTTTTATTTAGTCAAATAACCATTTCTTTTTAAATAAGTAGTTATCCTAATGTACATAGTTCAGTTCCGGGTAACCTATAAAAACAATCTCTTTTTTCTATTAATGCAAGTCGTTTCTGGCACTCGCCGGCCGCTGCCGTGGCACCGCTCGCTTCGCTCGCTCGGCTCGTGCATAGGAGGGTCGCAGTTTTAACCTAACCTAACCTACCCATTTTGTTTAAAGAAGAAATTAACCTAATCTAAATAGTTCAGTTCCGGGTAACCTACTAAAAACAATCTCTTTTTTCTATTAATGCAAGTCGTTTCTGGCACTCGCCGGACGCTACCGCGGCACCGCTCGTGCGAGCCATTAACCTAACATAACCTACCCATTTTGTTTTCACCAAACGTTTATTGTCTGAAGATTGTTTGCTGTAATAAATCATTTGATTTATCACTGATAATAGCTTCGCGGGGCTCCTATTATTGGTGGCTTAAAAAGCCCGAGTCGGGGTGTTAACCATAATGACGTTTTTTATATATATATTAAACGTTAGACCTAATGATTTTCGATTAAATAAACAATATATATATATATAAAAACTTAGACAAATGATTTTCGATTACATAAACGTTATATGAAACAACGTTATCCTAATTAAGTTTTAGAATAAATAAATGTTCTGATGTTTGATGTTTAGAATAAATAAATAAATTTCTTTACATACATGATGTATGTAAAGATATTATATCAACAGTTGGTATATCTCACGTTGATTATATCTTATGAACGATTATAAAATGAAATTAGACCAAATGAGTTTATACCTTATGAGACGCACCCCTCAGGAACGTGAAGCACGTGATAAAAATATGCTTTTCTTTTTGTTTACGCAGGGGAGATTCCTTACGAATACCGTACGATGCGGGGACACCGCGCGGTGATTGTATGTGCCGCCTGTATGGGGGGGGCCGGGAACAATTTTGCCACTACTTCAGCAGCCCCCGCCCCCCAGCGCGTGCCCCAGGTGTGACGGGACACCCTCTCTACTTTAACCTCGCTAAAAACTCTTCACTAGTCCAGGCACACGAGGACGTCACTACTTCGCGTGTGGCATGATGCGGGTGGAGAGCCACCCCGACTCTCACACCCACTACCACGATTAAGGCGGTATGAGGCGCGCGTACGCACGCCTATTCTGCCCTGGCCGTCTCGCGCGAATTGGTTCATTTACCCGCGCTCTCCTCCTGCGAGACGACCTCCTCGCAGAAGGACGCAACTGCGGTAAAACTTCTCTCACTGGCAACCATGGAACGAATGATGGCTGCCAGTGAGAGATCTAATCCGGTAACTGCGACAAGGGCACTGCGCTGTGTGTCCCAGGCTGGACGGACCGCTAGCGTGTGCTGCGTCGTGTCCTCGACGCAGTCGCAGTGATGGCAGGCGAAACTCACCTCCTTTCTTGCAATCTGACATGGGTACTTATCATGCCCAGTAAGGACCTGCGTCAGTCGGAAGGTAAGGGTTGCGTCCACTCAACAAAGACCGGTTGGAGCGCCTCCACGGTAGAGATGCCTGCTCGTGGAGCCTCCAACCGGGACGACCACTTCACTAAAATCTCGAGGCGGGCGGCTTCACGCCACCTGCGAATGACCAGATGGGGGCCGAATGCCGCTCGCCAGCCGGGGCTCCGTGATACGCCCGTACAACTCGGCGAGCACTTCCGCCTCCAAGTCCCACGGGGGGGGGGGGGTTCCGGCCAATGCACTCGCCACTTCCTGACACGGTGCGGTAGCCACGTGTGACCTTAACCGCCATAATCCTCTGTGGACGCCAAAGGCGAGCCCTATTTTGGGCGTTCAAGGCCGCCGCCCACACCGGTGCACCGTACAGGGCCATTGACTGGATAATGCCCGCGTACAACTGGCGGCAGGCAACGTTAGGTCCCCCCAGGTTTGGCATAAGCCGTCCCAGGGCAGACGCAGCGCTGACGAGCCTCGGCGCAAGCTGTATGAAGTGCTCATCGAAGCGCCACCTCCCATCTAATAAGAGACCCAGATATTTCATCTGGGGCCGGATCGGTACGAGAACTGAGCGGACCTCTAAATTTGCGCCGCTAGGTGGCCCGCGACGTGGTCCGTGAAATAAAAGAGCCTCTGTCTTGTCGAGGGCCACCCGCAAGCGCTGGGCTTCAATACGTTCAACCACCTGGAAGACGCCCAGGGTAGCCAAACGCACCGCCTCTTCGAAATTCCCTCCCGAAGCAGTGACTAGAGTGTCATCCGCATAGCAAATGATATCCAGTCCGGCGGGTAGAGGGACACGAGGACCCAGTCGTAGCCGATGTTCCACAGGAGCGGCCCTAGAACCGAACCCTGAGGAACACCGCACGACATGAGTCGCCGTCTCAATATGCCGTCTAGGTGTGATAAAAATATGCTTAGTTGACTTCTATGACATCAGATACGCGTTTGTGTTTTAAGTTTCAGGCGTATAGTTCAGTAAATAACACTTGATGGAGTTACAATAACTAAAATATTATTAAATTTTTTATTAACTACGAAGCGGATTTTAATGCAGTTTCCACTTATAGATAGAGTAATTCAAGAAGAATGTTCATATGTATACTTGTTCCGGCTTCGCACGTGGCCAATGTTGATACTAATTTAATGCAGTATGGAGTCAGAATTAGGAAAAAAGACAACATATTCGCAGAGTAGGTAACCACAAGCGTATCTATCTATCTTATAAATTATAAATATATAGAAATTGTGAATGTAATTTTTGTCGCCTCTTAGCTCTCGAGAACTGCTTATGCTACATTGATGGTTGACCCCTCTATTGATTATTTATATATAGATTATATTCATTGATGGTTGGCCTCCAGATCGAGAATATCCAAAAAATCGAAAATTTGACCTAGCCCTAAGGGGTCAAAAGTTATAAGCCAAAACCTATGACGTGGTGCGGCGCGAAGCACTGCGCAAGACACCGTACTAGTAATATAATAAAGCATGATATGTAAACCATGTGTCGAAGCTGATAATACCGGCTATGGACTAATGCAATGTACAGATCATAAACAATAGTACGAACGGTAGATGGTGTTAAATAGCTCTTCGTATGCGGTGCCAATTCAATGTGTAACGCAATACATATGCTGGCAATACATATACATATGCTGGCGCAAGACTGAAGTCTTGCCTAAACCAAATGTAGAACTTGTCCTATTTATGTCCTATATATATCAACTACTAGTTGTCATTTCTTTACACTACATACCTAATTCAAATTTGTGAAAGTTGTGTGTTTAGATATCATAAAAACTTTGGGTACGGTTTTTATGAGTTTTGGTGTGGAGATTCATTGAAACCCTAGGAAATAAAAGGTTTTTTATATTATGGTAATAATACTCGTATCTCGTGAGGATTGGAAATAAGTGCGGGTGGAGTCCTGGGTATTCGGGTGATTCTGATTCTGAAATGAGTTATTATAAGTAGGCTTTAAGTTATTGGTATTGTCAAGTATTACAATACCACTACCAACCACTAACATACAATCACAAACATGTTACACATATCTGTAAGTAATAATAGTAGTCTTGCGTTTTGACAACGTGCATTTCGGTTCCCGGCCACCACACAACTAACATGTACCCACTCCTAACACGTGCACCTTTAGTTTGGCTTAGTAACTGGTAGCTACATGCGATTACTAGTATTATCATAAATATAACCACTCCTATATCTTCAAGGGGGTAGGCAGAGCTGATTAGCACACACATTTTGCTAATTATTAATGAAGGGCAAGTCTATTGCCGTAAACAGGTACTTACTGTATTACCAGAAAATCAATAAACATTATAATAAATGTATCTGAACCTAAATCCCAATAACTAAGACCAAAACCTCTAGATGAAAACAATGAATCACAAAAAGTTAAAGAAAAGCTCAACATAAATATATACTTATTTTATGTTGAAACGTACGGAATGAAAACAACTCTATAATGTTTGTCGTTTGCTTAAATAGCTTAACAAGCCTACGTAACTCGCAAACTGAAGATTAATTCACATATGAGCTTACTCAGGATATAACTAATTAAAACCGGCTCTCTAGCAAGTGACCATGAATAAATTTACTCGTTTCACAATTTACATATTCAAGCAAAATAGATACGGTAAAAAGTTACACGAGTATTTAAATTACCCCGAAGAGGCCACACAGGTGGGCAAAGTCCGCCGGGCGCCACAGGAAATACCTTCTGGTGCATACCAGAGACGCCCGGCAATGGACGTAAGAGCGCCCGCGATTGCGTATGAGCGGACTTCAAAAAAAATCTATATAAATTGAATAAATAAATGGAAAAATGGAATCTCGCATTATTACTATTGGTTTAGTATTATGAAATTACTGCAGCTATAATATTTACCGGTTACCCATGTTTATTGCCACACATTTAAAGGTTTGAAACCATAGAGCTACACGGGTAGAACGGTATAACAGGGACCAAATTCGTTGCTCTATGTTTGAAACAAACAAAATTATTGTGTATTGAAATTCTACTACTTCTTTTTTTAAAAACGTTTCTCCACCGATATTTATCGACGATTTCGCCAATGCTTGATTTTTCCCGCACAGAATTACTAGTTACTCTGAACTAGTTGGCGGTGCGGGACAATGAAACGTTGTTCGGTATTGCAATTTGAGCATTTGGACCTGGATTTTTGCCCAGCGCCAGAGGTAATCTAAAAGGCTACAAGCCACGCGCTAAGCAAAAACCCAAGTCCGTGTAGTGAAGTTAAAATATTATGAAACTGAACGTTGCAAATGACAGCAGCTGTATGCAGAAGTCCATGACAATACTTTTATAACCAAGAAAATAACCTACATCCCTAAGCACCTGTATATACGATACGTAAACTTTTTTACATAAATGCGTTGAAAGCAAAGACAGCCAGGGATACCAGTTTGTCATGAATATGTAAATATTATTCATTTTTAATGTTATAATATTAAATCCGGGTATTCTTTTTCTAAAATATAAAAGTATTGCGATTCATATTCCGTTGAATATGCACGACTCAAGAATATTCATAGCCGTCTCGTTAACGAGCTAGCCAGTTACTTACTATGTACTTAATTTAAATTTTACGAATTTCAGATGCAACTACGTAAAAATATGAATTTATGTTTACGAATTTCCGTAAGAGCTTTAGCTGAGGACATTTAGGCCATGCTCTAAATACACAGATCTGGAGTGATTGAATAAAGCAAGATGAGATTTTAGATTAGAATTATATTACCAGCACTAGCACATACAAAATTTAACTTATCTTAAAAACAATGTCACTAAATCACCATAATATCCTCAGAGCTATATATGTTACTGCCAATGCCCGAAATGCGGCTACAGTTTTTTTTAGCCGGTTACAAGTGTTTACTAAAATTTAAATAATTTGATTGGATATTCTGTGCCCCGAGTCATAACCAATGCTCGTCTCTCGGGTGGTGGTTTCTTTTATGTATTTTTATGTAAGTAGCAATATCTAACTGAAAATTTCGGGTACATTTCAATTAGCTAACCAGTTCTGTCACAAGTACAAAGTGTTTCGACAAACAAGTTACAAATAAATTCAATTTCAGGCTGAGACTGTACATCAAAATAATTATACAAACTCCTCTTTGCTGTCCATATTTGTATTTTAAATTGTGAACAAAATACTCGTAGACCGAAAATTAGATAGGAGTAAAAGTCACATTTAGTATGTAGGTATTTAAGTAGATTATTTTAGGTTATACAATAAAAACACAAAAACCGACTTCAAATTACCGAAATGGGACCAAATAATTGTTAAATGGAACACTCGGGAAGCAGTAGCTTTCAATTAAAAAAAAATACAAATGAGTTGAAAGATATGGTAAGTAACAAACTTAAAAAAAAGGAAAAAAAAAAAGTTGAATTGAGAACTTTTTTTGAAGTTGGTTATTAATATCGTTACTCTATGACTCGTTCCTCGATATCAACTACAGAACTCGAAGATTTACATAACCAAGCATCTGGTGATGTATGAGAGTTTATATGCATAAGTGATTTTTGCGTCAGCTAGAGCGTCAGTCTGCGTGCGGATGACCGCACGCAGACTGACGCTCACAGATTTCCTTTGAATAGATGCATGAAAATCATTCCTTTATTTTAATTTCTCAATTCATTCATAGAACTTTTTTGTATAAAGCTCGTTCAATAATATGTGTATATTGTAAATAAATGTAGTAACTGGAAATACGAGTATTAAGTACATGCGTTTTATATTGCCATATTCTCAAGAATGAGAGTAATTGCATTGATTGTATTCACAAAACGCATTCAGCAATATACTGCAAACTGCAACTAATAAACCACTTGTGAAGGAATAATAATATCAGATTGGGGTACTTACTAATAAGACCAACAGCAAATGAGCATCATTCAGATGTAGATATTACTCAGTTCATATCATTTCTAGGTAGAAGGGGATTTTAAATTTTGCTAGAACTGCGATCAACGTAGGTAAATCGAATAAGAAAGGCTTGCGACAAGTAAATTAAGTATATGCAGTCACGAAAACGACAAACTCATTGGCTTCAAGTATTCACAATTGAAATATTTAAACTCCGTAAATGCGAGATGGCATACAAGTTGTACGTTGTATTCATGCGAGGCAGAATTACACAGAGCATTTTGTAAGACTTCTAACATTGATCATTTAATGCACTTCATCTGTTCAAGGTTTTGATTATACAACAATACACTACATAGGTTCAATTATTTCAAATAAAATATTAAAAAAAAAAAAATACAAATTCTTCCGCATTTTCTGTGACTGGTAGTGCATTTCAAAAACTGGCAGTACTAGAACGTTACAATAATGGACAATAGTACGAGTACCAGTAGTACTAGTGGGGCTCGTGGTCTAGTGGTAACCGACAATGTTAACACATTGCAAAGGTTAAGCAACATCGACTCAGGCCGGTCTTAGGATGGGTGACCATTTCTTAAGACATTGAGACCCCTCCGTGCTTCGGAGAGCACGTTAAGCCGTCGGTCCCGGTTGTCATACTAACATCTTTGGCAGTCGTCAGGGGTAGTTGGAGCCCTAAATCAAAAATCCGACCGGTCTACCTACAGAACTTCGATATCGCCCATGGGTTGTGAAGGTCAGATGGCAGTCGCTTCACGGAAAATTGGGAAAAGGCTCGGTGAATGATGAGTACGAGTAGCACCATGATGTTCGATAGTGCATCAAATATACCTAACATCTGTATGAAATTGCTAGTTCAAAAGTGACAAAATACTTCAAAGTAGTACAACAGGTTACCTGGGTGTAGGTTAGGTTAGGTTATATAAAAATATTTTTAGTTTCTTGTCGTTTTATACTCAAATAATCACTCACAACTAAACAGCATAGATACAGTTTGTAAAGCTACGCAGTGCAGATCGACATCCTTACCAAAGGTAAAATAGGAAATGTGTGAAAAAATAAGCCTTTTTTCCCTTCAAAAGGCGTGAACGAGACGCATCACCTGTTTCTAAAGGAACGTAAATAAACGCACCTTGAAGCGTGTTTGAATCGACACACGTCATAACATCCCCACTGAGTCAACATTAGCGGAAAGTATATTTATATACCTATAGGTAAAAGCCGCGCACGATGTGAGTGGGATAGAACCTTGTCACAATAACTGCCCCGTGACGTCATCAATCGCTGAAAAGTACGGATAACTTAACAGTATTGTAGGTTAATCTACGTCACTACTGCGTCACCAACATGGCCGCCAATCATGGGATTGGCGGCCATGTTGGTGCCGCGCAGGATGACAATGGTGTCATCCTGCGCGGCTTATACAGAAGTCATAGATAGAGCATTAGTATCTATCTAGCTATTCTATCGTTTTCTTTAAATCCTTTTGTCAAAGACTCACTTGAGAATAAAAAAATGTCTACAAATTTATTCAAGTGGCTCCGTGCCTTTCTTATTTAAATGGATTAACATTTTGAATCTGAAGTTTGGTGTATTTAGTTAATATGATAGCCGTTATTTGATAATACTAAATGTTGCACTAAAATCTGTTTTCAAATTGAAATTAGGTTGTCCAAAAGTCAACGTGCTAATCAAGATAACTTGCTTCTTAGTACTTTATGATTTATTGACTTTTATGATCAATTTCTATTTTCTGAACAAATCGGCAAAAACGAGGAATAAAGGTATCGTGGTTTCGTAAGAATTATCAAACTTTTTACCGATAGTTATTTTGAATATACTGACCAATCTACAATTTTATAATACATCACCGGTTCTAAAATATTCAATTGTTATTCAGAGACATTAATACAGAGTTTAGTAACAGGTGAGTTTACTCGATACAAACATACAACAATTTCGTCTTCCTAATATAACTGTAGATCTAGATTACAATATTAACCGTTAACTGATATGGGGGGTCAAAATTTACCCCAATGCAACAAATTTCTTAACATAACTTTGCAGTTTTATAACCTACAATCCGGCGCATCTAGCTAATCTCATTACGTCGCGGGGTATGGCGGGTGACGGACGTTGGTCGCTCTAGCATTACTGAGAACAGAGGTCGTACACTGCTGGGGTCAAAAATCACCCCCGACACCCAGTATAGTTATTTACATGGACACTATAGTTAGAACGTTTTTTTATTTTTTCAGCAAATAACCATAGTTGTGGCCGGTTTTTTGGATGATGATCAAATTACTCATTTATTGGAAGACGAGTATCATGAATCTGATTCAGAGACTGTTCGTGAAACCACAACAGCAGCTGTTTGTGACAATGAAGCAATCAGTGATTGCGAGGAACCAGAAGTAGCTAGCTTTTCTGAAGAGAGTGTCTTTGAAACTGACTCGGATTCCGACTCATCAAGTTCCAGTAGCGAGGAAGAGGAAGATAGGTAAATAACATACTGCAAAAGCCATTACGTACCAAATGCTAAGTATTTTGTAGTGTAAAATTTTCTCGCTTCATAGTAATTTCGTTTATGTTATCATTTTTTATTATTTCATTGATCTCATACAATGTGCCTAGATTTGTTAAAACGATTATAATATAAGAAAATAGTATTAAGAGTTATTTTTCCATAATTGTTAGATTTTTATAGAATTTAGGACTACTAAACTAGACTCTTAAAAAATATTGTTAAAAAATGAGAGGTTAATGAATGTTTAAAAATAAGTTTTTTTTTTTCAAATATTGGATATTTTTATTCCCTGAGAACTCTCCGTTGCATAAAACTTTGATAAACATGAATCCCAGTTGTCCGTTGTTTTATGGCCTTCCTAAAATACACAAGGAAGGGTGCCCAATTAGACCTGTTGTCGCATACAGGGGCGCCCCAGCATACAATTTGTCAAGGTTTTTGAACACAATCATTAAAGAAGCAATAGATTTTAACCCAAAATTTTCTATAAAAAATAGTACTGACCTCATAAACAAGATTAAAAATATTAAGTTACCGTCCAATGCTCAACTTGTGTCTTTGGACGTGAAAAGTTTGTTCTCTAATGTACCGTATAATGAAGTATTAGATATTTTAAAATACAAATTAACAATAAAAAGGATCAATTTTAATAAAATAGAAGAAATTTATAACCTAACAAGATTGTGTATGACTCAGAATTACTTTCAGTTCAACAACAGTTTTTTTCTACAGATGAATGGTTTGGCTATGGGATCGCCACTCAGTCCTTTAATAGCTGAAATATTTATGGATGCATTCGAGACTAACCACATAGTTGGGAACGTTCATGTCTTGTACTATTTTAGATATGTGGATGATATTATTATATGTTGGACAGGAACAAAACGTCAGCTCGGCGTCTTTGTCTCCAAGTTGAACTCAGTACACCCTAGAATTGATTTTTCACTAGAGTTGGAGACAGATTCCACTCTCAATTTCTTGGACCTTTCAATTACTAGAAGGAACGGTGTTCATGAGTTCCGTATCTATAGGAAACCAACAGTTACAGACACAGTTATTCCTTACTCATCCAATCACCCATGGCAACATAAAATGGCAGCTTTCCACAGCTTACTGAGCAGGTTACTGGCGGTACCGTTGAGCCCACAGGCATTTGGTGAGGAATTGTCCATCATTTGCTACATAGCACAAAGTAATGGCTATGACGTAGGAATGGTCCACTCATTATTAAATAAAAAACGCAGAAAGGCTAGTTTTCATTTATTATATCCGATTCAAGATCCACCTAGGAAGTATACGGCCTGTTTGCCGTTCGTGGGCCCCGTCTCGTTGAGTATAGCTAAGATCATGAGGGAAAGTAGTATATTTGTTGCTTTTAGAACGCAGAACACCTTGAGGGAGCTATGCAATGGCAAGGATTCGGTGTCGGTCTCACGCAGATCAGGTGTTTATTTGTTGAGTTGTGATGAATGTGGTTTGAAGTATGTGGGACAGACTGGCAGGTCCTTCGATATTAGATATAAGGAACATAGAGCGGCGTCCCGCAATGCTTGTCCTGATAAGTCTCTCTTCGCGAAGCATCTTCTTGACACTGGTCATTCCTTGAACAATAGTAACACTTTTAAAGTTTTACGTTTATGTGAGAAAGGGTTCAAGTTAAGTGTTTGGGAAAGGTTAGAAATAATTAGAAGAGATGCGGACACCTTACTCAACGAGCAAGTAGATTTTCACACATCTCCCTTACTTAATCTATTTACGAACAGACGGACACATTAATTGTTGTTGGTTTGTGGGTGTCGTTTGGGTTTCTACGCAACTTATCAAAAGATAGTAATTAAATCAAACAGATAAGGTCAAGTATTGGTGAATACCTATTTTTGGAACTTAGTTAGCATGATCTGAGGGTTCTACCCACATTAGTTATTGTAAAGAATCCTACATCGCGATAATGAAATTTGCACGCGTTTACTTATAAGCAAAAACGTTCCAACCACGAATTTTGCTGTTCTCTCTGTCTTGTCTTGATAATGCCTCGTTTAGAGGCGAAACAATTGTCGACGTTTTGTTGTCCTTTTAATTCTGCGAAAAATTAATGCTATTATATAAATTTAAAAGGTTTTTTCTTAAAAACATTTTACTTACCATTGTTTAGTTTTTTTTTTGTTTAAAAGTGTAATAGAAGTTTTTTTTGCTTAGATCTAAAGTAATTTTATTATATAAAAGTAAGTAACTAACGAAAAAAATAATTTATTCCTATATTTAGAAGTGAATTCATATGGGGTCACATTTTACCGACGACACCAAATAGGTTGCCCTGTTTTGCAAATCCGGTTAAGGGTTAACTTTCTCCAATGTGATATTGTAAAACAGTCACGAAATAGAATACCTTAATTCAGTTTCAAATCCTAGCTTGAATGTTGTATCTCCAAGGTGCAATAATACGACCGTGCAATCACGTGTCGTGTTTGCTTAAGGACCGTGTATTTATTTACTGAGCACTTGAAGGCACGCCTGGCATCTTCAGTACAATTTCAAAGAGGAATTTCAAGGCATTTGATTCTGGATCGCAGATGTACACAGTATAAAGTAATTAGTCTCACTTTGAATCTTTAGCTTGTTTGATTTTATTTTTGTAGAATCTTAAAGGTAAATAAACTAGTTGGTAAATAAGAACTGTATATAGCTGTAAGCTGCTTAATATTATATTAATTTATACATGGGGCACACTAAAAGTTTTGCACTTCTAGCTAATCGGAACTATTTGAATTTCGAATGTTATATTTTTTTAAACGTTGCAACCTTCTTAGTAATAAAAAAAAGCAATTGGCTGGAAATCATTTGTCAATTGTTTTTTTATCACACATCAAAGTTCTACGTATGCAACAAAAATGGAATTAAGTCGAAAAGATTTTAGAGCGATGATTTTTTATGATTTTAAAAGTTCCCTCTTTCCGCAAGACTGTGCCGCTCGTCTTCAAAATGCTTTTGGGAGAGAAGCACCTTGTTTGAGCACCGTGAGGCGATGGTTTGCTGAATTTGAGAGGGGCGTGTTTCTTTACTTGACGAATTTCGTGAAGGGCAGCCTTCAACTGCCGTCAACGAAAATAATGTGGCTACTGTTAAGCGGTTAATTGAAGAAAACCCGCGGATTACCTATGAGACAATTCAAGGACTATTGGCGATTGCTATGAGTCAAATCCAGAAAATGTTACACGAAGAATTGAAAGTTCGGAAACTTTGTTGTCGTTGGATCCCTCATGAACTGACAGCGGAGCAGAAGCGGGCTCGCGTGGAATGGTGCTCACAGATGCTACTGAAGTACGACCACGGACATTCTAATGCTGTTTATGACATTGTCACAGGAGACGAAACGTGGATTTATTGTTTTGAACCCGAAAAAAAAACAGCAATCTTGTGAATGAGTGTTTGAAAATGAGAACAAGCCAACAAAAGTGAGGCAGGCGAGAAACGTTGGTAAAAAAATGATCGCGTTTTTTTTCTCAGCTACGGGTCCCATCTGTACCACTTGAAGATCAAAAGAGTGTTAATGCAGAGTGGTATTCTACCATTTGTTTACCGAGGCTGTTAGAAAAAGTTCGCGACAGACGACCCAAAAGCCGCGTTCTCCTACATCATGACAACACTTCTTCACACACGGCCAACAAAACAAAGTCATTTTTAGCTTCCGAAAAAGTACAACTCGTCACCCATCCTGCGCATAGCCCCGACCTAGCACCCTGTGATTTCTGTATTTTGCCCAAAATCAAAGATTTGATGAGAGGTTTCACTTTTACCAACTCCGAAGAGGCAGTGATAGCGTTCAATCAGCACGTAGAAAACATGCCTTCAGATCTGTGGTCCTCCTGTTTTAAAAAATGGTCCGATCGCATGAAAAAATGTTTAAAATGTAAAGGAGAGGATTTTGAAAAGCAATAAACATAATATTTTGGTTTTAACATGTTGTTTTTTTAAGTTACGCAAAACTTATAGTGTGACCTACGTACTACAAATGTTACATGCAGTTATGTAAGTACTTACATACTATTCCCTATTCTCTGGTTATGTGGCCAACAAAATGTTTATGTCACGTGAACGTCATGGGGTGACACTGAAAACCAGATGTACTGAAATAGGCAACGTGCTCGTCTCAGTACAATATGCTGAGTGTTATCCCATATTGTGCGTCGCAATTTTTACAAGTTGCTGTACGTAGGTACGTGTGACTGGATTTATTTAGGCCAATTTAGGCAATAAATGTATAAACAATTAGAAATAATAATAATATAATTTTCGGGTGTAAAGGGGCTCTACCAACATCTTTAGGGCCCCAGCGACCTCACTTGCTAGTGGTGCACCTGCTGATCAACGGACGAGGCTCGTTAATTTACAGTACCTATGGAGTGGCTTCGGCCCCTACGTGGGTACCAGGTGGTACAACAGTGATGGTCCGGGGGGGTAGCACCATGCAGCTGTGCTAAAGCCTCCCAAGTAACCCAGCCCAGGCTGGGTTGCGTCAGCTGCACTCCCGGGCCCGGGGCGATGTATAGTGCAGCAGGCATGGGACCAGTGGGGGCGAAGCGGAGTCTAGTGTGGGAGGTGTGGGTCGATTCGCCGGCCAGGGAGACCCTTAGCAACGGCGTTGCCGCGGCCACCCACAACACAGTCATGAGGCCCGCCTGGGACCAACCACCCCAGGAGGCTGCCCCACATGTTGCGCATAATTCTGATGTGGGATGGCCGCTCTGGGTGGCAACCGGTGTGGGGTAGCGGGGGCCTTGCATCAGGGGGGTTTGGGAGCCCTTCCGTCCGGCGAGTCGGCTTCGACCTAACCACACGGTTCTAGACAAAGCTAGCCCCTGCGCTTTGTCACTTACTGCTGCACTAAATGTCGCACTGTCTTCACGCTTCTTCCTCATATACATTATGGCAGTGCAACATAAAAAACGTAAACGTTCCACAGCGACCCCAGGCAACCCTACAACTTCACTTTTCGAGGTGGAGTTCACTAACATCCGTGGACTCCATGCGAACCTCGATGCCGCTGTGATGTTTCTCAAGGAGACACAAATACGCCACCCTGACGACACGTCTTACCTGTGTTACCCCGGCTATGTTATCGAGGAACAATTTCGAGATAAAGCCGGGGTGTGCGTGTTCGTTAGGGCGGATGTTTGCTGCCGCCGGGTGCGCTGCCTAGAGAACCCCTCCAACTCCGTCCTTTGGCTGCACGTAGACCATGGCTCTATGAGCCAGATCTACGTGTGCGTCTACCGCTCCCACACAGGGGATTCTGAGACAACAAAGCTCTTCCAGTACCTCAGCGAGACGGCTGATGAAGCGCAGGTGCGGTTCCCGAACGATGAACTAGTATTTCTGGGGGACTTCAATGGCCATCACATTGAATGGCTGGGGTCCCTCAAGACTGATCATGCGGGTAGGGCCGCCCATGCGTTCGCTCTCACCCACAGTCTGACCCAGATGGTATGCGGGATCACCCGGATCACCAGGTCAGATCACGCGCCCGCTCTGCTGGATCTACTGCTGACGAGTCGCCCAGCCCAGTACAGTGTTTGGGTAGGAGCCCCATTGGGTAGTTCCGACCACTGTGTTGTTCACGCTGACATGAAGGTGTCACCTCCTGCACGTCCTGTACAAACATCACGACGACTATGGCACTACTCGTCAGCGGATTGGGACGACGCGCTTATTATGCGTCCGTCCCCTGGAGCCAGCGCTGCTTTGTAGGAGCCCGTCCCTGGTTCGGGCGAGATTGTGCCAAAGCTGTTCGACAAAAACAGTCAGCATATCGCGCCTGGATCAGGGCCCGGGCTGTGCGCGACCCAAACGTGGGCCACCTCAAAGCAGCGTACAACCGGGCCAAAAAATCCAGTAAGAGGGCCTTTAAGAGAGCGGATGCCCAGCGCGTCGCGCGGCTTGGTCAGGAGCTCACCTCCCATCCCACGGGCAGCCGTGGATTCTGGCAACTGGCCAAAGCCGTGCAATCTAACTTTTGTCAGCCCCCGCTACCACCGCTGCGTTACCCAGATGGAACACTGGCTCACAAAGCCCAAGAGAAAGCGGATATACTCGCAGACCTCTTTGCGGCTAATTCCCGGGTCGACGACCGTGGCCAGCAGCCCCCCAACATCGCTAACTGTGGCCAGGCAATGTGATGTACGGGCAGTGCTGCGGTCACTCGACACGCTGAAAGCCAGTGGCCCTGACGGCATTCCAGCGGTGGTGCTACGAAAATGTGCAGCTGAGCTGTCTCCAGTATTAACGGGTCTGTACCGCCTGTCATACTCTTTGGGTTCGTGCCGGGGGTCTGGAAGGAGGCGAACGTACAACCGATCCCCAGGAAAGGGGATCGGATCGATATCATAGCTGTCAACTCAGTCATTTGCAAGGTGCTTGAGCTCCTTATAAATAAGCAGCTCATGCGATACCTAGAGGATCACTCGCTAATCAGTGATCGACAATACGACTTCAAGCCAAAACGATCAACGGGTGATCTTCTGGCATTCGTAACACATGTCTGGGGTGGGGCTATGCAAAGGCACGGCGAGTCCTTAGCTATTAGCCTGGACATCGCCAAAGCTTTGGATAGGGTCTGGCATGCTACGTTCCTTTCCAAGCTTCCGGCATATGGTCTACCTCCTCAACTGTGCAGCTGGATTGCCAGTTTTTTAAACGAGCGCCGAGTGCGGGTCCTCTGCGATGGCCAGGCTTCTCGCTTCTTGCAAGTGAATGCCGAGGTACCGCAGGGGTCCGTACTATCACCAACTCTCTTTCTTCTGCATATCAACGATATGCTATCCCTCGGGAACATTCATTGCTATGCAGATGACAGCATTCGTCCGACGGCGGGGCGATCTGAGATTGAGGAGGAGAGACGACGACTCGTGGCTGATCTCGACCGTAACCTCAACAGTATCTCTCAATGGGGTGCCGAGAACTTGGTCGAGTTCAATGCCCGCAAAACACGCTTGTGCATTTACAGCGAAAAAATCCCCTTTCCTTCCCCTACCCACTCTTCAGAATGCAACATTGATATCCTTGGTATAGACGTTCGTCGAGAGCTCAATAATAAAAACTACATCGAAAGATGTAAAGGGCTAGCTTCGCGGAAACTAGGAATACTGAATAAGGTAAAGCGATTCTTTACACCGGACCAGAGGTGTCTGCTGTACAAGACGCAGATTATACCCTGCGTCGAATACTGCTCTCACCTCTGGGACGGCTCCGCGAAGTATCTGCTGGACGCTCTCGACGCTATGCAGCGACGGGCTATCCGTATTATAGATTGTCCGGAGGTAACGGGAAGCCTTGAGCCGCTAGCTCAGCGCCGAATAATAGCTTCCTTGGCCGCATTCTACCGTATTTACCACGGCGAGTGTTCTGAAGAGCTCTTCAATCTGATCCCACCCTCTTCTTTCCGATCCCGAACAACCCGTGTCGGGCAGAGATGCCACTCCCACACAGTGGATAGCATGTTCGCGAGAACCGAGCGTTTTAAACGTTCGTTTCTCTGCCGAACGATAGTGGCCTGGAACGCCCTACCTGTGCACGTGTTTCCTCCCACATATAATCCTGGGTTCTTTAAGCGAAGCGTGAAGAGGCACATCAGTAGGTCGTCAAGTTGAGGGCCACTCTCTATAGTATTGTGTGCTGTGAGAGTGGCCCACAATCGCTAGACGTCGTCACGACTTACCACCAGGCGGGTGGCGTCAATTTGGCGAACCAAATATAAAAAAAACAATATATATATAAAAATAATATGTTGTAAAAACGCGGCACGTGTTTGACACGTATTTCCTGCCACACACACGTCACTCATAAGTATCAAACCAAACCACACTGTCAGTTATTGTGACACGACCATGTCACTTACGTCAATTTTACGTCTGTGGCCGTTGTGACCACTAATAAGTTAAATTATTCTTGGAGTTCAATTTTTGCTGAGCGCATGGCTGGTGCCTTTTTAGGTTACCTCTGGCGCTCCGCAAAAATCGGGCTCCCAGATACTCACATACCGAACAACGTTTCTTGTCCTGCACCTGGAGCTAGTTAGGAATAACTAGTTCTTCTGTACGGGACTATCTACTAATCAAGCATTACCTTGACATTGGCGAATCATCGATCAATATCGATGGAGCCACGTCTTTAAAAGAAGAAGAAGTAAATTATTTAGTTGTAATGAAGTTTATTATTCTTTGTGTAACGTTGAGTGTAAAGTTGTGATGCAACAATAAAAAAAAAATTCTTTCTTTCTTTTCTTTTTCATTTTCTATGATTGAGTCAGTCCATCGACTAAAGCTGACACTCTCATGCTTCTGACAGACCAGGATTATAGCTAGAGATAAGTACAAAAATGATTTGCAGGATAATAATGACAATGGTTAGGCATTCGATAACTTTGCCCTTTTCTACGTTCAAATGTCCGTCTACGCGAATCAGACGTCACAATATTATCAGATACATAAGAAATTTGCCATAATCCTCACCTCGTTGTGAGCACACAGCTGTTAATGTTGCGAAGGTAATGAGATATGTCTTTCCTTTGACAGTGAACACTTTGGAAATATCTTGATAAACAAGCTAAGATCTAATTTGAAACTGATTCACCTCCACGGATGTGGAATTAATCACATGCGAAGTATCGTATTAACATCACAAAGGGAAAACTTTTATCTCTTCAAATTCACACAAACAGGCTTTACGGATTTTAATTTAAAATTGCCCAACTACAGCGAGGGAAAAGGGAGCTTTCTGGTTTGGTACGAAACGTACATTGTGTACTCTTATTATTTTTGGAATTAAGTATTCGTACGCATGTTTAAGGTCCCTATGTCGAGATATGGCCTAAAGCACGTTTGCGTTTTCCAAGATCTCCAAAAACCCTAATAAATCCTCCAACAACAGTGTTTAAAAAGC
The DNA here is from genome assembly GCA_963556515.1 of Nudaria mundana. Lineage (NCBI taxonomy): Eukaryota > Metazoa > Arthropoda > Insecta > Lepidoptera > Erebidae > Nudaria > Nudaria mundana. The sequence continues at coordinate 12,379,305 of OY748293.1, forward strand.
GCAGTCGGACACAAATAATGAATCTTTAAAAGTTAAACCTGATAAAGAGAAAATGAAGGTAAGAAAACACATTTAAGCAATTCAAAGCATAAGTCGTAGATAAACTTTATGAGACAGAGGATTCTAAAGTAGAAAAAAAAATACGCGGCAGCTGCTTCAGTGAAAAATAACATATCGTTATTCATAACGATGAAAGGAAGGGGCGACGAGGCAGTGCGACAAATACCTTCCTGTGAAATCTTCCCCGTGTTTGCACGACTAGTTCGGGACTGTTGTTACGATATTTTCTAAAAAGGAAAAGGAATGATATATTTTTGTTTACGAGGCTTGAAGAAACCCTGAATTAAATGTGCTTAATATCAATATGTAAGTTCAATAGGATATTTACGCAAAAAAATGGGAGAACTACCTTTATAAGAAGCAATCTGACTTCAGAAAAAATCTTCCTAAAGCACAGAAAGTTTTTTATAATATAACTAAGTATATTTTATTATTATAGATAGAACGCTGAAGTACTATGCCCTATTTTGAGGGTCGAGTACCTACCTAGGTTAATTAGATGACATGGAAAGAAAATCATTATCTAGTTATATATAATTACATATTTATTCAGTCCCCAGTAATTTTCGAACACTCAACCCTTTATACTTTATACAGGATTGTCAATAGTGGAGGTATAAAGGGTTCAGTATTCAGTTGATTTAAATAATGTGAACGTTCGTAAATCTCTCTGTAGAAGATACGAGTAGGTACCTACTGGTAGGTACCAGTAGGGGTTTCTTGACTTTACAACGTAGGTACTTGTAACTTACGGCTATAACCGTATGTGCCATTAAGAGCTGCAAGTTGTCACAAGTAGTTTAGCGAACGAGCGACTTAGCATTGCCAATGATCATCCGAGTCCTCGCCACGGGACTATAACAAGACAAACTGTGATTTAACTAAAGTAACCTGGGATTGCGTTTAACTTTGAATGTTATTTTGTAGCATGTTTGTTGAATAAAGGTGAATTTTCTAATAGTTAAGTATATTAGGAAAATAATTTTAGCAGTGCTGATCTTTACCAGCATAAATACAGTTTTCAGTGACTTTAAATTATTGGCACTTAATAATACATGGCTGTATTCTATAAGTGTAACATGTAGGTACTACGTGTTTTAGTACTACATTGTGGAATACACTTAGTTACACTGTTGTTCCATTACTTTATTTACTATAAACCTGACTGTCTCCGACCTTTCATTCTTCGACCTTTCGTCGTTTGGTATCATCCATAAAATGTGTTCTGGACACCTTTTAGAGGTAATAAAGTGGTGCAATAAGAGTGTCATTGAGTGTATTCCACAATCCTACTTCCTACTAATTATTATATGCGAAAGTTTATATGGATAGATGTTAAGTTTTTTTTAATATCTCACGCGAAAACAACTTAACCGATTGTAATGATAATACATGATAAATAAACACTTGTACACTGTTTCACTTATTATTTAATATCCAGGATTTAACCTGACTGGTTTCACTTTATAGCATTATCATGTTGTTACACTTTACATATTTATTAAGTAAATATTTTACTACACTGTCTAACATATCTTCAAGCCATTGTTGAACTAAATTCTTTACACATATGTGGGTACATACAAATCAAATTTAAGAGGCAGTGTATGACATTCATCCCGAAAATTGTAATGATACCTTACCATTTAATTGCAGAGTACAATGTCATATGTACACATAGTCTACTTTTCTTCCCGTAATGTATCCCCGTTACTATTGAGAACAAGGAACTTATTCAGGCAGGCAGAGCCGCGGGCATCACCTAGTAGCTTCCTATATTAAAAAAATTTTAACGGAAAAAGGTTTAAAATATGAAATAAATTTTGTTTTTATAACTTTTATTCTATTTAACAAGGTTATACGAAAATAAATCTTTATTAACAACATACAAAATTCGGGTCAGGTACACAATCGGTCTTTCAGCTGTTTACCTCGCTTTGTTTAACTGACTTCATTGGGCGTAACTGTAATGACGTGTACGATGTAAACAAAGAAACGTCGATTCCAACCATTCAGGAAGATACCTTTACAATATCTACCTTTCCATATGTAGCTAATCTATACTTACTATTAAAAGACAGAATGATATGATATGATTGTAGTGAATGTTGCGTGTGGAAGGAAAAGCGTCAGAGTAGAATAATTCGTGTTGAAATGAGAAGTGTGAGAAGTACAGCTGGTATGACTCTAATAGACAAAATGAGAAACAGTACGATTCGAGAACGTTGTGGTATGTCAGAAGATGTAGTGACCAGGGTAGAAAAAGGGATGCTTATATGGTTCGGACATGTAGAGAGGATGGATGACAGGCGACTGACAAAACAGATATATGAGGCGAATGTGAATGGACAAGCTAGTAAGGGTCGACCAAGGCGAACATACTGCGACCAAATCGCAGATGCCTTAAATAAAGGCCAGGTTAAAAGTACCAGTAACCGGCGAGCATGTATGAAGACATTAATGAAAGTTGAGGAAGAGAAAGAAGGATGCCAGGATCGTAGTAGGTGGAAATCCGTGGTATCTGCCTACCCCACTGGAAAAGAGGTGTGATTTTATGTATGTAAAAAACAGAATTTATCAAATGTACTGACACTCATCAGTACATTTGATAAATGATGAAAAACATAATGTAAATGTAATAAAAGGGTTATACAAAGGGATTTATTTCCAAATATACTGAACAGACTCTTTTACGTCTTATAGAGGTAAACTAAACTCAGCTTTGAGTAGTAATACAGTAGTTCAAATTGTATATAATAGTACCAAAATCGAATTCTAGATTCGGAAAATGTAATTTGAAATACTACCTACACTTTAGACCTAAGTTTCCAAAATATTAGATCGTTTTCAAAATTTCTTTTGTTGATAACTAAACAGAGCTACGAGTATTATGGCTATTATTTTTTCAATCCATTCTATTCTTGTTATCCTCATTTCAGCTGAGTCACGATATTTTTCATCGACATAATATCACCAGAGAACTGGACAATACGATAAGTACCTGTGGCAATCGTAACCTTGCTGTTTTGTCCAATTTAATTCATTATTCAGTTATAGGTATTACATGTCATAACCGCATAATGGTTGCACAAACATCCAGTAAGGTGACTCTTTTATTTGTGAACTAAAAATAAGGTTTAAATATAATAATACTGGAGCCCTAGAATTGAAAAATTTATTGATTAACAGCAAGCTAATTTTTTCTAAGTAGCTTTATTTTATCGAGTCGTTAACCCTGTTTCGATAAAAAATCTCAAATCAGGTAGCTAACAGAGTAATCCAGTTAATATATTCGGAATAAAATTGTAAGGTTGCACTAATTCGCATAAAGCTGAAAAATGGTGCAGGTCTTAAGTAGACCATTATAAGTCAAATTTGGCTGACATGGACTGGCCATTATGGGCAAAAGCCTCGACAACAAAAGTAAAGTTAAGTTAATTTTTATTTTTATTAAGTAAATAAAAGTAAAAATGATTTATGGTAAACGTTTAATTTTCTAAAATTGCTTCTCAGGACCAGCAGGCCTATTATTAATTGGCTATTTTTCATATGACTAGTAACCAACTGGGCTTCGGTTGATCACCAAACTTTGATGTCAACCGGTCGAGTGTTAAAATTGGTATTATGTATCGTAATGAGTGACTATCATGTTACAGTGATTAACGGTGCTTATCGTCACACCACTTGACACCTCTAGTTTTTATCGACTATTATACGGCTAAGTTGAATAAACCATTTTTTGCGTTATGATACTACATTTTTAAAAACATTTTGAATTTAGGCGGATTGAAACGGGATATACTCAAAACCGCGAGTAAAATTTAAAAATGTTTTGTTTGAAATTGTTTAGATAATATAATATTTTTATTTTATTAGTTAGTAGTTCATACATACGTAATATATATACATTTTAATATTTAGTTTGTTTGCAATTGTGCAATACTTATTGTGAAAATAATTATAAAAGTAAGTATGTACCTTGAATCGATATACTGTTTTGTTTAAACTGAAGAAAGTTGTCATCAATTTCTTCGTTTAAATAACGCAATTATTTCCTTATTTGCAATTGTGTATAATATAAATATACAAGTTATAGATTATACTGAAATAAATAATGTCTATTTTAAGATACCTGCAAGAAGGAGAGTATCATTGAGGCAAATGCAACTGCTTGTGGATTTGCGGAATGCCATCTTGATATTGCGTTGGGCCGCTTTCCGAGTGGGCCAGTGGGCATCAGGCTGTTCGAGCTACCCGAGAAATGTGGGTTACTATTATTCTTAACATAACTTTCTATAGCATAACGTTTATATAAGGCCTATATTATGGTCGTGTCCTTCTGCGAGCAAGTTATGCTCGGGAAGGAGGCGGCCGAGACGGAGAGGGAGCGTAACCTCCCCGCCGAGGGCGCCGCAGACTTATATACGCCCAAGAACATCGACCTCCATGATCGGAGCCTGAGGACGGCGGGATCGCCACCCGCAGTCCTTACAGAAGCAGGCTAGAAGGATTGCGTGTTGCGGGGCCTTTGTCCCACAGCACGCAACCAGATTCACTCACTGACGCGGGATAACACCCTACCCCAACGACGCGGGATTTTCATTCTGAGCAAACCCCCGTAGAGACCACACAGGTGGTCAAAGTCCGCCGGGCGCTCCTGGAAATACCTTCTGCGTGTGAACCAGAGGCGCCCGGCAACAGACGTGAGAGCGGCCGCGGCTGCGGGCCGCGGAATTAAAAAAAAAGGCCTATATTATATCCAGCAAAAGATATCTGTATTATGCCCAATTATACCTATAAGTAACACAAAATAAATAATATACAAATAAATGTATTGTTTTTTTATTTGTCTCAAATCCACTGAAAAAAAAACAATAAATAAACCAAATAGAATCTACGAAAACTATAACGCTTATTACGCTCAAACAACAAAAATCGCTCTTAAAACTTAAATGATTTAAAATATCCGGCTTCGGTGATAATCACTATCATAATACACTGCCTACGAATAGTGTCTTTCGCAAAAAATATGACAATTATAATGACTATCTATTTGATGATAACTACGTTTACGCGATCGCGATTTTGTATTTATCGATACGCAAACATCTGTCAAAATGTGTTACAGTGACTATCAGCCATATTTGGTGCTCATGACGTAATCCTAGTTGATCACAGATGATAGCCAATACGAAACCACCCGTTTGACAACCACTCGTTAAACACTTTTCATAGTAATCATCACTATGAGTTGTCAAATGAGATACGCAATAGGCCTGCAGCAGGGCTGGCTATTTTCTGGCCCAAAGAATAAGTCTCGCCATCCAACGTGGCAACACAGCCAGCATTCTGGGAACCTTCCCAGTCGGCAATGACGCGGAGGATTTATTAAACGATATTTTGTAATGTTAATATTTTTAGTATTTAATTAAGTATGTAGGTACATAATTTTTATTGTAAATAAGTTTATGGTATATTTCCGGCAATCTGAAGGACCTTAACAACTAAAGTTTATATAGGTATTATAAATAATTTTATGTTAAATATTATGTAGATTTATTCCTGCCTGAAAACAATGTTATGAACAAGCACTAAATTTTAACCAGAAATAGCACAAATAAATTTTACGTTTCAGAGAAAATTACTTGACATTTTAGTTATCCTCATAACGGAACACACCTGAGATTTTCACAAAATGTGTAAAAGCAAAAAATTCTTCATCCGGTCTTAACATTGTCATTTGGAAAAGCGGAAAGGTCTACTTTTTGCATTTGAGGTTTTTAGTATAAAATAATATGATATTCATATTAATATTTTATGTTGGAATAAAGCCTCGATTAGTAAATTACTACTACCTACTTATCATAATTACTTACTACTAGTGGTCGCTCTATCGCTAATAGACCTCGCAAACATTAAAATCTTTTTCCCCAATTTCTTCCTAATCCAAAAAAAATATCATAATGAAAAAAATGTATTAAATCAAGGAAACATTCGTCGTTGGGTTTGTTCAAAGGACAGTAGTGTTTCAAAATTCTAATCGCAATTTCGTTAAATAAAATAATCTGTGTAAGGAACTCTCATGCATGTGCATTTGCAAATAAGTGCTAGAATACAGTGTACCGTTTTGTGTGAGTGATTACGTTTTTTTTTTTTTTTTTTTTTTTTATATTTGTTCGCCAAATTGACGCCGCCCGCCTGGTGGTAAGTCGTGACGACGTCTAGCGATTGTGGGCCACTCTCACAGCACACATTACTATTGAGAGTGGCCCTCAACTTGACGACCTACTGATGTGCCTCTTCACGCTCCGCTTAAAGAACCCAGGATTATTATACGTTTCGTCTCTGCGTCATAGCGGTGAGAATACCCCACCCCCGCAAGGATAAAGGACAACAGTATATTTATCATCGCTTCACTCAGATTATACAGCGAAATAAATATGTCGATACCTCACAGTTCTCCGAATAAAAGTGCATCGTTGGTTAGCAATGATCAAAAATTGGAAAGTACGGAATCCTTCATTTATACCCGTAAACGTAAGGAACATGACTTTGATGAAACTTTAATGGCGCGTTTCGAAGAAAAATTTACTCTGCAGTTGTCGGTATGGAACAAAAGAATTACCGACTCCATAAAAAATTGTCTCACTACGGCGGTCAACGCAGCTATCTCGAATGAAATGATGAAAATCACCTCGATACTAACCGAAATTAACGTAAATATTACGAAACTTAACACCGATTATAACACTCTTAGTCTATCGTTAGAAAACACTAATGGCCGGCTTGCTGACATTGAAAAGTCACAAAATTATGTGGCTGACCAACAGGAATGCTTTGATGCCCGCATAAAACACTTAGAAGCTAGCACCACTAGTAATACTGATGACATACTAAAATTAAAAACATTAGAAAACAAAATTTCGTCAATGGAGCAACAGGCACGCCAGTGCAATATTGAGTTATGCAATTTACCGGAGCGGCGCGATGAGAACCTTATCGGCATTGTACAATGCCTGGGGAATGCTATCAAGCAGCCGATTAGTACAACTGAGATCGTGGCAGTACACCGTGTACCCCACGCCGATCAAAACAATACGCGCCCGAAGAATATTATACTAAAATTTACGACTAGAACACTCCGCGACAACATTATTTCTGCATATCGTACCACTAAAGGGCTGGACAGCGCTAAGTTAGGTATTGGAGGGTCACAAAATAACACCATTTACGTAAATGAACACTTAACTCTCAACAACAAAATGTTATTTCGCCAGTGCCGTGAGGCTGCCAATAAATGTAACTAAAGATACGTATGGGTTAAACATGGTGTCATACTCGTACGTAAACAAGATACGTCGCGTGCAATCGCCATCCGATCTATATCTGATGTTAATAAGATTAAGTAATAATACTCGTAAAAACGATGCGTTAAAGATGTACGTAAATAAATGCTATGGAAATTACTACATTATTGTATGTGGATGCGCCTATGTTGTTTTTTATGTTTTTTATATATTTTGTTTATGTATTTTTCATGTTCCAAGTAGTTTTTATAGATTTATTATTGTAAAACTTTGTACGGGATTAAGTAACGAATACGTTGTGATGGGGATGTACGTAACAAAATGCTGTTTAAGATACTATGGTGGTGTGGGTGGATATGCTTATATTTCTTATGTTCCAGGTGGTCTGTGTGGCTATAAAAATATGAATGTAAAACATTGTACGAGACTACCTTTGTACCAGAGGCAGTACTATGCATATTTGGGTGTGTCCAAGGACATGTATCTGTATTATGTATGGGTAAGTGGAAATAAGACGGAGTGTAGGACGAAGATAACTGTCTTGGTGTATGTTGATGGGCTATTAACTTGCAAACGGGTACAAGTCGTAGTACAATACTTTTATGAATTGTTGATTTATATTTAATGGATAAGCTTTCAATTTATTATCAATATGCGGTGGTTTACGGACTAAACTACATACATTATATATGAGTATTCTGTCACACAATTATGACGTTATTGTTTTGACGGAGACATGGTTCCACTCGGATATACATGACAACGAATTCATAGATCCACGATATCGTGTATATCGATGCGACCGGGACCTGGGGGGGGGGGCCGCGCGCGCGCGGAAGGATGGTGGGGGCGTACTCATAGCGGTGCGGACGTGGTTGTGCTCGACGAGAGTCGTTGTACCGGCAGGTGCACCTTGCGGGTTCGCGCCGCTTGTCGATAATGTTTTAGTGGAACTGCGCGCACGGGACTACTGTTGTATAATTTGTGCGACGTACATACCGCCTGCTACTGCTACATATAGTTATCGGGTACATTTTGAATATTTGTCGTTCATATTGGAAACAGTAAATGTAAAAAATTATATAGTAGTTGGTGACTACAACCTACCTAAAATGAAATGGACAGAACTTAATAAATATATGTTACCAAATGACACAAACAGTATTTCACAATGCCGTTTTTTGACAAACTTTATGAATAAGTTTAACGGTTTTCAGTACAAAAAAATAAAAAATAAAAAAGACCGAATCCTAGACCTATTCTTAACTGACGTTGCTGATTGTGAAACTGCACAATCCACAGTGGGACTCGTGCGTGCCAGTGACAACCACCCCCCATTTTACATGATATTTCCGATTAGTAAACACGTTCGAAATATGGTAAACCAACCAAGGTCTACATTTTTATTCTATAAAGCTGGCTACACTTTAATTAACACAGATATTGTAAATATTGATTGGAAGAAATTATTGAACAATAAAAATGCAGAATCAATGGTAACAATCTTCTATGAAAAAGTTTATGAAATAATTATGAGATATGTACCAAGGAAAATTAGTAAATCTACACAATTCCCCATCTGGTTCTCACCTGCATTAATACATATATATAAGAATAAAAAAACTTATTGGCTAAACTGGAAAAGGTATGGGACAGGTCAGATTATGAATATTTCTCTATTTTCAGACAAAAATTTAAACGCGAATCGCACTAATGTTATAAAGACTACATGGCATCGGTTGAGAATAGTATACTTACACACATTAAACATTTTTGGACTTACATACATAATAGGAAAAACAAAACAGATATTCCCCAAACAATGTCATATAAGAATGTAGCTACAAATAATCCAGATGAAGTATGTCGCCTATTCTCATCATTCTTCCAATCGGTTTTCGAACCCTCGGACGTGGCTGATGATTTCGATATAGATGATTTACCTGATTGCAACAATGTCTCTGATGTTTTCGTTGGTCATATCACGCTGTCCGAGGATGCAGTTCTTCGAGAACTAAAAGGCCTCGACACCACAAAGGGACCTGGAGTGGACAATATCCCACCTATATTTCTTAAGTCCACCGCCGAAACAATTTGTAAACCAGTTCAACACATTTTTAATACATGTCTCAAGGACCTTTCCAGCCATATTCAAGTCAGCCCGTATTGTTCCAGTGTTCAAGGGTGGGGACGTATCGAATGTAGAAAACTACCGACCTATATCGATCCTATCTACTCTGTCGAAGACTTTCGAGCGGTTGGTCCATAAATACATTTATCCAGCAATTCATAATAACATTATTGAACAACAACATGGTTTTGTGCAAAAACGTTCCACCAATTCCAATCTCTTATTATACGCATCTTATTTGTTTGAATCTATTGACGATAACAAACAAACAGACAGCATCTACACAGACTTTCGGAAGGCCTTTGACAGGGTAGATCACAAAATACTGTTGCAGAAATTGGCCTATAATGGCATTCGCGGAGACTTATGGCGCTGGTTTAAGTCTTACATAACAAACCGTACACAAAAAGTGGTCTTAAATGGTCATGAATCCGACTTTATTTCTATTAGTTCTGGAGGTCCCCAAGGTTCTATATTAGGTCCCCTTTTGTTTAATATATTTATTAACGACATTGGTAGTTGCTTCAAATTTAGTAATTTTTTACTTTATGCAGATGACCTTAAAATCTATCATAGAATTGAACAAGAAGGCGATCACGACAAATTACAACTAGATCTTGACCGGTTCTCAGACTACTGCGTTAGGAATAAACTCGAACTTAGTATTGATAAATGCAAGTCTATAACATTCACAAAAAAGAAAAACGTATCTCATTTCACTTACAGTCTGTCTGGAATAACACTAGACAAAGTGGATTTGATCAAAGATTTGGGTGTCATTTTTGACAGTAAATTACATTTGGATACACATATCAACACAATTATTAATAAGGCTTTTAAGATGTACGGGTTTATTGTCCGCTCCAGTAATAACTTCACCCAACCGTCTACTTACCTATACTTGTATAATTCATTGATCCGTTCACAACTAGAATATGCAGTACCCATTTGGAATCCTCTTTATAATAAATACAACAAAGCCCTAGAAGCTGTTCAAAAGAAATTCTTACGCTGTATGCAGTATAAGTGTTGTCACAATAGGCTTTCATACGAAGATCTACTATCAGAATATAGATACATGACATTGGAACATAGACGCCTGTATTTGCAAGCTAGGTTGCTGTATGACCTTTGTAACAATTACTATGATTGTATTCCACTCACTAGGAAGCTATGTTACAGAGTACCCACTAGAACCCATAGTCGTAAATTACAAAAAGTATTTGCAACTGCTAGATGTCGCACTGATGCTGGTAAACGCTCGCCAATGTATCGCCTGGTAGAATCTTATAATACACATTTCAACGACATTGATATTATGGCGACGCGTCCTAGCACCTTTAAAACTTTATTGTTGGGGAAATTAGAGATCCTGTAACTTGTTTTATGCATGCATGATTGAATGTACCTACATATAACTGTATATTACCTATTAGATTAAGAATTGCCGAACACTGCTTGTCTTTAAATTCAAACAAATATTATTATATAGACAATACGTGGTAAATGTTGCTGGTGTCACAATTGGTATAGTATATTTGTTAATATATAATAAAAAAAATTGTTAAAATATAGTATTAAGTATTGTGTCATTGTTTATTTACCTAATAAATACAAAAAAAAAAAAAAAACACTTGCCAAGATTCATGAAGATCGGATAAAGACTGTGACTCTATCCCGGAACACACATACCGATAGACAGACGAAAGCAAAATTGCCCAATCTCGAAATGTAGACGCTTCGCTCGCTATGCTCGCTCGGTTAACTATAATTGCCAAGGAGTCCTATAATATAGTACCTGCTGATGGACAAACGAAACTCTTTCCAAAAGATGAAAGTACCTATACAGAAACGGCAATAAGGTCATCGTCAACAGTACCCGGTGGTGAAATGTGGGCGGAATAAATGCGTGATTCAGTAAACAAAATTCAGTCCCACCGAACTCAGTTCCTAATGAGAACGAGTATTCCATGACATTCTCACACATTGTACTACTATGATAATATATGACACAACGTCATCTAACCCAAATCAAGATATTATAAGATTGTGCTATGGGATCTAGACAACTGATAAACATACTTATATATTTCTAAATAAATACATAAGATACATAGATATCACCCAAACTCCGAAACAAACATTTTGTATCACAAAAATATTTGATTCGACCTAGGAATCGAACCCGAAACTTCGGAAAGGAAAGCCGATGCACTACCGACCACGCCACCGAAGCAGTCATATAATATAACCATGAACTAAACAGCCTAGTAGAACCTATTTTTTTTTACTTAAAACAATTTTATTACAATTAGTTTGTTGACAATGTCTTTACAAAAAGTATATTCATTCCTTCCTCATATTTGAAGACAGTGAACAGTTACGATCTAACCAGATGTCGTTTTGAATCAAATCAAAATCTGCTGCTTTTGAATGAATTGTTTGACCATTCTCCTTTATAATCTGATTTTATCGTAATCCTGCGATAGGATCACCATGACCTTATTGTCTTTGTCAAAAAAAAAATTATTATGATAATAAATAGGTAAAACTGTAAAACTCAAGGGAGCCACAGAGAGCGGATCCGGAAGGACGTGCGGCGGCAGCGCAGTTGGGTACCACTGCCAAACACCGTCGTCACTTCCGCCGCACGGTGAGGAATTATTTTAAAGTCACAGACACAATTCAAGTTCCCGGCTTGCAATTTGGTTAATGGCTAAAGCTTTTTGAACCCCAATGTAGGTATGAATAGTCTAGACTAGACTAGAAATTGTTTTAAGTTTAATACAATATAACCTAAGTATTATCAATTATCATATAAAAATTAAGGGAAAACACGGACAGCTAGACTTAGTTTGTTATTTTTTTTGTTTGCTGTGTTTCTCTCTAATCAGGAGAATTTGCTATTTACGCCAATAAAGGCCTTCCGCTAATGCAGCACCGCCGGTGCATCCAGATGTGCTTGAAAGGTGTGAAGGTAAGAGAACCAAAACAGATTTAAAACAACATACAATCCTAAAATATGTCTACATAATCTCTAATAATGCAAAGTATACAAAACTTCTTCACAACAACGATATCATATAATAAAGCTTTCCTCACAAATGTTTTTATCTGTCCAGAATAACGTGTCACGTACATGTAACATGACGTCAATCCCTAAACAGCTGGCTACTGTAGTAGACGCACAATAAATAAAAAGAGCGATTTAGAAAATCCCAACATGACTCCCGGATTTATACTGAGTGTTCCTGGGCAAAGTTTTCCTTGAGGTCATCAAAATTCTATGCCCGTGCGGACGATTGAATGTTATGGGCCGCGAGATGGTCTTCACTTCTGAGTTATAGGTTGTTGCCCCCTGATATTCTCACGGACGTATTTAATTTTATGATTATGAACCACCCGCACGGAATGAATCCTCTTGGGTACCTTCAAAAAATATTTATTTCTGAACTTTGTAAAGTTCTGAAGACTAGAATATGAATACTAACTGGGATTTCGTATCTGTTAGCCAACACCAACATAGTGTATTAATTTAAAACCCACACTACTATGTGCTAACCAGAATCTTTGTTATTGTGCATTTACAAAAAAAAATCAAATTCTATTCCGTATTAAATGGATATAATAAATGTCTGTGTTTACCCTTTCTACAGGTGTGTAAATTTAGTTATATTTAACTAAATTTACACACCTGTACAACTCAACAAACCCACATACAACTTTCATGATCTATATAAAACACAACTGCATTACACATTTCATTTATGAAGAAAGTTTTAAGACACTCGCAAACTTGAACTTGAATTTCAAATAGCGTGTATAAAACCATAATAATATATTTATGGTATAGAATTTCCCTTGCCCTGGTATCAGAGGTAAAAGACCATTTTCGAAAAAGTCTCGCAATCTTATACTCGCTTTTTTTTCTGTTTTTATTTATTCCGCGGCCTCAGGCCGCGGCCGCTCTAAGGTCCGTAGCCGGGCGTCTCTGGTTACACGCAGAACGTATTTCCAGTGGCGCCCGGCGGATCTTATACTCGCTAGAATAGAATTGAGGTCATACATACCTGTCGAGGTTTTTAACCGATCGTCTTACTCAACTTGATAATATTGCAGACGATTTCGGTAACGTGACATCATTTTCTGCGATATTATCATTAGTTGTCAGTAAGTCAATCGAATAAAGAAGACAGTGCAAGGCTGGCTACTAACGAGAACGTACCACTGTCGGGCTTTAATATTCACTTCTAAGTCTAGTTGGACTCGATGAATATGTAACTTTAGTAGAGACTCCATGGAAATATGAAAAACTTTGTAAACCTATTATAATATAACTGGGAAATACGTAGGTCAGACTATAAGTTTTGCGTAACTTAAAAAAACAACATGTTAAAACCAAAAATGTTTATTGCTTTTCAAAATACTCTCCTTTACATTTTAAACATTTTTTCTTGCGATCGAACCATTTTTTAAAACAGGAGGACCACAGATCTGAAGCCATGTTTTCTACGTGCTGATTGAACTCTTCGGAGTTGGTAAAAGTGAAACCTCTGACCAAATCTTTGATTTTGGGGAAAATACAGAAATGACGGGGTGCTAGGTTGGAGCTATGCGCAGGATGGGTGACGAGTTGTACTTTTTCGGAAGCTAAAAATGACTTTGTTTTGTTGGACGTGTGTGAAAAAGCGTTGTCATGATGTAGGAGAACGCGGCTTTTGGGTCGGCTTTTGCGAACTTTTTCTAACACCCTGGGTAAACAAATTGTAGAATACCACTCGGCATTAACACTCTTTTGATCTTCAAGTGGAATTGTACAGATGGGACCCGTAGCTGAGAAAAAAAACGCGACAATTGTTTTACCAACGTTTTCCGCCTGCCTCACTTTTGTTGGCTTGTTCTCATTTTCAAACACCCATTCACAAGATTGCTGTTTTTTTTCGGGTTCAAAACAATAAATACACGTTTCGTCTCCTGTGACAATGTCATAAACAGCATTAGAATGTCCGTGGTCGTACTTCAGTAGCATCTGTGAGCACCGTTCCACGCGAGCCCGCTTCTGCTCCGCTGTCAGTTCATGAGGGATCCAACGACAACAAAGTTTCCGAACTTTCAATTCTTCGTGTAAAATTTTCTGGATTTGACTCATACCAATCCCCAATAGTCCTCGAATTGTCTCATAGGTAATCCGCGGGTTTTCTTCAATTAACCGCTTAACAGTAACCACATTATTTTCGTTGACGGCAGTTGAAGGCCGTCCTTCACGAAATTCGTCATGTAAAGAAACTCGACCTCTCTCAAATTCAGCAAACCATCGCCTCACGGTGCTCAAACAAGGTGCTTCTCTCCCAAAACTATTTTTAAGACGAGCGGCACAGTCTTGCGGAGAGAGAGAACTTTTAAAATCATAAAAAATCATCGCTCTAAAATCTTTTCGACTTGATTCCATTTTCGTTGCATACGTAGAACTTTGATGTGTGATAAAAAACAATTGACAAATGATTTCCCGCCAATTGTTTTTTTTTTATTACTAAGAAGGTTGCAACGTTTAAAAAAATATAACATTCGAAAGTCAAATAGTTCCGATTAGCTAGAAGTGCAAAACTTTTAGTGTGCCCCATGTAATATTCTTTTGACCATTAATTCCCTACCTATCTATCTACCTAAATTATTTTCTAATAAATTACTTTTTTCACATCAATTTAAGCAGAATTATGCACACTTCTTCAAAACGGTATAAGCAGAACTTTTGCCAAAACTGGTATAACACATTGTAGCAGCACACATAATTATTTGTTCCTGGCTCTAACGTGCTATCAACTAAGCCACTGAGTCAGTCAGCAGAATAAATATCTTTATCAAATGCGCTCCCCAAATCATACCTAAAGGTCGTCGTGTTATTTTGACGTAGGAATGATTGTCTGTGGTCGTTACTGAAATGGCTGCAGTCGTCATTATGTGAAGTGCCCTCATTTAGCATGCAGTGCGATAAAGTTTGCGGAAAAAAGAACAGCTGAATGAAAACGACAGGACAGCTTCTAAATTAGCCGTACTTGATAGATTCAATATACCCAAGTACTAATACAAATATAGGTACCTACGTAAAGTTTAACTTCAAACAATTCTAAGTAACCTCTTCTAAGATTTTTTCTCTAATTACCGTATAAAGTCTCACGTTTTTCTTTAAACTTGAAGACACTTACTTCGGAGTTTGATTAAAGGTCGTGTCGGTGTGGTCTGGAGGATGCTTGGCACTTAAGGACTGGATCCCAACAACGATAGCGCACGCGTCGATCCTTTTTCATGAAAAAATAAGTACCTAGTAAATGTGATGATGTCACACAAACACCGTTATTTTTGTAGATGTGAATTTTCCTCATAAAAGTATTTCAAATTTTAGGTATTTATTTATTCTAGCAGATATATTTATGCTATTGATGTTTCACTCTATCAATGTATGTAAACATGGTGTCGTAAATATTCAGATTGTGTAGTGGTTTCGCTGCATTAGTGGGTACGGAGCATTACTCCCATTAATCTTGTCAAATGAGAATGAAGTGGTCAGGCCCAACCCTCATTTCTCAATGTAACGTCGACTATTAATTAACGTGAAATTTCCTATCTATGCAAATGAACTTCTCCTTGAAAAATGTAATTTGGATGTCTGTGGATTCTTTTGAGGTATAATATGATTGATATTCTTATTCTTTTTACAATTTGTTTTCTCATCCCATTTGACGCCCAATACTGGGTAACCTTACCTCAAAGAGGGAGGAATTCACCCTGCATTATACCACGCTCTGGCCGGACGGGTTGGTACAGGGATTTATGTTGAGTTTCCCTTCTCTAAATATACTTAAGTTTCGATAAACACATTTATATGTTTCTAAACACATACTAAGTAGGGACGCATAATACATAGAAAATACCCAAATTGCGAAACCAACATTTGTGAATCACAAATATTTGATTCGACCCGGAATTCAAACCCGAGACTTCAGGGAAGGCAGTCATATACACATACCTCTGACTCTGAGGCAGTTACAATATAAATTGTATTGCCAATACTAATAATATCAGGCGGGATTCAACCGACTATAATGTTCATACATGTGGAAGGTCTTTTGAATTACGTTGGTCAACAATTAACAATTTTGCATCTGCCTTTATGCATGGTTTTTGATTATTGTCACATTTCATGTACTCGTATAATTTACTTTACACGTTACAAATTAAAAGAAAAACAATGACAAGACAAGTACAAACAATACAATGTTTTTATTTCGCATTTGAAATGAAAGAACTGACAATCATAATTATATATTATTAACTATTTTTATAGTACTCTACCTACATCACACGTTCATAAATCCAAGACAATCCAGTGATTCAGACAAAAATATAATAAGACTGTGACAGGACTGAGTTACTTTGATAAGGGGCGGTCTCTAAGGTAAGAATTGACAACTCAAAAATATATTATTCTCATCTTCGCATTTCTGTGTAGATCTGAAAATATACACTTAGAATATTATTTAAGACTAGCTGTTGCCTGCAGCTCCGCCTGCGTGTTACTTTAGATCTACATAACTTTTTTATTTATGAAGCGATTGAATACCAAACCGCAAATTCAAATCAAAAAATCTAATCGTTTAGCGTGTTCAAAAATTCAGACAAACAGACAAAAGTTCTAAAAACCTATGTTTTGGGTTTTATTGCGTTCATAAAGCCCCCCTACACCAGTTTCTCTAATTATATATTCTCTATACTATACGAAACTCTATACTATACGAAAATATGAAATATTATTTATTATCTACGTCGTGTGTCGTCCATTGAATTGTATGGCGAGCGATATCGAATCTTAAGTTAAAATATTATAGTATCTTAGCTGTGTGCAGCGCCCCTTAGTGAACTCCACTGCGGGTGACGTAACCTGTTCTGAAGAGCTTTTCAATCTGATCCCATCCTCTTCCTTCTGATCCCGAACGCGTGCCGGGCAGAGATGCCACTCCCACACAGTGGATAGCGTGTTTGGGAGAACCGAACGTTTTAAACGTTCGTTTCTCTGCCGACCGATAGTGGCCTGGAACGCCCTGCCTGTGCACGTGTTTCCTCCCACATATAACCCTGGGTTCTTTAAGCGGAGCGTGAAGAGGCACATCAGTAGGTCGTCAAGTTGAGGGCCACTCACACTCATTGTGTGCTGTGAGTGGCCCACAATCGCTATACGTCGTCACGACTTACCACCAGGCGGGCGGCGTCAATTTGGCGAACCCAATATAAAAAAAAACTTACGACAAACTTATTATTTGCGGTTGGTACAGTAATCGGGTCTAGGGATCGAACCGCAAAATTAAGTTTGTTTTTTATTGTATATACTTTTCCGGGATAAAAAGTACCCAGTGTGGTGCCCAGGATATTAAAGAATAATTATACCAAGTTTCATCGTAATCGAACCGGTAGTTTTTGCGTGATGCCTCAACAAACAGACAGACAGCCAGACAGACAGACAGATAGACAAATTTTTTTTTAATCACATTTTTGGGTTCGGTGTCGGTCTAGTAACACCCCCTGCCATTTATTTTTTTGATATTTTCAATGTAGGTACAGAATTTTCACTTCTACAGATTTATTATAGGTATGTATAGATAAACACCAAATAAATATACTGTGTTCTTGAAATACTTAAATAACTTTATTAACAATAATAATTGCAATATACATAATTATGTACTAAAAATATTTATGGTATGAAATACTTCGAATATTTCATACCAACATAGTGACCGAATCGTTTCGCATGTTGTTACGAGTATGAAGCTTTGATCGTGAATGTGGGTTGATTGAGTCTGACTATAAATATTTGATGATGACTGTACCTACCTATTAAAATACCGTCTAAAGATTGTTCTTTATATATTTGTGTTATTTGGACTATGGATATTGTTATCCATAGTCCACACAAATATATGGGTATTTTACTTTCTTTTAGATAAATAAAGGAATCAAGTGACTTCACCATTGTTGTATTTCCCAATGAAGTTTTTCTGATAATAATTTATTTGTTGGGAAGCATTTGCAAGGAAGCAAGGAGATCACGTACCATTTTTTTTTTTTTTTTTTTTTATATTTAGGTCGACAAATTGACGCCACCCGCCTGATGGTAAGCTGAGGCGACGTCTGGCAATTGAGGGCGACTCTCACAGTACACAGGAATACTATAGAGAGTGGCCCTCAACTTGACGACCCTGTAATGTGCCTCTTCACGCTTCGCTTAAAGAGCCCAGGGTTATATGTTGGAGGAAACACGCAGGCAGGGCGTTCCAAGCCACCATCGTTCGGCAGAGAAACGATCGTTTAAAACGCTCGGTTCTCGCGAAGACGGTTTCCACGGTATGAGGGTGACATCTCTCATGGCCGGCACGCGTTGTTCGGGATCGGAAGGGAGAGGGTGGGATCAGGTTGAAGAGCTCTTCAGAACACTCACCGTGGTAAATACGGTAGAACGCGGCCAAGGAAGCAATTGTTCGGCGCTGGGCTAACGGCTCAAGGCTTCCCGTTACCTCCGGACAGTCTATAATGCGAACAGCGCGTCGCTGCATAGCGTCGAGTGCGTCCAGCAAATACTTCGCGGAGCCGTCCCAGAGGTGAGAGCAGTATTCAACGCAGGGTCTAATCTGCGTTTTGTACAGCAGACACCTCTGGTGCGGTGTAAAGAATCGCTTTACCTTGTTCAGTATTCCTAGTTTCCGCGAAGCTAGCCCAATACATCTCTCAATGTATTTTGTGTTATTGAGCTCTCGACGAACGTCTATGCCAAGGATGTCTAGATTGTCCTTCATTGGTAATATTGCATTCTGAAGAGTGGGTAGGGGAAGGAAAGGGGATTTTTTCGCTGTAAATGCACACGCCTGTGTTTTGTGGGCATTGAACTCGACCAAGTTCTAGGCACCCCATTGGGAGATACTGTCGAGGTTTCGGTCGAGATCACCCACGAGATGTCGTCTCTCCTCCTCTATCACAGATCGCCCCGCCGTCGGACGAACCGAGTAACTCCCGTGCAATGTACTGTCATCTGCATAGCAATGAATGTTCCCGAGGGAAAGCATATCATTGATATGCAGAAGAAAGAGAGTTGGTGACAGTACGGACCCCTGCGGTACCCCGGCATTCACTTGCAAGAAGCGAGAAGCCTGGCCATCGCAGAGGACCCGCACTCGGCGCTCGTTTAAAAAACTGGCAATCCAGCTGCACAGTTGAGGAGGTAGACCATATGCCGGAAGCTTGGAAAGGAGCGAAGCATGCCAGACCCTATCGAAAGCTTTGGCGATGTCCAGGCTAATAGCCAAGGACTCGCCGAACTTTTCCATAGCCTCACCCCATACATGTGTGACGAATGCCAGGAGGTCACCCGTTGATCGTTTTGGCCTGAAGCCATATTGCCGATCATTGATTAGCGAGTGATCCTCCAGGTATCGCATGAGCTGCTTATTAATAAGAAGCTCGAGCACCTTGCAAATGACTGAGGTGACAGCTATGGGTCGATAGTTGCCTGGATCGGATCGATCCCCTTTCTTGGGGATCGGTTGTACGTTCGCCTCCTTCCAGGCCTCCGGCACGAGGCCTGTAGAGTATGACTCGCGGAGACCGTCCCAGTCTGCCGACGAGTAGTGCCATAGTCGTCGAGTCATTTGTTCAGCACGAGCAGGTGGTGGCACTTGGAAGCTGGCGTGCACCACACAGTGGTCGGAAGTGCCCAGTGGGGCGCGTACCGACACACTGTACTCGGCTGGGCGACTCGTCAGCAGTAGATCCAGCAAGGCGGGCGTGTGGTCTGACCTGTCAGGTATCCGGGTGATCCCCCGTACCATCTGGGTCAGCCCGTGGGAGAGAGCGAATGCATGGGCGGTTCGTCCCGCATGATCGGTCCTAAGGGACCCCAGCCACTCAACGTGATGACCGTTAAAGTCCCCCAAGAAAACCAGGTCAGCGTTCGGGAACCGCACCTGCGCATCGTCAGCCATCTCGCTGAGGTATTCGAAAAGCCTTGTTGTCCCAGTGTCCCCTGTGTGGGAGCGGTAGACGCACACGTAGATCTGGCTCATGGAGCCATGATCCACGTGCAGCCAAAGGACGGAGTAGGAGGGGTTCTCCAGACAGCGCAACCGGCGGCAGCAAACATCCGCCCTAACGAACACGCACACCCCGGCTTTATCGCGGAATTGTTCCTCAATGATATAGCCCGGGTAACAGAGGTACGACGTGTCGTCAGGGCGGCGTATCTGTGTCTCCGTTAGGAACATCACAGAAGGCCGTGCCGACTCCAGGTGATGGTGGACGGTATCGAGGTTTGCATGGAGTCCGCGGATATTCGCGAACTCCACCTCAAACGAAGTCAACTTTGTGGGGTTTCTAGGGGCCGCTGTGTACCGTCTATTCTCTTGTTGCACTGTCATTGTGAAATATGGGGAAGCGTGAAGACAGGGCGATATTTGGTGCGGCAGTAAGTGACAAAGTGCAGAGGCTAGCTTCGTCTAGAACCGTGTGGTTAGGTCGGAGCCGACCCGCCGGACGGAAGGGCTCCCAAACCCCCCTGATGCAAGGCCGCCGCTACCCCACACCGGTTACCACCCGGAGCGGCGATCCCACAACAGGATTATGCGCAACATGTGGGGCAGCCTACTGGGGTGGTTGGTCCCAGGCGGGCCCCATGACTATGTTGCGGGCGGCCGCGGCAACGCCGTTGCTAAGGGTCTCCCTGGCCGGCGAATCGACCCACACCACCCACACTAGACTCCGCTTCGCCCCCACTGGACCCCTGCCTGCCGCACCATACACCGTCCCGGGCCCGGCAGTGCAGCTGCTGAACCCCTAACGCAACCCAGCCTGGGCTGGGTTACTTGGGGGGCTTTAGCACAGCTGCACGGTGGTACCCCCCCGGACCAACACTGTTGTACCACCTGGTATCCACGTAGGGGCCAAAGCCACCACATGGGTACCGTAATATACGAACCTCGTCCGTTAATCAGCAGGTGCGCCACTAGCAGGTGAGGTCGCTGGGGCCCGATAGATGTAAGAAGGGCCCCTTTGCACCCAAAAGAAGGGCCCCTTTGCACCCAAAACCCATAAAGTAAACCCAAACCATAAAGTAATTATGAAAAATGTTATATGAACTTAAATGCTCAGCTATTAACAGCATTTTCAATATCAACTCAGTTTTCACTGCAATTTCAGCGCTTGTTCGTTTCGCTGAAACTTTTCCATTAATACTTTGAACGGAACAATCAAAGCGTAATACAATCTTTCTCAGTGTTTTAAAACGTGTCGAAAACAAGCTAACTGATGAAACTTGACGAAGTGGGCGAAAAAAATGGTAAGGGTGTTGTAAAAAGCTTTTGAATTGATTGTCTAGTGTCGGGAAATTGTTGGGTGTCGACATTGTTACTGAGGCGCACGAAGGCTATACAACTTTTCTCATTAGTGCGATCTGTTGCGGTGTAGTATAAAATCACTCACGGTATCAAAAGTACGACAATTAAGGTATTTTCTAAAACAATGAATCTTACATTACATACGTTGTACTTAAGACTAAAGACTCCTTCAAGTCACAATAGGAAATTCTACGTATTCAAGTTTAGAATTTACCTATGTAATTGAAACTTTAGAGAATACCGAATAGAGTTAGCTATTGTTGCGTTAGTTTCAATTAAACTACTCGTATTTTGTGATATCAATCGGTTAATAGTGAACCAAAATTGATGGAAATTGTTAATTATCGGATTACATGTATTGTTTGCTTGTAGGTAATTTACATACGGAAATATGTTAATTAATGTATTGCTATTGTTATATTTATGCTGATCTGAAATATTTGATAGGAACTAATTATTATTTCAATTTCAGTTGGTTGTGGCCAGGTACGTGTGATTTAAATACATTATAAGCAGTACACCTACAGTACCTCATTATCACTACACAATCATGTTCGAGTCTACCTAGATAAGAACTCAATCATATTAACTAACCAAAACTAATGAACTCTAACTACCTCTACATTTAGTGCTTGATTTGCATGAATGAAAATAAAAAGATAATTACGTGCAATTGGATTTAATTAGGCTAAATTTAGGTATACAAAAACTGATTTTCTTCTATGTAAAAAGCATATTACGACCCTCGACCACAATACCTACTACTGAGTCTCACGAGAACATCTAATGTAACTTAATCCTAACTCAAGAATTCTTAACTATGACACAGAAATACATAGTAGGTAAACATTATAATAAATAAATAAATATTTTTGGACATTCTCACACATCGTCATCTAGCCCAAATTAAGCTAATATAACCTTGTGCTATGGGATCTAGACAACTGATAAACATAACATATACATAGAAAACACCCAAACTCCGAAACTAACATTTTGTTGATTACACAAATATTTAATTTTACCCAGAACCGAACCTGGGACCCTTAAGGACGGCAGTCTCATTCTCATACCACTGCGCCACCGAGACAGGTGTTGGGAGCTTTTAATATTTACTTGTTGTTTTTAGGTACTCAAGTTTTTATCATACCGATTCAATTATGGAGGAAGCTTCGCAATTGGAGCTAAGACACTGTGTCTACTAGTGTTTACTAGGATATAATACCCGGATCTGTCGATAGATAAGCCTCGAAGAGTCGTTATCGGGCCACAAGGGCAGTAAAAGCTAATTGGTTGGGTGGCAGTACCCGGTTCAACGTTAACGCCACATCGGGATTGGGAAAATTAACCTCTTCTGAGGCTTCTGAGCGTTTCTATTGGTGTGCTATGATTACTATGTAATTTGTGGCTGTTTTTGGTGAATTGAGGCCGGTATGTATTTTTTTGTTTTGATAAAATTTCATCGTTTCATTCATAATAATAATACATTATGCTCATTCATTAGGTAGGTACATTTAATGACGAAGAACAGAGCAAGTAGGTATGCAGTCTCAAGAGTTGCAAGTTGAGTTCTATGCAGAAGATTAAACTTTTGTTATAGAAGTCCGATCGTATTTTATAACAATCGTAGCACTTTATTATTGTAAGAGGAGGCACGAAACATTTAAAATAAATAGATACTCAAATTAGTAATACAAATTTAGTTTTGGTGGTTAGATAACATGATGTATGTAGGCACTAAGCATCTACCTATGTGATATTTAGATAGAAATTATAAATAAATCTCAAAAACTGAAGTCATCGGCAGGACTCGAACCGACGGCCTTTCCTTTACAGGAGAAATATGCTCTGACCAACTGAGGATGACCAATACTGACAACATCCAAAATTTGCTTCATATTATAATTTCTAGATCGCCCAAGGTAACTAGGTAAACTCGAACATGTGTTGTGGTCCTACCGGAATGGTAGGAGAATCCAACGCTCACCTTAATAGCGCGATTTAGAAATTACCTATCATCTTTTGAAACTCAAAACTTTTCCATTTTAATACGATAATAGGTACGTCCTCTCCAAAAAATATTACACCTGTTCATTCAATTCATTTCTTGTTGTGAATATAAAACATTTAAACGGGTCGCGGGGCCACTGCATAATATGCAAATCACAATACACAAGTTGAATGCCAAAATGAATCACGTTTAATTAAAAATAAAACATCCAGAAGGGCGTTGTTTTATCAACGAAAAGTGTCCTTCAGTACAATAAGCCTTTATTTGGAGAAATTTATTTTAAAAACAGGTCTTTTATTAAATTTAATACTTAGTACCTATGTATACAAATAGTATATGGGCCTTTGGCATTCAGGCCCTAAGGAACTAATAAGCAAGGTTAAGGCATATAAGCACTTCGCTGTCCTTATCTACACCTATCATCCGAAAGTCAGAGCTGAGCCACCAGGAAATTTTCCTTTGTCTCGGTTTCCATGCTACTGTCGTGAACTCACTCGTTATATACGATCCGTACGTACGTACGTATATATATAATCTTCTGAATGTAGGTAAAATTGCAGTGAATGAATCAAATTCAAAGTCGAGACAAGATTGATGTACGAGATATTATAATATGTGATGGTAACTTCTTATTTACGGTATCACCACGTACGGCAACAGCTTAGTCAGTGACCCAAAGATATATCTAGGGATGGCAGCTTTCATATAAATTAATAGAGGCCACAGAGTATCTTATAATATAAAAGAAGATGGCAGTATGTATATCTAGGATCATCACCTCATTCTGTCTGAAATAGAACGGTACATACGTTTGGCGTATATACGTATGAACAGTAGGTAATTTATCAATAAAGTACCTAATTAATGTCAAAAACATAAATAATAAAATAAATACATAATTCGGACATTTTCACACAACGTCATCTAGCCCAAACTAAGCTATAAGCCTGTGCTATGGAATCTAGACAACTGATAAACATACTTATGTGCATGTACATAAATGTACATCATACGAAAATAGTAAATCTCCGGAAATAATTAATAGAACGTATTATGCCATTATAGTAAGCAATTCCTCTTAAACTTATAAGTTATTGCAATCGAGGAGTCTGGGACGCCTTCGGTTGAAGTTGCAAAACCTCGACATGCTATAAAATTAACTTTGAGGCTAGACAGTGCTATTTGTAGAGAAGTGGACAGCTGGCAGTTAGATAACGTCGATTTTTATTTTAGACTTAGACTGTAATTCTTTTCAGGCATATTTTTAGAACCGCGAAACAGATATTTTTCTACATATAAGCATTTTACCTACTTTTCCACCGAACCAAGTACTTTATATAAGTAATTGTTACTAGTTTTAAAAATGTATTAGTGAAATATGTTATTTGCAACGAAATAAGATGTAATATGTAAATGTTATTGCATTTATTACATCTTATATCGTTGCAATAATTTGCGAAAATCGAAAATATTAACGTTTATTCTGCAAAAGTCTTTGAGATAAGGATGACAGAATAAAGCGTTCGAGACACGCCGTAAAAAGGAAATTTTCAAAAGTGACTTCGTTAATAATAGTAGGAAGCTGGTACCAGTTTTCAATGGAACTCATTACCAAACTCCTTGAGGTACAATTTCGGGTGAATAGGACGGAGAAGTAGCGAGATAGTGCGCGCTTATAAGCGGTATCGCGACAAACGAAGTGTACTTGGACTCCGTGTACTTACCTCCCCGTAGGACGCACGTCGCGCGTCGCCTTGTCTTACAACTCTACAGAATCACGTCTCTTTTCACAAACCGCTAGGGCTTGTTAACGGAAGATTTATTGACGTTTCTTGAATGTATTTACAAACACTGCACCACTCCTATCTAAGTAGGTACGATAAGGACAACAAACATGTATATGGATCCCCTGATGGACAGTATTATTGTAGCTAATGGACACTTGCAACAAGAGAGGAGTCTCAAACGCCGTTGTCGATTTTAAAGTAAGTTTCTGAAGGCCTTTCTGAACGGATGGTAAAAGATCATTACCTGAGCTCTTAACTGCTTTCATCTCTGTATTATTGTATGCATTTATATACGTAATTACGTAATTTACTTATATTCTAGGTAATGGTATGTATTTTTTTCTATAAGTGTATTATTTCAAGTTTTATCTTGTGTAGGGATATCTCTCATAATTTCTATATTATTTATGTACTTACTTTTGTATATTTTTCTTATACTTTTTTATATTCTTTTCTTTCGCCAATCTACAAAGCTATCCTCTTTTCATTACACTTCGATCTGTTATGTCCCTCCAAATAAAAGAACAATCCTGTAAGAGATTACTCTTGGTGATAAGGCCGCATTTGTACTACTGAATGTAAATTGTGTTTGTATTTATTTAATTTGTATATTGGAAGTATATTTCTATTTCTATTTCTATTTCTAAGGCCCTCTTCTATTTTTAATAGATAAAAAGTTTATGTTAACTGTACGAGAAGCAAACAGTTTTGTATAGGTGACATTTCCCTGCTTTGTACTTACTTTTCGATAACTGTCGGACCTAGTTATAAAATATATAGGTAATTTATGCATAGGTAGGTACCTCATGCCACATATGATGTAATGTGCCACAATTAAAATGTGATAAGACCTTTTTATCGAGCGAGACCCTCTTGGGCTTGACGCCGCTGCTGGCTAACAACCCCGTAGGTATATCCATATTATTTAATTACACCGTTCGCAGTCTCATATAAGTCAAAAAGTATTCACTGACATTGGGGAAGGAATTCAGGCATCACATACTTACATTATACCTAATCGCACCTGCTTTTTCCGAAGTGTTTTTATTATATACGCCAACATTTTGTAGAATGTAGATCAGTAATAAAGTAGTAAAAAGTAATTTAGTTCCAGGAAATTCAAAATTGACTGAGAAAGGATTGAATAGTAGGTAAATGTAAATTAAAAGAAACTTCTGAGCTGTTACCGAGAAATTTTCAAAAGTACATAAGTAAATGAAAAAGAAGCCACCCAAATGATTAATCACAACGTCAAATAAAAAAACATCTTTCTAGGTAGGAGAAACGTGACTTCTGCTGCACACTTTGCAAATTAACTTCGTAAACTTTATATTATTTGCTTATCTGTGTAACTTTAGTGTAAGGCTTCATAGTACTTCTCGTAAGTTTGATAATTTAAAGAAAAATAAGAACAAAAATATGAGATATTTTATTGTTTTGTATTTCTTATATAAATCTTGAATGACTTATGTAGAAAACAAGTACCAACCTATTTAAAATCAGGCAAAAGCTACTATCATGTTTTACGATGGTTACACTCAATTTTAAAACGTTTATTACACTTATACTAAACTAGCTGATCGCCGCGGCTTCACAACTTCGTGTGATGACACATACGTTTTTACAGAAGTCCGGATGTTTCCTATGTATAATATGTATGTATTTAAAAAAAAAAATTGTATATAAGTAATGGTAAGTAAAATATTTAAAAAAAAAATGTTTTAAACTTTTTAAATTTGTAATAGCATTGTTTTCCGCAGAATTAAAAATGACAACAAAACGTCGACAATTGTTTCACCTCTAAACGAGGCATTATCAAGACTGTCTCAGAGAGAACAGCAAAATTTGTGGTTAGAACATATTTGCTTATAAGTAAACGTGTGCAAATTTCATTATCGTAATGTAGGATTTTTCACAATAACTAACGTGGGTAGAAACCTCAGATCATGCTAACTAAGTACCAAAAATAGGTATTCACCAATACAAGACTTTATCTTCTTAATTTTTAATAAATCGTGTAGAAATGCCAAATGACACATACAAACCAACAAACAACTAATGTGTCCGTCCGTCTGTTTACAACCAGATTAAGTAAGGGAGACGTGTGAAAATCTATTTGTTCATTGAGTAAGGTGTCCGCATCTCTTCTAACTATTTCTAGCCTTTCCCAAACACTCAGCTTGAACCCTTTCTCACATAAGCGTAAAACTTTAAAGGTGTTACTATTGTTCAAGGGGTGACCAGTGTCAAGGAGGTGCTTCGCGAAGATGGACTTCTCGGGACAACCGTTGCGGAACGCCGCCATATGCTCCTTGTATCTGATCTCAAAAGACAGGCAGGTCCATTGCTTTGTCATGGATTTTAGCCAAGTAACGCCTGGTTCCATCCAATATTTTTTGTATATAAGTATTTATATCAGTTTATCTAGAACTCATATCACAAGCTCTGCTTAGTTTGAGACTACTCGTAGATGGCGTTGTGTGAATTGTCCTACGATATTTATTTAATTAAGTTAATTTGCATAACACAAAAGTGGACAGTGAAATATGAGAAATGTTGACAGTAACGGATTTAGGTCACTTCCTAATGTGTCGCTCTTAAACAGGGTAGCTTAAGTCCCCTATTTTCAGAGATCGTTCTGTTTACCTCCATGAGTGCCTTCACATATTTTGTTATATAAGCCTACGAGAGAAAGCTAGAACGAACAAAAGAAAATTCACAATTCTAGTAAGGTATAAGACATTATATTTGGCTTTCATAAAGGACACATCATGTGGGCGAATCCTTTTGATGCAGAAAGATTACAAAAAAAGGACGTTACAAAGTCCTCTACATGTAAACAAAATACCTACACAAAGTTATAAATAGGTAAATGTACTTACCCATAGCTTAATTTACTTAACTATTTGAGGATATCTTTTGTAGTACAAATGAAGCCCCTATTCAGACAGAACCGCGCGGTTTCAGAATAGCAATTTATGTTATTTTTTAATTTATTGTGCATTTTCAACAAATACTGAAAGCACCGGAGATAAGGACTTGAGTATTGTACATTTCCATGTCATCAAATTAATGTAAGTAAATGGATAGAGTTTAATGAACCATGAATCTCTAATTTCCATTAGTTCAAGCAAGGTGTTCGAAGTAGGTGACGCACATTTAGGAAGGTTTATGTTGCTAAACGTTAGTAAACATTGTTAGGGTTACTGCTCTATTTTGAAGTTTGTCCTATTCCCCGGCATCAGGACTAACTATGCCTATACCACAGAATATATAATAGTACATACTGTGGTATTTATTATAATTTGCCAAAGCCCCACCCGCTCACCCGTCAGCAGGTACACCGTGTGCTGGTTAGTAAAACTTGAGTCTAATACCACAGAATAGGGAATAGTACTTACGAGTACATACAGAAGTTGCACACCGACGTTAATTAAAGCACATTCTTTTGTTTACATAGAACATCATTCGAACGTTAGGGTTGTCCAGTAAAGTAAAATATATACCAACATAATTTGACCAATAATTATGACGTTAATGCCTTAATATCAACTCTATGGTCAATGCCGTATCACAAACAAGAGACAACCCATACTGACTTACAACTTCAAGTTGTGGCTGACGTCACGTATTTTTTGTGATTGATAAGGTGACAAAGGCCTGTTAATACATTAAAATTACTTAGTACATTTTAGAAACTATAAATTATTTTTGAATTATACAAATAGGGTGGAGTGCAGTAAGGCATAAAAATGGTAAAATCTCAGAACCCAGGGCCAGTCAATGAATATTTATATAAATTTTGGAAATGTGTTTTTAATAGTATATAGAAAAATGTTAAAAAATATATTTTGCGCGTTCTCAATTTTTTTATTATTGTTAAGCAATTTTTTAATTATATACAGGGTTACCTGGTAAGTCGTGCGAACCCCGTTCAGGGGTGGTCATTCTCACCATTTCTGACAAATTTCACCTTGGACCCCTCACCTACCTCAACTAAATGGGTCGTAGATAGAAGATTGATAGTTATAGCATCAATAAAAAATCAGTACAAGTCAAACTTCAACCAGCAATGCTTGCTTATACCTTGTTGAATAGCTAATGAAACGTAGATATTTTGAAGCGTATCTGCAGCCTAGGTAGATTTTTTTTTACTATTGCTGGTTGACTGATTTTTTATTGATGCTATAACTATCAATCTTCTATCTACGACCCATTTAGTTGAGGTAACTCTAATTTTGTAAAATTAAAAAATTGCTTAGTAATAATTAAAAAATTGAGAACGCGCAAAATATTTTTTTTAACATTTTTCTGTATATAAAAACACATTTCCAAAGTATTTATAAAGATTCATTGACTGGCCCTAGATTCCGAGGTATAAATCTTACGACGCCCCACTCGTATAATAGGTATTATAATTTGCTATACCGCGTTTGGTAAAATATGGCTATAAAAATATATCACTAATTTTTGTCACAATATTCTACCTTCTAATCTAACTTCTGGTATACAATAGACAAGGACATCAAAAGATACCTCGGTCTGGCGCCTTAGGGGCATAGCTTGTTAAAACTGAAAGAACCATGATTTGTCAAGAGCGGTACCTAGACTGAATGAGATCCAACAAAGGTTCACCCAACACAAATCCTTTCATTTGTACTTAGGTACGTACCGTCTCCAGCTCAGTCCCCGTGTCTGGATTATCTACATAATATAGAATCACACCTGTGTCTTCGTAGAGATAGCATATAATATTTGGTCCCACATAAATGGGGGCAAGCCTATTACGGCTAATTAGAAACTTTTGTTTGTCAGAGTCTCGTCTGTTAATGAGCAGGTGCAACATTGCCAGGCGAGGTTTAGTTGGATCCCCAAGATCTTGGTGAGCACGTACCGTAACACTACCATCGTCTATATATGTCGGGAACCTCCTAGTGTGCTCTTTGGTTTTGATGGTAGCCGAGGAGCCGGTGTGCCCTGAGCAATGGAGCAGTACCTAACTACATCTCTCCTGCTCACACGGGAGAAGTGTAACCAGGGGAGAATATGTACTGTTGCGGCCAATACTCGACAGAGAGTTGTTCCCATTTCAAGAGGGGGTTATGGGATTGCAGGCCTTCTAGGTCAGCGGGTCGCTCAGTCGCTCTTGGAAGTAGTGAGCGAGCAGAAATGGTGGCATTCTACAGCGGCAGGGATGCGTCAAAGATGACTCTCTACCTGTCCTTCTGACTAGTAGAGTGAAAAGTGAAAAGTTAAGGTGGTTCCCTCGCTTATGGCATACACCGTCTGTTGTGGTCTATACCCTGGTTGACGCCCATTGTTTTGCGGGATTGTCACTTCTGTGTCATTTAAGGAGGACTGTGGCAACCTTTTCCGTGTCACCGTCGAGTTACAGTTTCTGCCTATCCGATGACCCGGTTAAGGCGTAGGAGAAACACCGTGGTGGTTTAGTGGGTAGTCATTGCTCATTTATAATTACAAGAAAATTGACAATGTCTCTGCCACTAACTGTAAGACTGCCGTGTAATCACATTAGCACTTAAAACTTCAGGTAGAAGGTACGAGACGTGCGCTATCATTGCAAGGAACCAGCGCTCAAGAGCGACGCCCTGGAGCATCCTTCAAACCCCTACTGACACGCGACCCCTTAATTAAACTACGCAGTTAGTAGCTTTGCCTCCTTCACTTTTAAAAAGCTGTTGTTTTGAAATTTCATTACATTATTACTAAAGAAATACATAGTTGTTTCCGTTCCAACTTGCAGACTGGGGATAATTTCTTTCGTCTGTACCTCTACTTCTACGGGTTCTGTCAGATCATGTTTGAGGCCGTATATTTATCAACCGATTTGCATGAAACTTTACACACACACTCCTTGCTTACAATGAATTGAATGATATTTTTTGGATTGGATGACAAATGAAAGAGTAATAAAGAAAATTGAAGAAGAAATTTTCTAAACAAAGCCGCTTCCGAAGTCTACGGTTCAAAGAACCACTAGTAAATACTACGTACATAAATAGATAAATTGAAAGTAGATACTCGTCAGAAACAACAACATAATGAGACTGCTTAGCCTGAAAACTAAACTAACTAGATCTTTAGGAAGTAAGAGACAGTTAAAAGTTTAGTATGACTGTATAACAAGGACAAAAGGATGGAAAACTACACACACACATATCACGCCTATATCCCCGGAGGGGTAGGCAGAGGTGCATTACCCACAATTTGCCAGTATTATTAGTTCCACGTGGGGGCAAGCCTATTGCCGTCAACGGGCACATTTATAATAATACATAGTAGCAGCTATATTGTAATTTTGAAAAATTTGCGATGAAATGTTGAGCAACAAAATCTTGCACTTTTATTAGTCGTATATACGCAGTTTTCTTCGTAAGTTATAGATTACCCTGCCTGATGAGCTGAAATGTGATTTTGGATACATACTTTGAATATCGGGCTTAGGTTCCTATGGCAGACGGGAATGGGAAAACGATGCCATACGAAACAGGTCGAGTCTCTGTTATTAACTAAACTAAATTTATTATAAAGAGGAAAGATGATTCTACTTATTTTATTTCTAAATTTTAGGTACGAAACATATTTTTTTCCCCTGGGAAACAACAGTGTTAGCAATTTCTTCGTTATAAAACAGTGAAGCTTTAAAAGTTGTTCTAAAAATATTTGCGTTCATAATGAAATTTATGACTTCAGTTAGAGGATTTTCTCTAACTTTAAGCATTTGAAAGTTTTTTCCTTCGTAGATATTTTTTGTTACAAGGTATATACCTATTACTGTAATATTATGTCTTAATAGAAGGTGTTCTTTCCTAATATATAAAGCCCTATAGAACTAAATAAAACTTACATTATAGCACTATGAAGTTCGTAGATTTGTCCTCGATTCTGTGGCAGTGAGACCGAGTAGCTATAATTTTGGTAAAATGGTCGGCTTGTCGGCAGCAGCACCATTGGTACAAGCCCGGGAGAAATAATAACCACATTATGATTTTAGACAGGCTACCGTTTAAAGTGGTTTAAGGTGGTATAAAGTGAGAGAGAACTATTGTGCCACTGTGAAAAATGTAATCAGGATATCCGCCTTTTCTTGTTCAGTGTAGTTATTTATCAAATAAGAGGCTAGACTTTTATTTTAAAATCATCACAATGAAGTAAGCTGCAGATCTACTAATAAATAATGCTTGTATTTTCTAGTCAATCTGACACTCTATGTTGGAAATAAAATTTCTTTAAATAATCTATTATAGTTATTTACAAAAAGAATTACAATTTGTATACTAAAAATATTTACACTACAAAATATCGTTTAAAAAATCCTCCGCGTCATTGTTGACTGGGAAAGTTCCCCGAATGCTGGCAGTGTTGCCACGTTGGATGACGATTCTTATTATTTGGGCCAGAAAATAGCCAGCCTTCTGGTCCTGATAGGCATCAATGAAGCATTTAGCAATGTCCCTATAAACCCCAGTGTCTCAACCCCATACGGCTCAAATATGTACAACGGACATATTTGACCACAGTTCAGTTTTTTTCTAGAAAACCTACCGAACTCGAAGATACGAGAAACAAATGATTGCAGTAATTGTTGTATAATCCCATGGTTTAATGTTCCCGCCCGGTTTATTAGACAACGTGCTGACATTGTGACGTTGTCTTACTATCTCGTAGAAAAAAAGGAATAACTCTACAATCAAACCATATTTTACGATTCTGTAAACGGCAATAGGTTAATTGATATATGTTTGATGATCAAGCCCCAATAAATTAATAATAATGCAAACAAATTATTTATTATATATTAGTTCAAAATTTGGAAACCAAGAATTTTTTGGAATTCAAGAATTCAAATGAATTTCAAGAAAATTCAAATGAATTTCAAAGAACAAGGACCTATGCTATCTAATAACGTAAATAATTTGATAAAAGACCTCAAGGTGTTTATAATAACACCACATAAAACTCGACCCGCCGAAACATAAAATCAACGGGCCAATTTATAACGGTTTTCCACCAAATTTGTCTAGCTATTATTACACTGAAATATATAATTACGTACATAATCGTTCTCAAAACGAGTATCTTTATTTATACTTTTTTATACTTTTCACTGTATTCACTGACAAACATCGCAAAAATAACTCGGAAATCGGTAACTTTCTGGGGCTTTATATATTAGTTATAACGATGTATTTTTTTGAAACTATTACGTAATTAGAATCATTATAAACCGAATAATCATATTTTCCAATAAGAAAACATTACTTACGTGAATAAATTCGAATATATCACTCCAAACGCACTCACTATCACGCACTGACCTGACGCACAACCTGTCGCACTTGACAACCAGCATCAACTTTCAATGCCGCGAAAAACATTAAAATAAGGTTTAAAGTCGCCTGGGGAGGTGCGGTGGCCGGCTGTCGCTTAGGGTTTGACGGAACGGCGCGCTATATATACCCCGGTGGCCGGCCACCAGGAACACCTGGGGAAACGAAGGTTAGAGTGCAATTTCCATGCAATAATTTCACTTACTAAAGACTCGACTTTTTATAATGAAATGTAAGTAATTCAGACTGTTCGAAAAGAGTGGCTATGAGTTTTCTTGTCAGGTTCTTTCTCTCAGTTTCTAGGTACGCCCAGTTGCCAGATTCGCAAGGCAATACGTTCTGCCTTGCGAATCTGGCAGTACGCAATCTTGACTTGAATAAAAACCTTGATGATCATAAGTGCTACTTTGTTGTCTGCATGAATAAAGATTTTATTTATTTCATTTTTAATACGTATTTTTCACCTGTTAAAATGGAAAAAGGAACATTCTTTTAGGGCATTTTTCCTGTCTGCATTTTTTCACCAGCGTAGGGATCTCGTCCGCAATGCGTGTGGATGTCAGTGTCAAACCAGTTTGCGACTAGCCCCGTTACCATAGCAACTAGCGTGCGGGTGGCCCGCGACATGAAACGCATTTCATAATTGTACGACATTTTAAATTGACATCGACACGCATTGCGGGCGTGATCCGCATGCTGCTGGAAAAACGCTTGACAGGAAAAGTGCTCTTAAGTTGGTACACTTACAAAACATTGTTGTAGGTACTTGTAGCATACAAGTAGTTTTTGTTTCCCGTCGTCCACAACAAGATTTACTTAATATAAATTATATGAGAACACTAATTTTCTATTCACATCGTATAAGGGAACTTGACGCTTGGATGTTCTAATTACTTAGTTTAAATTTTCTCTTGCACGCTATTATTACACAATCTAGGTAATCTGAACTATTAAGGTCAGTACTAGCTTTATTTTGTGTATGTATACATAATAGTCATTGATGTATAATATAATGCAAGCTTATTCCATTTAGTCTAGGAGCGAGTTGATGAAATCAGACAAGGAAATTTTTTTGGTCATGAAGATTATAATGTTTTATGTTTTTATTTACCATTTTATAATAAAAAACAATTTACAATTATGATATGTTTTGATTGTATTTGAAAACCACTGAGGTTTGTAAAAATGCAACAGATTAGATTATTATTAGATAGAAATTATGTTATCAGACAGAAATTTACCATTTGTTTGTAAAAAATATGTATTTTTTTTACAAATTAAATTAAATTTATCAAATGTGTGAAAATTGTGTATGTGGCATCGATATTCGTATCGATAAAGGTTGTAACCAGTTTCAGTTTTTTTTAATTTATTTTCGGTAGTGCTTACAACAACGTTACATGCATAAATTTATTCTGTGTGTAGAATTTATTGTGAGTTCAAGCATCCTCTACCAGTATAACTTAACTTATGCATACCACATTTGATTTAGACTAATAATACTAATAAATATTTGCTAGTGTTTGAGGTAAATTTTTTTTATTATTTATTTATACAAATCAAAATACGTTGTAAGTACATATTTTGACACAAACCTATTTATATTCGTGTAAAAAATCCTTTGCGTCATTGCTGAGTGGGAAAGTTTCCAGAACGCAGGTACGTAGCCACATAGAATGACGATAAATTATATAAGTACTTACTAGAACCTACCTCTTGTGATTCAACCTTTAGAATCACTCTATCTATATAAAAAAACGGCATCAATTTCTTTATAACTATGCAATATCTATTGTAAAGTTTTAAAGATCTAAGCATACACATGGACTATACAGATGGACAGCGAAAGCGACTTTGTTTTATACTATGTTAAGATTAGGTTAAAGAGCTTGCGGTGTGCTCCTGGACTATTGTTGGTAAATATATTATTCTATGCTTCTGACGACTTTAGAAGCAGTATATCCTAAACTTTACCCAAAACCAGTTTGCAATATTAATGTGGTATACGTGGTAATCTTACCGATGCCGATATTGAACGGAACGACTGAACTTATTATAACAACAGTATTTACGTGCTTTGCGTGTGTTATCGTGTTATCTCCTAAGATGAAATGGTAAGGAAGGAACGATCAGGATCGTTCTTCTAACATGTAGATACCTACATGTTATAAGATTCTGAGTATGTACATAAAACAAAATTGACAGTACGTTAAAATAATAAAACATTTTTTTTTCTTTGTTTCTCGCACCCAAAATCAAGCCTCTATTCCTCTTATTGTTCTCTGTCTCATTTCATTACCTGTCTGATAGATCTCATATTGCTGAAATTTTATAGATAGATATCTAAGCATATCTGCAGCTTGGATAATGGAATATAAAACAAACTAGAATCTTTACAAAATCAGGTACCGTGTACATAGGTAGTGAACTAATCTAGTTGATACTTATAGCTAAAACTCCGCTTAGTGTTACGCGGGAGGAAAAGGATAAATTATACCTACAGTTAAACTTTTCTCAAAAATCTAAGTTGGTTTTACACTTCTTCTTTTACAGAAGGTCACACTATAAGTTTTGCGTAACTTAAAAAAAACAACATGTTAAAACCAAAATATTATGTTTATTGCTTTTCAAAATACTCTCCTTAACATTTTAAAATTTTTTTCATGCGATCGAACCATTTTTTAAAACAGGAGGACCATCTGAAGGCATGTTTTCTACGTACTGATTGAACGCTATCACTGCCTCTTCGGAATTGGTAAAAGTGAAACCTCTCATCAAATCTTTGATTTTGGGGAAAATACAGAAATCACAGGGTGCTAGGTCGGGGCTATGCGCAGGATGGGTGACGAGTTGTACTTTTTCGGAAGCTAAAAATGACTTTGTTTTGTTGGCCGTGTGTGAAGAAGCGTTGTCATGATGTAGGAGAACGCGGCTTTTGGGTCATCTTTCGCGAACTTTTTCTAACACCCTTTTATTTTTAGTTCCGCGGCCGGCCGCGGCCGCTCTAACGTCCGTTGCCGGGCGTCTCTGTTTACAGGCAGAACGTATTTCCAGTGGC
This sequence comes from Nudaria mundana, assembly GCA_963556515.1. Lineage (NCBI taxonomy): Eukaryota > Metazoa > Arthropoda > Insecta > Lepidoptera > Erebidae > Nudaria > Nudaria mundana. The sequence goes on from OY748293.1 coordinate 12,416,444, forward strand.
GCCCGGCGGACTTTGACCACCTCTGTGGTCTCTGCGGGGGTTAGGTCGAGATGCAAATCCCGCGTCCTTGGGGTACGGTTTTATCCAGCTTCGGTGAGTGAATCTGGTTGCGTGCTATGGGGCAAAGGCCCCGCAGTACGCAACCCTTCTAGCCTGCTTCTGTAAGGACGACGGGTGGCGATTCCGCCGTCCTCAGGCCCCAATCATGGAGGTCGATGGTCTTTTTCTAACACCCTGGGTAAACAAATGGTAGAATACCACTCGGCATTAACACTCTTTTGATCTTCAAGTGGAATTGTACAGATGGGACCCGTAGCTGTGAAAAAAAACGCGATCATTTTTTATCAACGTTTCTCGCCTGCCTCACTTTTGTTGGCTTGTTCTCATTTTCAAACACCCATTCACAAGATTGCTGTTTTTTTTCGGGTTCAAAACAATAAATCCACGTTTCGTCTCCTGTGACAATGTCATAAACAGCATTAGAATCTGTGAGCACCATTCCACGCGAGCCCGCTTCTGCTTCGCTGTCAGTTCATGAGGGATCCAACGACGACAAAATTTCCGAACTTTCAATTCTTCGTGTAAAATTATCTGGATTTGACTCATACCAATCCTCCCAATAGTCCTCAAATTGTCTTATAGGTAATCCGCGGGTTTTCTTCAATTAACCGCTTAACAGTAGCCACATTATTTTCTTTGACGGCAGTTGAAGGCCGCCCTTCACGAAATTCGTCATGTAAAGAAACTCGACCTCTCTCAAATTCAGCAAACCATCGCCTCACGGTGCTTAAACAAGGTGATTCTCTCCCAAAAGCATTTTCAAGACGAGCGGCACAGTCTTGCGGAGAGAGAGAACTTTTAAAATCATAAAAAATCATCGCTCTAAAATCTTTTCGACTTAATTCCATTTTCGTTGCATACGTAGAACTTTGATGTGTGATAAAAAACAATTGACATATGATTTCCCGCCAATTGTTTTTTTTATTACTAAGAAGGTTGCAACGTTTAAAAGAATATAACATTCGAAATTCAAATAGTTCTGATTAGCTAGAAGTGCAAAACTTTTAGTGTGCCCCATGTAATAAATTGTTGAAACTAAATTCTATAGGTAGTGCAGAGACTTGATAAAACCCTTGACATCTTATAAAAAGGTTATAATATCTAGTGGTATAGTAAGAGCATAAGGGTACAAAGTTGAAATATCCTCAAAGTTATCGCCCGAAGGGAATAAAAGTTAAGTCGAGTGGTTTACTGTTGTAAACGTGACTGATAACTCGTCTGCTACGGGATTTATGTCACCTTCACTGGTCTATATACTGAAGGTTTTCCTTCACATTTCTTACAATGTAGGTAGATTATACAAGATCATTAATTTCTCAAGATTTGGCAATTTTATTTGGCTAGTGAATGGATTTGGTGGATATATACAGATATATATCACACCTATATATCTGAAGGTTTTGGCAGAGGAACATTAAAACAGGAACCAGTAATTTTGTCGGTCTCACGTAATAGGCGACAAGCCTATTTATTGTCGTTCCGGGCACTATTTATAGAATATTCAAAACCACTCTGTAATTCAAACTAAAATTCACACAGCCGGGACAGATGTTACATACTACTAAATAGAATCTTGCAGTCCGTGCATAATGTGTAGTAAAAGGGGTGGTGTCATGTTGGAGATCTAATACTAAGCACTCATGTGATAACATGATGAATACATCGCCGGCGACTGAGACTTACGACTCAGTTGTAGGTTTAGGATGGCCAACTTGCGACTAGTCAGCGCTCACCTTTACCAAACGACAAAGTGAGTAATTCTTTTGCGGGGAACTTTATTCGAATGTACAATACATTGCCAACCGAAATAGCAAATTTATCTGTCAATAAATTTAAAAAAATAATAAAAAGTTAATTGTGCCATAAAGCTTATTATAGTATTAATGATTTCTTAGATAACAAGGCTGCCTGGTTGTAACACGAATTACTCCTTTCTAAATAACTCTGTATTAGATTTAAGATGAAATATTTTGAAAAAAGCCGAACTGAGTTTCTTGAGGGCTCTTCTCAGTCTCGTTGCATTTTGGAACCCTCGGTAAAGTCACACCAACTTTTGACGATTCTAAACAATTTTCTAAAAATTTCAAAGATAATAAACGTTATTTTATATTTTATTTTATGTATTTTATTTTATTTTAAATGTTTCGCCTTTTACCTAGCTAATGACCATTCAGTGGCGGCCTTAGGGGGGGGCGAACAGGGCAATCGCTCGGGGCCTCGCGCTTGCAGGGGCCTCGCGCAACGACCCAATTATTTTTTAATATTTTTTTTATTTTATCCTTAGTTATTTATTAAGATTATAATATAACGGTAAATTAAACAAAAGTTAGTAAACTATTTAATTTATTCAAAACATACCTATTTGAACTCATACCACCCTGGAATTATTTTGCTTGCAATGAATTCAAAGTCTATACTGTACCGTGTACCCTACAACAACCAGACCTACCTATTTTCGCATCTCTTAATTTTCAAGAATGAGAAAAGGCCTCGCTGTATGTCCCGGGTTACGGAGTTGGATTATGGCCTTATACGCCACGGTATGGGCAGCCAGATTAACGGCCAACAACGTGGCTGTTTTAAACAGACTGTTGAAAGGTCTTCAGCGGTCTGGCAAGATATTAAGAGGGTAACGCACGATCTCCTTAGAGGCTGCATGTCTCTTAGCCGGAGCCCCTCCATAGGACGTAGAATCAAGAGTATTTGCGTCATTGTTTCAATGGCTCAAGGGGGTTCTGAAGCGGGACCACAGGCCTGCATCTTGAGAAATCGAGGCTCGTCGCTCCCAACTCCGCCAGGATCTCATGAAGACATGGAAGGTGCGACTTTATCAACCACGGTGGCAACACCACCATCGCAGCGGTAGGACCGATTATGGACGGGTGGCTGCACAGGCGGCACGGTGACCGGATCCATCTTGAGGTGTCGCTCGAGTGTCAACACTGCGAGGGTTCCGGCGAAAGCACCGCACTCCACACGCTTGTGGAGCACTCAGCGTGGGCAAGTCAGCGCTGGGACCTCGTCGTGGGTACTAGGCCCGAATACCCTCTCAATGAAAACCATGCTTTCCATGCCATGGCCTCCAGCGGGAGAAGGTGGAGCGTGGCCGTGTCCTTCTTCGAGCACGTTATGCTCGCGAAGGTGGCAGCTGAGAGGGAGAGGGAGCGTACCCTCCCTGCTGAGTTCCAAAGTCGGTGTCCAGGGCGCCGCAGACTCATCTACGGTCAGCTGCAGTGCTAAAGCCCCGCAGAAAGCACATTTACTCACCGACGTGGGTAAAACCCGAACCCAATGATGCGGGATAAAACCCCACCCAACTCCAGACAAAAGCCACATAGTTGGAAATACTTCCGAGTGCGTACCTGGGGCCCCCAGCAATGGACGTAGGGGCGGCCGAGGTATTGGGCCGCAGTATGAAAAAGGGGCCTCGCAAAGAACTGCCGCCCGGGGCCTCGCGATTGGTAAGGCCGCCGCTGTGACCATTGTAAATGTGACAGACGTGATTGTATTATTGTATGAAGAATTCCATTCTAATACTCCCCATCAAAACTAGTGTAGTATTTTTCAAAAGATAGTTTAATATTAGTTTAATTTCATGTCTTTACCGTTTATTGAAATCCTCTGAGGATTTCAACGCTGAGTTTATTGCAAAAATACCTGCCAAGTTCGAATGCATCATATTTGAAAATGTATTAAATCCACCTCCGCGTCAGATATATTCTCACCTGATATCTAACTCACTAAGTACGACGCAACATAAAAATACATTTTAAGTACATAACAAGTACCTAATATGTAATTACTGTATAAAACTATAAAAACTCACAGTCACTCTTTTCCAATCGCCAGTTATGACAATTATTCCATCAATAATGCGACTGTGATTTCAATCTTATGGTTTTCACAATCCTACGGTGACATATAATATACATTGTGGAGATTTTAGAGAAATGCCTAAAAACTAGAGCACCAAACCCAAACGCTATTCTTTAGTCTCGCGATGGTTGGGTAAGTTTATGATTTTACGACGTGCAATAAAACTTACATTGTATTAGAACTCACAATGTAGACTGGTGGCTCAAACAATGTAAACCTTATTTTCCAAAGTAGGTATCTTAAAATTTTCCTTATTTTATACTAGCTAAGGCCCGCAGCTGCGTCTACGTAGAGTGGCTTATTTGACGACAATTTTTCCTACCATTCAATTCTAAGAAAATAATATCTATGTTTTGTCAAATGCTACTCATAGTTAACCGTAGTTTATCTATGAAAACCGCACAAAAATCCATTATAAGACTTTGTTGTCCGTCTGGCATCCGGCTGTACCTATCTTATGAACCGTGATAATAACACAGTTCAAATTTTTACTGATGATGTAGATACTTCTGTTGCAGCTATAAAAATTAATTTCAAAAAACATAATATAAGAATGATACGGAACCATTCGTGCGCGAGTCTGATTCTCACTTAAAATATTAAGAAAGAAATTATAAATAGATCACAAAAACTGATGTCATCGGCGGGATTCGAACCCACGGCCTTTCCCTAACAGGGGGACTGCTCTGCCAACTGAGCTACGATGACCACTACCGACAACATCGAATTTTTGCTTCATATCACATTCATAATTTCTACATCGCGCTATTAAGGTTAGCGTTGGATCCACCTACCGCAGTTCTACCGAACTGACGGTACCAGTGTATCGTGTTACAACAATATTTAAACACTGAATTTTTAGATGAATCCTTACCAAATTCATATATTTATGTATTTCAAAGCAATGAGTTTGCTTAAACTATTCTTATCTATAATTTCTTTCTTAATATTTTAAGAATAGTTTAAGCAAACTCATTGCTTTGAAATACATAAATATATGATTCTCACTTAACCGGTTTTTGATAGTTTTTCTAAATGTACAGACTACCTGAATCTTAAAATATCTATTGTGATAAAGTAATAGTTAGGTAGGTAATAGTTTACTGAAATCATTTAATATAATACGAGTATAATAATTATATTAAATGGTTTCCCTTTAATATAACCATTTTTAGACTTCGATAAAATATGTCTTTCAATGTGTTTAGGTATTAAATTGAATGAGCTGGAGCAATACTATTCCCTATTATGTGCCTGAAGGCCTATTAGGAAGATTAGGGTCCAGTAGTGAAAGGTTACAAGGGCCGAGTTGGAGAGGTATTTCCACAGCTGCAGGACAAATGAATTAATTTTTATAAATTGGATTTAAACCGGTACTTCTAATGCGGCATTCAAACTGAAAAAACAGATAGTATTATTATAACGTATCATAAATCCGCACACATGATTAATCTCTACATCCCATTATTTATATGCAAATTGACCTAAATCCATATCCGAATTGGAAATTAACATTCTCGTTTGTATAACACCATTTCGTATCTTCAATTGAGGTAACAAAATAATAATTGGAATATTACATAGGTCTCACTATAAGTTTTGCGTTAACTTAAAAAAACAACATGTTAAAACCAAAATATTATGTTTATTGCTTTTCAAAATAGTTTCCTTTACATTTTAAACATATTTTCATGCGATCGAACCATTTTTTAAAACAGGAGGACCACAGAGATCTGAAGGCATGTTTTCTACGTGCTGATTGAACGCTATCACTGCCTCTTCGGAGTTGGTAAAAGTGAAACCTCTCATCAAATATTTGATTTTGGGGAAAATACAGAAATCACAGGGTGCTAGGTCGGCCGGGCGCCACTGGACATACCCTCTGCTAGTAACCAGAGACGCCCGGCAACGGACGTTAGAGCGGCCGTGGCATTCGGCCGTGGAATTACAAAAAAAAAAAAAAATGGTGCTAGGTCGGGGCTATGCGCAGAATGGGTGACGAGTTGTACTTTTTCGGAAGCTAAAAATGACTTTGTTTTGTTGGCCGTGTGTGAAGAAGCGTTGTCAATAAATGTGGCAATAGTGGAGTGTTTCCTGATCTCATGAAATACAGTAAAGTGATACCTTTATTTAAAACTGGATCAAAAAGCGGCCCTGGTAATTTTAGACCAATTTCAATACTACCTGCGATTAGTAAAATTTTTGAAAAAAAATTTTTGCAGCAATTACAATCACATTTTAATTCAAATATGCTACTACATAATGAGTAGTATGGATTCACAACAGGTCGTTCTACCATTCACGCAGGGGTAACGCTTCTGAAGCATATTTTCAATGCCTGGGAGTATATTTAAGCAAGATGCCATTGGTATATTTTACGATCTCTCCAAAGCTTTTGATTGCGTTGAACATAATACCCTATTACGGAAACTCAATTATTATGGTATCAGATATTCGGCACTGGACCTAGTTGCCTCATACCTCAGTGATATAATACAACATGTTGATATCAATGGTAGTCGGTCTTTAGGGGCTTCTGTAGCTATGGGCGTGCCACAAGGATCAATTCTAGGTCCGTTTCTACTTTTAATTTACATTAATAATCTACCGTTCTATGTACAGAACTTGTGCGACATTGTTCTATTCGCCGATGATACATCACTTATTTTTAAAGTTGATTGCAAGCTGAGGAATTTTGACGAAGTAAATAGTTCACTTGCACTAGTTCTGGATTGGTTTACCACCAACAATTTACTTCTGAACGCAAAAAAGAAGAAGTGTGTTAGATTTAGTATGCCTAATATTCATAACTACGGTACTAATATTATTTTGAACGGTGATACCCTTAATCTTGTATAATCAACCGTATTTTTGGGTATTACTCTAGACAGTAAATTACAGTGGAATGCCCAAATATCGAGTCTTGCAGGGCTCTGCGGCTCTGCTAGCTCTGCGGCTTTTGCTATTAGTAAAGTCAGACACTCACGGATGTAGAAACTGCCAGGCTGGTTTATTTTAGCTATTTTCACAGTGTCATGTCGTATGAAATTTTACTGTGGGGCAAGGCAGCTGATATAGAGATAATTTTTATACTCCAAAAGCGAGCTATACGTGCGATTTATAAACTGAATGCACGAGTTTCTCTTAGAAAAAGATTTAAAGAAATAGGCATTTTAACAGTTAACATCACAATAGTTAATATGCTAATATTATGTTCGTCAAACAGAATATACATTTATACAATATGAACAGTGACATACATGCAATAAATACTAGAAATAAGCATAAATTGGTTGGGACGTATTATCGTTTACAGAGGGTGCATGACTCCTTTGCAGGATTTGGTGTGCGTTTTTATAACAAAATTCCTCTAAACATTATGAACCTTCCTTTGAATAAATTCAAAGTGGCTGTTAAGACACACCTCCTAAAAAAGGCATACTATACTATTAAGGATTATCTAACGATACAGAGAAATGGCAATGAGTTGCTTGCTCATCACTTGAGCTACATAGGGGCTACTTCTGTTTGAAATGTTGTTTTAATGCTGAAACTCACTTATTATTGTTAAATTATTATTATTATGATATTGTTAGGTATGGGTACTTTGAGATTATGTGGCACCTTTAACCTTCTGTACTAGGTGACTAATACTCCTCTCCCGTACTAGGTGGGGTTTGACTTACCCCAAGTACAAACTGTGATAAGTATTTGATTTCCTATGATATTTGTTATTTTTGTAAACATAATATGTAATATACATTATAATAAAAGGTATAAATAAAAGACTGACGTAATTGAACATTTATATTTGTTTTTATATAAAAATGAAAAAAATACGCAATTTTTGCTACTTTTTAAACGTAAATAACTTTTCTTATGTACTTATTTTAAATGGCACTGGTAATCATCACAGATGCTTTAATTATAAAAACTATACTATAATTAGATACAATTAAATAAAGATCAACATACAAATATTTTTAAATTAACTATTTAGAGATTTGATGATTGATTGATGATGATTTGATGATGATTTGAGACATATTTTTGAAAATAATATCTATAACAAATAATTAAAACATTTTAATTCACAAAATACTTAGTCGAAAGCAACATAAACCCGAAAATACTTTATAATTATAATCATACCTTTTTGACTACGCGCCGTACAAGGTGGGGTGTGTGACGCCCGAACGAACTTAAAAGCGCGTAACTTGCTTAGCGGTCGCCGCCGGACTGACTTAGCAACACGAATCGGAGCGACAATGTCGCATTTCCAGCTACCGAGAAAATGAACTTTCGCGCCTTTATCGTTTTTAAATATTTGCAATGTTTTGACGAGTGGGGTTTGTCACACCCCACCTCGTACACGGAAGGTTAACTAGTATTTGACTTTTTGTGAATAACAGAGATCCATAGTTTTTAAGTTCACTTGGCCCACACATGGTCACGTGCTGCCCTTGCCCTCTTTTTATTGTTGTAACAGAATCATTGTGTTTACTGGCGAATAAAAAGACTGGCCGTGACTTTTTCTTGCCAGGTTCTTTCCTCACAGGCTCTACCTATTGCCTTGCGAATCTGGCGGTAAATGTAGAAGCATTTTCCTTTTTTGACGTTCATAAGTGTTACTTTGTGACCTACATGAAAAAAGATATTTTGATTTTTTTTTTATGATGTAGGAGAACGCGGCTTTTGGGTTGTCTTTCGCGAATTTTTTCTAACACCCTGGGTAAACAAATGGTAGAATACTACTCGGCATTAACACTCTTTTGATCTTCAAGTGGAATTATACAGATGGGACCCGTAGCTGAGAAAAAAAACGCGATCATTTTTTTACCAACGTTTCTCGCCTGCCTCACTTTTGTTGGCTTGTTCTCATTTTCAAACACCCATTCACAAGATTGCTGTTTTTTTTCGGGTTCAAAACAATAAATCCACGTTTCGTCTCCTGTGACAATGTCATAAACAGCATTAGAATGTCCGTGGTCGTACTTCAGTAGCATCTGTGAACACCATTCCACGCGAGCCCGCTTCTGCTCCGCTGTCAGTTCATGAGGGATCCAACGACAACAAAGTTTCCGAACTTTCAATTCTTCGTGTAAAATTTTCTGGATTTGACTCATACCAATCCCCAATAGTCCTCGAATTGTCTCATAGGTAATCCGCGGGTTTTCTTCAATTAACCGCTTAACAGTAGCCACATTATTTTCGTTGACGGCAGTTGAAGGCCGCCCTACACGAAATTCGTCATGTAAAGAAACTCGACCTCTCTCAAATTCAGAAAACCATCGCCTTACGGTGCTCACAAGCTCCCAAAAGCATTTTGACGACGAGCGGCAGTCTTGCGGAAAGAGAGAACTTTCTAAGAAGGTTGCAACATTTAAAAAAATATAACATTCGAAATTCAAATAGTTCCGATTAGCTAGAAGTGCAAAACTTTTAGTGTGCCCCATGTATTGCAGAGGGGTTTTATTTTATTTTAATTCCGCGTTCCAAGGCCGCTGCCGCTCTCACGTCCGTAGTGGCGACCGGCGGACTTTGACCACCTGTGTGGCCTCTTTGGGGGAAAAACTGTTAAACTAAAATTTAAAAACAGGCAGAGTTTAACAGTTTTACCAATTTTAAATGGCAGAGGAGTAAAAAAAACTTGAGTACCTACAGTCTAAAACCTAGGTGTATCTTTCTTGTGTAAGTGAGTGTTTTTCATCACCACGGAGATTATTGAATATTCTCCAGCCACTAGAGAACGGGTCTGTGGATGAAGAATATTTTTATGTTGTTTATTTTTAAGGAAAACTTTAAGCTAAAAAGTAGATGTAGTAAGTACATTTCTTTTATACGTAAGTTTCAGAGACCAGCGGCAAAGAATAATAGTGTACAGTAGCACAGTATAAACTATATTGTATTCTGTGCAAGCAGGCAGGATTTGAACCTGTGCAATTTTGTAACAAAGGAACAGCTTCGCCTCTGAGATATCGAGACACCTGTCGAGCGTTTCATAAATAACGTATTCCAAGGTGACATAATCTTAAAAGGGCTTGGGATTAATATGAGAAGATAAGGAAATAGGTTATTTAATTCTTTAAATTGCTTTATATTTACATTATATTTCGTTGCTTACCCTGCCTGCACACATTTTAATTCAAAAAAATACTAATTCAAAATCAGGGAAAATACATAGATACCAAATTACCATTGCTAATTATTATTTTTATGCTAATATACCTAACCCATATCTGCTAACCTAAGGCTGTAGCAGACCATATTATTAATAAAAATATTATAGTAGGTACCAGTAAAATAACAGTAACCTCTACAAAATAACGAAAACAATAACCACCCAACATCGCCTAATCACACAATTATAGATGTGTGGGTGGAACTGAGGGCATTTACTAGTAAATGAAAATTAAAATAGAATCATTTTTAAATATTGGATAGAAACAGGCGTTACTTGGCGAAAATCCATGACAAAGTAATGGTAAGTAAGATGTTAAAAACTTTTAAAATTTAATAGCATTATTTTTCGCAGGGTTGCGAAACCCTGCGAAAAATAATGCTATTAAATTTTAAAAGTTTTTAGAATCATTTTTATTTATTGTTTTTGTAAAACATTGATATTTCAATAAAGTGACGCCCTTGTAAGGATATAGCTTACGCACGGAGCGCCTCAAGCAAAGTTTTATGTTTGTATTGATATTTTTGCTATAAATTCTTTCACAAGGATAAAACAACTTTGTTTTGAGATGCGTGAAGCCAATTCACCACAGAACGGTATTTTCTCGATATACACTTTCTCCGCTACCTCGTAAGTTGGAGATATTTTGTAGCAAAGCGTCAATGGCTGTGACCTTTTCCCGGGACGACCTGAATTAAGTGTCAACTCACTCCTTGGCGCTTCTACAAACGTTACTTTTTATCAGAATTACACATGCCTACATACCTTTTAGGGTACCGTAGTAAAGGTCTCGGAACCCTTATAGTTTTATCATGTCCGTCCTCGGCTTTTCTCCCAAACGGTTATTGCTAGAAACATGAAACTTTGCATGGATGCGTATATTTACTACGCCGACAAAGGGCTAAAATATTTGTTTTGGGGTACCTCCCCTACACGTCAAGTGGGATCGATATTTTTTTCCGCGTCAACTTCATTATGTGGGGTCTTTTAAAAACATTGAGACGTTGCTTGCATGTCAGCTGACCAGAGATTATAAAAGAATTATACATTCCCCCCCACCGAAATCCACAAGGATTTCCCAGTTACGATACCAAGTGCGGTAGAATTTGTTAACTAGTTTGAGTGTAGGAGGATAAATTATATATTGAGATATGGTGTAATTTAAGTTAGAACAATGGACTGTATAATGTATAAAAATAAAATAAACTAAATCTAAGTAAGGAATTATAGTTTAGTTAAAAGTTGTGATCGAGAGACAACGGGCTTACTTTTGAAACTGAACGAGTTAGTTCGTTGCCGTTCGATGTTTTTAAACGAATTACACGGACCACGCCATCGGGGCCACTATGCTGTTTCGTAATTCTACCTAGTGCCCATTTGAGTGGCGGGGCATCTGAATTTATAAATTCAAGATCACCGAGTTGTAAATTGTTTGAAGAACTAGCCCTTTTTGGCGTGTTTGTAAAGTATGCAAGTAATCTTGTTTCCAGAGTTTCCAAAACTGTTGAGACATCTGCTGGACAAGTTGCCATCGATCCAGTCTAGAGCCAGAAAGATCTGTAAGACTGTTCTCCGGTACAGACAGAAGCTCCCTACCTATGAGGAAATGTGCCGGTGTTAACACTTGAAATTCGGTCGGGTCGCTGGACAGCGCGCACAGAGGTCTCGAGTTCAGTACGGCTTCGACCCGTATGAATAGTGTGCCCAGCTCCTCGAATGATAACGCTCTGGTACCAATGGTGCGTCGTAAGAGAGCGCGGGCCCCTTTAATGACGGCCTCATGTAGTCCACCGAAATTAGTGCCCGTTGGGGGATTAAATCGCCAAACAATACCACGAGAAATAAAACCGTTATTAATATTAATCGATTCGTCGTTTAAAAATTTAGTTATTTCGCTTAATTGTTTATTTGCTGACACGAAATTCGTACCATTATCTGAAACGATAGAATGGCACAAACCTCTCCTAGCTGTAAATCGATCGAAACATGCCAAAAAACATTCCGTACTTAGTGATGACAACACTTCTAAATGAACTGCCCGTGTCGCACAACACACGAACACACAAAGATAGGATTTGGAGATGCGAGCGTTCCTACGCGTTGACTCTTTTGTAGGAAACGGTCCGCCCATGTCTACACAAACAGTGTGAAATACATGAACATCCTGAGAGCGATATTTAGGTAGTTCGCCCATTAAGGGTTGTCGACTCGTAGGAGTTGCTCTGAAACAAGAAATGCATTTCCTAGTTCGTGACCTAATAGCATTACGAGCTTTGACGATCCAATACTTTTGAGTTAGTAGACTTTGAAGTGTGCGAGGACCCACATGCAAGTAAATTTTGTGGAAATGATCAATTAGAATCTTTGTGAAATAGGCATCTTTACGAAGTAAAAGTGGGTGCTTTTGTTGGTAAGATAACTCTGACTGGGAAAGTCGACCCCCCACCCTGAGGAAACAATCAGGGTCAATGAAAGGGTTGAGTTTCTTTAAAGAAGAATTACTATTACCACCCTTTACTAATGCCTGCATTTCACTACCAAAATGATGCTCTTGTACGTTTTTCACTAATATACTGTGGGCGCACCTAGTGTCTGTCACGGTTAGACAGCCTGTACGTGCGCCTGATGGCAGTCTATAGTTACGTATAAACTGATAGCATCGTGCTACCACATTGATCAATTTACTAAAACAAGAATACTTTTCGGTTACAGTGTAAAGTGAGCTGGTTGAATCAGCATCAGTTGACACTAACACTGTCTTGACGCACTTAAGTTCGGGCGGGTTGCAGTCACGAAACTCGTCCATGGTTCTAATTGGCCAGTGTAGGCGATCTAAATCGAGCCAGTCTGGTCCTGTAAACCATTCTCGCGTGGCTAGCAAGACTGACGGTAAACCTCCACGAGAGCAGATATCGGCAGGATTGTTTACCCCACTGACATGATACCAACTCTCACAGGGTACACTGTCATTAATTTGTGACACCCTAGTAGAAACAAATGTTTTAAGTGTGTGACTAGGTGTATTCAACGAGTATTTTTTGAGTGGTTGATCTAAAGAATAGCGCCACAGAATGTGTTGATAAGATACGATAATCTGGCGATACATTTTACAGATGTCTGCAGACAAACAAACCTCCTGAAGACGAAAGTTAATTAGAAGCTGGTTGATATCTGCCTGCAGTTTAGGGCCTGGAAGCACGACTGAATTCAGCGACAAACTGTTAGATGACTTACCTGACGCATCAAATACCACACGATGAGACGTAGTGGAACTGCTAGGCTTAATGATGCAAAAATGCGGTATGATGTATTTCCATACCACATCCCGGGCATCACCAAGACAGGTCATATGTCCGAGGTCCTCGTATTCACGCATAAATTTATGGTACTGTATTTTAAGCTCAGGTTCTCTTTCCAATTTTGACTCTAAGTTACGAAGTTACCGAGATGCCATTTGACTCGAGTCTCCCAATTCCACCGACTCACGAAACGGATACCTCACTATATACCTACCCGAAGTGTCACGCCTGTGGCCTTTCGCGAACAAGTGCTCTGCCTGCTGCTCTTCATCCGGACTTAGCGGTACGTTAGATGGTACTTCTTCTGTTTCCCAAAACGATCGCATAACTTGTTCAATTGTGGAAAACGCGCAGAAAGAGTCAGAGCGATTCGCGTTGGTAGTTGTAGGATCCCTGGAGTGACAGATGTCTGTCTGCCCCACAAGAACATAACCGAAAATGGAGCTCATAACAACAGGCAAACCAGATTCTCGCGGAAGTATCTTTTGACCGTCATAAATATATGGAAACAGATCACCGCCGAGTAACGTATCTATAGCCGCAGGTCGATAGTACCCTGGGTCAGCTAACCTTATATGTTGAAATTCTGTAACAATCTTATCGGGTAGTGGCAGCGTTGGTAAATTACCAGCTATACTGGCGACTATCACCGCGTCCGTCTTCAGTACAGGACCAGGAGAATGACGTGGTTTAACATTGCATGTAGTTAAACCGAAATCCTTGACCAAACTACCACCCAGCCCAATGGGTTCAAAGTGACAAGTGAGTGAAAGTTTTGCGCAGTTTTGAGTTATGTAGCTCGTCATGGCGCCGCTGTCAATTAAAGCACGTACGGTGTGGAACTGGCCCCAACAATCTGCGACGTGTATAATAGCGGTGCCGAGCAAAACTGTCAAGAGCACGTCAATGCTACTGCACTAGTATTCGAATTTGCAAGAGAATCTATGTGCAATGTGTGATGATGCTTATTTTTGCACACTGTACATCGTACCGTAGACGGACAGTTGTCGATCGAATGTTCTCGTAAACAATTCTCTCATAGATGTAATTGTTTGATCTTATCGAGTCGCTGCGCCGGTGTCAGATCGATGTAGTCAGTGCATCGATAAATAGAATGCATCTTTGTACAGTACAGACACTTAATGGATTTCATTGACATAACACTTTTGTCTGTACTTGTACTTGTAACAGCTGACGACAAGGTCGTTCGCTGTGTTTTCCTAGGTTTTGTGGTAGACGGTTGGCTACCACTCGAAGAACCAGGAATGTGTCCAGCCATCTCGAGAACACGTACGTATTTCTCCACGAATAGTATTAATTCCTCATAAGTAGGTATCTCAGACTGTCCTATCTCCTTTTCTAACTCGCGCCTAGTTACGTAGTCTAAGTTACGCAAAGGGACATAAAATAATATAAATCCCGATAGGTCGTTAACCTTGAGCAGCTGTAAGGCCTTAACGTTTTCTTGATATGTCTGTAAGAATTCGTTAAGTCCCGTGACAGATTCGGTAACTAACGGTTTAAAATTAAATATTTTATCTAAATAATTAGTAGTTAATGCGCGTTTGTTGTCATATCGCTTCACTAAAGTAGACCAAACAATAGGATAATTGTCAGACGTAACTGGCATAGACTTCACGATAGTTAATGCGGGACAGCTCACCGCTGAAAGTAAATAGTAGAACTTCTCGATATTTGATATTCCAGTATTACTATGAATTAAGCTGAGAAATGTGTCTCGAAAAGTAGGCCAGTTTTCAAGTTTACTATCAAAAGGAAATAGTTCCAACTTAGGTAGCCTAGGTTTCGCGCACTGACTTTCACTTTTACAAGTTTTATTCAACTGATCACTATTTGATTCCCTGGAACCAAAATTACCTTCATAGACGCTACGAATGTGATAGTACATAGTATCACAGCTACTTAGATCATTGTAGGACGGTACATAACTCGCATACAGACTTTTTTTTATAGCTGTTATAGCACTGACACTATTTTCAAACTTTTCGCGCCACTGCGGCACGTCGGGATAGCGAGAACAAAATTCACCAGCTGATTCGGCGCTTGTACGTACTTTTTTAGAAATATCAAATAGTTTTTGCAATCTCATGAAACATTTCTTTTGTTGTAATATGCGAACCCGCTAAACTGTGAAACTTAACATCAATAGCGGCAGCTAACTCGCTCGTACCTACAGTTGCGTCGTCGCCTTTAGTCATTTTATATAATATTACGAAACTGCAAAGTATGAACAACAATGGCGGTCACGATCGTGATCGCAGATATTTTTGTAAAATGAAAACTTAAAGTACTGTGTTTTGCATTAAAATATACACTGATTTGAGATACGATGTGTATATTTCTATGTTTTACACAGGTTTTAGACTCCTACAATAGGAATTGACATAGAAATATGCAAATATGTGGCACCCGTGTAGGTACCTACTTAATAGTTTTATAATGAAAGTTGATGAAATAATGAATTTATATCGATAAATACATGTAAATACATAGATATTCAGTAGTATTGATATCGTAACTGATCGATCCTGGCTCGATTTGACCAAAATGTATGTCGATAGCCCAGTTAATTATTAATTTTAATATGTAAAAATGGTCCGCAAGCTTGACTCACCGTGTCTGGAAGATTTGTCTCTTGAATCCTGGTGAAAACCGGCGCCGGTGGTCAGATGCTGTTATGACGCACACACTTCACTTTGAACAGTTTTTGGATTGTTAAATTATTTAATGTTGTTATTAAACGTCCCGAAGATGGCGGACGTTGAATGACACAGTGGCGCCACACAGGTGTTGCGGGCGGCGGGTGAATGTCAGCTGACCATAGATTATAAAAGAATTATACAAAGGTTTAGACAGAATTCCAGTAAATGGCACCAACGCTAACCTTGATGGCGCTTAATAAAATCTGTTTGTAAACCTTGGTTCATCAAAATGGTGTTTTACAGAATAAAAACATCTTGTGAAACTTCACAAAGTAGCACTTATGAACGTAGATGCTACATTTACATTATAAGGAAGAACCTGTGAGAAAAGAACCTGGCAATAAAAACTCACGGTTACTCATTTCTAATCGATTACAAAAAAAAGGTCTGAATCTGACAAACAGATCAGATGGACCACATTGAGGTACCTGGTACCTGGTTTTATGCGTCACTACATTTTGTACCAATATCATGCCAGTCAATTCACCATTTGCCCAACCAAAAATTCAAAATAAATACTTAGCTCAGTTTTAAATGGCCACACTGAAAAAATAATGTACTAGGTGAGTACTTAGGCAAGTAACTTTAAAAGTTAGCGCGTTTAATAATGATTCTAAAACTGTAAAACACTCACTAGTTTATTTCTCGCATTGCGGGCATTTTTTAATTTTTGAAAGAAAACAGTTTTTTAAGTATTTTATTACTTTACTTAGAAGTGATTCTGATGTATTATGCGTCACTACATTTTGTACCAATATCATGCCAGTCAATTAATACAATTTAAAGCAAAATTTTTTGAGCTCTCAAGTAATTCCAGTAGGATATAACGCCTTATTCTGATTCAATTCATCGATTTTACTCCAACTTTGTAGAATCGCGGAGCTTTGGCGATTTTCCACACCATTAGTTATGTGACAAACGATGGTTTGTACTCAAGATGTCGTTTAGTCCATTACAAGATTTCAAATATTGAACATTGAACTTGGTCTTTTAACTTCACCTAGCTTCAAATAACCTAAGTTAAATCACGGATTAAATGACATCGTTGAATCTCGCCCCAGAACCAACAAACATGTGGCTTATACCATAATTATTTATCTATTTTAATGAATTAGAGGCAAATATCTATATCACACGGACAAGAATCTATTCTAAATTAATAATTAAGAATAATGTAACGATTTATACTTACTACCGACATTTTCAATCAACGACAACCGGTTAAGGATGCGCAACTAAACCAAATTCAGAAATAAAGTAATCAATTTTCAAGTAATATAATCGTCTTATAACTTATATCGATTACCAAATAATCGATATTTCTCGTATTCACTACTATTTTGAACACCGTTGTGACATCGTTGATGTCAGCTCGCGCATCAAGCGAGGTGAAGTCAAGTTGACGAGCAACATATATAAGTAGGTATATATAAAATAAACCAAATTCAAAATGAAAGTAATCGATTATCAAGTAATATAATTGTCTTATAACTTATATCGATTACCAAATAATCGATATTTCACGTATTCATTATTATTTATTAACATAGTAATGTTTTACCTCACAAATAAATAACTACTATTTTGACCACCGTTATGACATCGTTGATGTAAGCTCACCATCAAACGAGGTGAAGTCAAGTTGACGAGCAATATACAGGGTGTCCCAGAAGTCGACGTCAAGCCGGAATCGGGTAACAGGCTAGGTCATAATAGTTGTCAGAAAAATATAAAAAAAAATCTAGGTCTAGTATTTTAAAAATTATAGACGTTCAAAGAAAAGTAGAGAAAATCTACGCCTTGTGAATGTTGTTTCATTCCTGTTGCTACAGATATGTACTTTTTTGTTTTGTTTTTTCTCTAATGTAACCCTGAATAATTTTTCTTTAAAGTCTAAACTGAAATTTAAAGTCAATTTCTCTGGTTCACTATCCATTTGCATAAAAAAAATAACCATAAAATTCTAAATAAATACTTAGCTCAGTTTTAACTGGCCACACTGAAAAAAAATGTACTAGGTGAGTTAGGCAAGTAACTTTAAAAGTTAGCGCGTTTAATAAGGATTTTAAAACTGTAAAACACTCACTAGTTTATTTCTCGCATTG
The DNA here is from genome assembly GCA_963556515.1 of Nudaria mundana. Classification (NCBI taxonomy): domain Eukaryota; kingdom Metazoa; phylum Arthropoda; class Insecta; order Lepidoptera; family Erebidae; genus Nudaria; species Nudaria mundana. The sequence goes on from OY748293.1 coordinate 12,434,688, forward strand.
CGGGCATTTTTAAATTTTTGAAAGAAAATAGTTTTTTAAGTATTTTATTACTTTACTTAGAAGTGATTCTGATGTACCTGTGGCTTTCCACAAGGCCGTAACTCTTAATATTATAGTTAGAGGAGTACCAATAGACTAGCCTGTTACCCGATTCCGGCTTGACGTCGACTTCTGGGACACCCTGTATATAGAAGTAGGTATATATAAAATTAAACCAAATTCAAAATGAAAGTAATCGATTATCCAGTAATATAATCGTCTTATAACTTATGTCGATTACCAAATAATCGATATTTCACGTATTCACTACTATTTTGACCACCGTTGTGACATCGTTGATGTCAGCTCACCATCAAGCGAGGTGAAGTCAAGTTGACGAGCAATATAATATATAAGTAGGTACATATAAAAATAAAATCGATTTTCTCATAATGAATAATATCAATAACATCCTAACTAGCAACCCTTAGCGCGGTTCACTATCCATTTGCATAAAAAAAATAACCATAAAATATTTTGGCATATGGTAATTTAGACTTATGATATTTATGCATATTTTTTTTATCCATGACAAATTTAGCATATTTGTCGTAATCATAAATAAAATTAGCATAATCATATTTAAGCATAAAATTTATAAGCATAGCTTTATAAAGGCATAAACGTATCAAACTATAATGAATATAGTCATAATCATCTAAGGCAGAATAAGTAACTATGTAAAATAATTAAAAGGCGGCTTAGGGGTGGCCCAAGGGCCACCCCCGCCGCACCTAAACCTACTTTGACACTATTATAATATAGGAAATACTGGTTAAAATAACTTTTTTATTTTTCATTCATTTCATTAATTTATACCTATAAAATTTTAGTAATATATACTATTAGGCGAATGTACACTATGCCTAAAAACATTGTGCAAATTATAAGTATGCATAAATATATTAGACCTAAGTATAATTATGCCACAGTACATATGCTGCTAAAAATCAATTATGACCAAGTATAATTATGCCAAAAAAAGTATGCCAAATTCATTGTGTCAAACCATTTTAGGATTACATGTATTATGTTAACGATAGGTATACCCCTTAGCGCAAACTGCGCAAGTAATAATTTTTTTTTTTACTTTTTGTCAAATTTCTAATCTTATCGCACCACTTGAGACCACGACCTTTCCAACGGTGTGCCACACTTGACTGTGCGATTCTTAGTTTAGGAGGAGAAGCGGCTTCACTGGCGTATTATATATATAGATTCCACAATCCACAAGCAAGTAGCAGGCTGTCATAACTGTCACTACTGTCACATATTACTCTTGATAGATACAGAGACAATCAATACGGTATGCAGTTGTTATAGTATTTGTCTGTAAAACTTAACCTGCTGTATTTATAGATTGCTTGCTTGCTAATAGTTATTTCTACTACCTACCTATCAATGATGTCTAGAAAAAGTATTTAAAGGGTTCAAACTTCGAAGTCCATTCCGATTTCCGAGCAATTAAAATATACGAGTATAAAAAATACTTAACCAACTCTGTACGGTGACTCTCGCTCCGGGTTGTTTCTGGTGCAAAGGTTGTCCATTGCTATTCAGCGCGGCAACGCTGCTAGCATCATGGGCACTTTTGCGCCAGGAATGATGCGGGACGAGTTTAATGATTTTGTTTCGTCTGACTGCGCTATTGTATCTGTGTAAACATATTTTTTATTGTGAATTTTGTATATTATAAGATGTAACCACAATATAATATTTAAAAGAGATAAAAATAAATTATATAGAATGTCTAAATAAGTAGAACATGTGTTCCTTATACATCAAATAGTCCAAAGATGTACTTATGTAAATGTTCTGCAATAAAATTATTGATTAATAAAAAAAAAACAGGTAATCAACTATTGTCGGTTTGGCGAGTGGCTGCAGAGGCGGCATGGTAACCTCACGTATCGTGCGACGCAGGTCGTTACCGGGCATAGATGCTTCGGTAGCTACCTGTTAAGTTAGCCAACCAACCCAGGTCAGGAAACCAAGTCTTTCACTTGTTAATCCATAATAATATTACAATTGAGTACCTACATAATGTTATTTTTTTTTACTTATTTCTCTCAACAAGGCATCAGCAAATAATATCCTTCCTCATAATGTTGGATACTAAAAATACCTACTAACTTTTAAAATAAACCAGCATTGTAAGAACTTCTTCAAAACACCATTCCAATGTAAGTTTCTTCAGTACGGGACTGTAGAGAAACTTCGTGAAGTATTTACGTAGGCAACAAAGTCAGAAGTTACGACTAGTTAATGCACTTTTGAATATAAACACGGAAAAGTAACAGTGTAATAAAGTTAGTTGTACAATGCACTAGTCAGATAGTTCAGCAAGTAGATATTTAACACGAAACTTGTTCCTTGCTTGCTTTGTCGACTATCAGCGTAGCATTTGGGTATACATACATAATATATTTTTAGATAATACTAGCCTGGGAATCTGGAATCTAACTGGGAGGTGGGTAGCAGGTACTGTTAACAACTGAAATAAAATATTTTTGTTAAGATTATTTTCAGGTTATATCAGTATAATTTGATCAAATTCAACATCTTTAACCAACAGGCTATTTATATTCATATTCATTTATTAATTTACAGAATGTAGGTACAGTTATAGGTGTTATGTCCCATTTACACTCTACCATTGCATTATGGTATGAAAATAATTAACACATACAGTATAAAATAGTATAATAATGCAGTATAGCCACTAATGCCTGTTGGTTAAAGAGTCCAAGACCATCTCATCATCTTATTGGAAGACTTACTCTGACTTCAGAGTCAGAGTAAGTCTTCCAATAAGATCTGTACCTACTAATTATTTAAGTCATAATAAAATTTCACTTCCAAAATAAATCTCACGGTACTGTGATGTAAAAACTTACGAAAAAAACTCAAACTCAAGCGATATGAATGATATCAATTGAATGGTTGTATTATATTATTATATGCAGGCTGGTGTTTCTAAACGACTATTGTTCCTATAAACAAAGGTAAGTTCAATATATAACTCTGCCCTGCTTATCGTTTCTGCAGTAATCGACATTTTGGCGATTTTCATTTTTTTTGCAAAAAACGGTCTAAAAAAACTTTTTTTTTTATTAGAAACGTGTTCAAACTATACAACAAAGAAAATAAAAAACTATATCAGTAGAAAACTAGATTTTTTTTTGCTAATTTTAGGTCAACTTCAAATGTTATATAATAACGACTTGTAGTTCAGATACCAAAATATATGTTTTTCGCGCTTATCTCGAAACCGCGTTTATGCAAGTACTGCATAAGCAATAAGCAGGGCAGAACTATATATATTTATTTCAGAGACAATATTAATTAAAGCAGTAGCAAGAAAAGCGTGTAAGTTCAAACATGAGGACGAGTCTACAGGAAGGTATTTGTCGCGCTGCCTCGTAGCGGCTTCCTTTCATCGTTATGATTAATGACACATTATTTTTCATTGAAAAACAGCTGCTGTGTATTTTTTCCACTTTCGAGCCCTCTGTTCCGTGACATTCATCTATTAGTCGGTCTGAAATGCTTTTGGTGTGGGTTTTTAAAGTTGATTTTTTCCGCAATCACGAATACATTTAAAATACGTTTCCAAGTACCTATCAATTATTATAAGTAGGTATATTCTTTATATAACTATCTAAATCATTTCGATTTCGATTAGACCTTAATTTACGTGATTCGTTTTAAAGCCAAAATATTAATTTATTTCTTACACCCACGAAAAACATGAAAGAAGAACGAACAAGTGCATCAACTTATCGAAATATAAGTCTTATTACATAACAGCCCTCAAAAATTATCCCTCACATGTACGAAAGCGATTCATGAGGCTTGCTTCGTTTGCTACAACTCGTCTGCAATCTTGTATCTCCGGAGTTTAAGTGTTTGACCTCCCTTTGCCTAAATGAAGCTCACGAACATGTGCACCAACATTTTATATGATGCTATGCCATTTTTTATTTCCTAAATTGTAAGGTCGACATTTGAATGTTACGTGACTGCAGGTAATTTTGCTTGCACGCCTTTTGTATTTCCTTTCTGTTTCTACTCTGTCAGGGAAATTTACAAGTTCCAATCTGAACGTTTGCTTACCTAAGAGCAAAACGGGAACTTTACCGCATCTCCGTGGTGTTCATTTGATGCATACCGTTTTACCGCTATTTTGAATAGCATTATTGCAACAAGAGAAGTCTCAGGTACCTATTTAACAGTGTACCTGTCAACAATAGCTGGGACGAAGCATAATGTATCATATAAATAAAATAAAAATACATAAGTATATAAAAAACCTACATAACATAGGCACAAAGTCTCTCGTAGCCACAAATAATGGAATATGACCAAAACAAAAAATGCATATTATAACTATATTATTAATATTTTCCCCTTACATTATACAGTGTACCTGTATACCATTATTATACAACAATGCAGTGCAAAAGTTTAGATGTAAGAATATTTCGTATTCATTTGAATAATCACTGAAATCAAGAAAATTTTGATAAAATCCTGGTAAATTTTTTCACTGTGGCACGTTAACACCATCTCATTTGATGATACCTTAAACCACTTTAAGCTGCAGCCTGTCTAAGAACGTAATGCGGTTATTATTTCATCCTGGCCCATGCCAGAGGCACTGCTGTCGACAAGCCGGCCATTTTCGCTAAATTATCGCTACTCGGCCGCGCTACGACATAAACGAGGAGGTACCCGCGAACTTGTGCGACGCATTAAACTAATGTATTGTTTGGAACAGTTTGGACCAAGAAAATATAATTTGTCGATCTTTGTGGAAATAGCAACATTTTCAAACATGCTACGTGCTACCCAATTGATGATTAAGAGTGATTGAGGTGTTTTAATGTGTCTTGATATTGGTAGAACAATAAATACTCGAATGCCTACAACTTTACGTTTGTTTAGTTAAATGAAAATAAAGACGAAAGATTTGATGGTTTGATTGTTTCTTTGTTTGAAGCGAATAGGCTCCATAACTAATGATCCAATTTTGAAAATTCTTTCACTGATATATACCTACATTATCCCTAAGTAACATAGGCTACCTTTTATCCCAATATGCATAACCGGGAACGAGAAAACAGTATCACGCGGGCGGAGCCGTGGCGATCTTCTAGTATTAAATAAATGTATGATTTTTGTACATAAAATTCAAGGTAGTTTCTATTCTTATATTATCTTAAGTACTAAATTTAAAATGTATTGTATTTGCCAAACTTAAAAACACTTCATTAATTTACGTAGAAGGCTGACACCTAATGCGTAATCTTTGTATTCATCAACGTATTTATGGGGTGACTCTTTAAAATGGCTTTTAAAACCTTTTCGAGAAAACCCTCTTCGCTCAGGGAATATTTTATGAGGAAAGCAACTAAATATAAGAGAGTTTACTAAGATTTACTGCTTTATGACGACAAAAGCACCGTGGCCGATGCGGTGTGGGCGGGAAGTGGAAAGAAATATCTCCTGCAGTTGCCAAAACTACTTTCCGAACTAAATTTGTGAAACAATTTTTAGTTTAAAATAAAGTTAATAATTTTCGTATGTACTTGCTTTAATATTTATATTCATTAACATAAATATATTAAGGTAATAATAATATCCTACTAATATTATAAAGGTGAAGGTTTGTATGGGTTGATGTTTGGATCTTTGTGCCTCTTCTACACGAAAATTACAGAATTACGGATTTTAATGAAACTCGACAATAATGTAGTTCATTCATCAGAATAACACATAGGCTATAATTTATAACGCCAAATATGATAATAAATATCTCATAAGATCGGCAAAATATCAGCTGTTTGCGAGTCTTTGGAAATTAAATTTGACACTTGGTTTTTTTTAGTTTTTCAATAGCAATATTATAAAGAGGAAAGACTTGATTGTTTGTTTGTTTGAACAACTATCTTTTAACTTTTAACATGAATCTGTTAAGCATAAATAAGATTACTAGTAGTAAAAAAAAAATTGCATGTCTTTTTGGAGGCCAGAAAGCAGCGCCCTTATATGAAATTATATTGAACAACATTGCATTCCAACTATTTTATGCGAATAAATGATTACCTTACTTACAACCAACACTTGCACAGACCAACACCAACACCTTGCACAGACGAAGTCGTGGACGTAGACTAGTAGTACAAATACAATTTTATCTCATCATCAAATTTTACTTCGTCTAATTTTCAATAGTCTAGAACAAACCTACTATAAATGAACTAATTACAATAACTGCTGTGATGATGCCGTTAATATGTTAAAATGCCTGAAAGTTAAGGAAGTCTAAAATATCCGAAGGTACAAGACATGACCCTAATGAGGTACCTTACTCATCAAATAATATCTTAAATAAATAAAGAGCTTGGAGTACTCTCTTATTAAACAAGTTAAAAGGTGATCAAATTTTTTTATTAAATTTTTACTGAGTGGCGAAAATTTGGCCTTCATTACATCCAGTTATTAACAACGTACATCCTACTTAAGTACTATAATTTAACTGAGTCTTAATTCCATTAACTTTGAAGCTCAATGAAGCTTAAGATTATCATTACGGTACAATAATAAAAATATTACTCAAAGCTCGCCCAATCTCGCTATAATCTCGGGATTTTATTTGTGGATTTTTTTTTAACTTTTGACGATTTAAGAAATAATCATTTTTCGTAAAATGTAAAATGTCAATAATACTCACAAAGAATGTTTGTTTTTGTTCTATTTCTATTTGTTACAGCCGCATATCATACTCGTTCAGTGGTGGATGAGAGTACCTTTGTGTTTGGCTGAAACTTGTAAAACATAAAACTTCCAGGTTAGCGGCCTCTGCTTACCCATTCGGGTAAACAGGCGTGATTAAAATACACGTCAAAAATTGACATAACAACCGACTTCAAATTACCTAAATGGGACCAAATAGTAGTCGGGATTGACCAAATTGAAATGAAACCACTTGGAAAGTACTAGCTTTCATTTAATAAAAAGTTTTCAAAATCGTAATATCATCCAGTTCAAAGATATGAGGTAACAAACATAAAAAAACAATAAAAACATACAGTAAAATAGAGAACCTCCTCCTTGGTGTCCCTTTTAAATAAGGGCTTAAAATATTCCATACCTAAATCATTTAACAATAAAAAATCTTTAGAACCTTTGGCAGTAGATGCGGAGGTGGCAATCATTAGAAATAAGGGTGACATAATGTTGAAGGCACTGGTTGCACAAAAATCGATTCTGTTTGTTTGTCTGGTACTTTTAACTCCGAATTGACTGTACAAAGGTCGATTCGCAACAAACTTAGGGACGGGGATGTGGTTCTGAGTAAGGCTGATAAGGGTAACACCGTGGTTTTGATCCCGAGAGAGGATTATATAGCAAGAGTCAATGACATCATTTCATCTGATGATTTTCAACACTTAACCTTCAATCCTACAGCTAAGTTCCAGGCAGAACTAAAGCTTGCTTTGAAATCCACGACTTATTTATTCCCTGAGAACTCTTCGTTGCATAAAACTTTGATAAACATGAATCCCAGTTGTCCGTTGTTTTATGGCCTTCCTAAAATACACAAGGAAGGGTGCCCAATTAGACCTGTTGTCGCATACAGGGGCGCCCCAGCATACAATTTGTAGAAGTTTTTGAACACAATCATTAAAGAAGCAATAGATTTTAACCCAAAATTTTCTATAAAAAATAGTACTGACCTCATAAACAAGATTAAAAATATTAAGTTACCGTCCAATGCTCAACTTGTGTCTTTGGACGTGAAAAGTTTGTTCACTAACGTACCGTATAGTGAAGTATTAGATATTTTGAAACACAAATTAACAATAAAAAGGATCAATTTTAATAAAATAAAAGAAATTTATAACCTAACAAGATTGTGTATGACTCAGAATTACTTTCAGTTCAACAACAGTTTTTTTCTACAGAGGAATGGTTTGGCTATGGGATCGCCACTCAGTCCTTTAATAGCTGAAATATTTATGGATGCATTCGAGACTAACCACATAGTTGGGAACGTTCATGTCTTGTACTATTTTAGATATGTGGATGATATTATTATATGTTGGACAGGAACAAAACGTCAGCTCAGTGTCCTTGTCTCCAAGTTGAACTCAGTACACCCTAGAATTGATTTTTCACTAGAGTTGGAGTCAGATTCCACTCTCAATTTCTTGGACCTTTCAATTACTAGAAGGAACGGTATTCATGAGTTCCGTATCTATAGGAAACCAACAGTTACAGACACAGTTATTCCTTACTCATCCAATCATCCATGGCAACATAAAATGGCAGCTTTCCACAGCTTACTGAGCAGGTTACTGGCGGTACCGTTGAGCCCACAGGCATTTGGTGAAGAATTGTCCATCATTTGCTACATAGCACAAAGTAATGGCTATGACGTAGGAATGGTCCACTCATTTTTAAATAAAAAACGCAGAAAGGCTAGTTTTCATTTATTACATCCGATTCAAGATCCACCTAGGAAGTACACGGCCTGTTTGCCGTTCGTGGATCCCGTCTCGTTGAGTATAGCTAAGATCATGATCGGTGTCGGTCTCACGCAGATCAGGTGTTTATTTGTTGAGTTGTGATGAATGTGGTTTGAAGTATGTGGGACAGACTGGCAGGTCCTTCGATATTAGATATAAGGAACATAGAGCGGCGTCCCACAATGGTTGTCCTGATAAATCCCTCTTCGCGAAGCATCTTCTTGACACTGGTCATTCCTTGAACAATAGTAACACTTTTAAAGTTTTACGTTTATGTGAGAAAGGGTTCAAGTTAAGTGTTTGGGAAAGGCTAGAAATAATTAGAAGAGATGCGGACACCTTACTCAACGAACAAATAGATTTTCACACATCTCCCTTACTTAATCTGTTTACGAACAGACATACACATTAATTGTTGTTGGTTTGTGTGTCATTTGGGTTTTCTAAGCAACTTATCAAAAGACAGTAATTAAATCAAACAGATAAGGTCAAGTATTGGTGAATACCTATTTTTGGAACTTAGTTAGCATGATCTTAGGTTTCTACCCACATTAGTTATTGTAAAGAATCCTACATCGCGGTAATGAAATTTGCACGCGTTTTACTTATAAGCAAACACGTTCCAACCACGAATTTTGCTGTTCTCTCTGAGACAGTCTTGATAATGCCTCGTTTAGAGGCATTATCAAGCGAAAAATTAATGCTATTATATAATTTTAAAAAGTTTTTTCTTAAAACATTTTACTTACCATTGTTTTGTCATGGATTTTCGCCAAGTAACGCCTGTTTCTATCCAATATTTGAGATCAGTGTGCATCACTATCCAGGCTAAACTATATATAAAGTTGATCAAGCTCCACAGAACAGCAAGTCAAAATCTTTGGTTCAATCAAGAGTGTAAGCGCTTTGGGGTGTTTCCAAGGTACATCTGCCTAAAAACAAACAATAACTCAGTGTCGGCTAGGAATTCTATTTTAAAAGCAAAAACAGTGTGGCTAAACTCGGAAATTAGGAGTTTATTTAGAGTGAGAGACAATTTGAAGTGGCATTTAAAGGTTCTACACTCTGAGTTGTCATTCAGTTTACACAGAGTAGAATTTGATTTGTTGGATAAAAAGGCACGAGATTTAGCTTCTAAATTTATACATAAAAAAATTTTAATACAATCAAAAAAATTATTTAATCTAAGGGTGGGTAGAGGGGAGTTTCTTGACCGAAGGGAGCAGGTGTTTTCTAATCATACATTTTACCCCAGAATCAAGAACCTTTCTGATATTCATCTCAGCAACAGTGAGGTGTCCCTTTTAAATAAGGGTTTAAAATATTCCATACCTAAATCATTTAACAATAAAAAATCTTTAGAACCTTTGGCAGTAGATGCGGAGGTGGCAATCATTAGAAATAAGGGTGACATAATGTTGAAGGCACTGGTTGCACAAAAAATCGATTCTGTTTGTTTGTCTGGTACTTTTAACTCCGAATTGACTGTACAAAGGTCGATTCGCAACAAACTTAGTGACGGGGAGGTGGTTCTGAGTAAGGCTGATAAGGGTAACACCGTGGTTTTGATCCCGAGAGAGGATTACATAGCAAGAGTCAATGACATCATTTTATCTGATGATTTTCAACACTTAACCTTCAATCCTACAGCTAAGTTCCAGGCAGAACTAAAGCTTGCTTTGAAATCCACGACTTATTTATTCCCTGAGAACTCTTCGTTGCATAAAACTTTGATAAACATGAATCCCAGTTGTCCGTTGTTTTATGGCCTTCCTAAAATACACAAGGAAGGGTGCCTAATTAGACCTGTTGTCGCATACAGGGGCGCCCCAGCATACAATTTGTCGAAGTTTTTGAACACAATCATTAAAGAAGCAATATATTTTAACCCAAAATTTTCTATAAAAAATAGTACTGACCTCATAAACAAGATTAAAAATATTAAGTTACCGTCCAATGCTCAACTTGTGTCTTTGGACGTGAAAAGTTTGTTCACTAACGTACCGTATAGTGAAGTATTAGATATTTTGAAACACAAATTAACAATAAAAAGGATCAATTTTAATAAAATAGAAGAAATTTATAACCTAACAAGATTGTGTATGACTCAGAATTACTTTCAGTTCAACAACAGTTTTTTTCTACAGAGGAATGGTTTGGCTATGGGATCGCCACTCAGTCCTTTAATAGCTGAAATATTTATGGATGCATTCGAGACTAACCACATAGTTGGGAACGTTCATGTCTTGTACTATTTTAGATATGTGGATGATATTATTATATGTTGGACAGGAACAAAACGTCAGCTCAGTGTCCTTGTCTCCAAGTTGAACTCAGTACACCCTAGAATTGATTTTTCACTAGAGTTGGAGTCAGATTCCACTCTCAATTTCTTGGACCTTTCAATTACTAGAAGGAACGGTATTCATGAGTTCCGTATCTATAGGAAACCAACAGTTACAGACACAGTTATTCCTTACTCATCCAATCATCCATGGCAACATAAAATGGCAGCTTTCCACAGCTTACTGAGCAGGTTACTGGCGGTACCGTTGAGCCCACAGGCATTTGGTGAAGAATTGTCCATCATTTGCTACATAGCACAAAGTAATGGCTATGACGTAGGAATGGTCCACTCATTTTTAAATAAAAAACGCAGAAAGGCTAGTTTTCATTTATTACATCCGATTCAAGATCCACCTAGGAAGTACACGGCCTGTTTGCCGTTCGTGGGTCCCGTCTCGTTGAGTATAGCTAAGATCATGATCGGTGTCGGTCTCACGCAGATCAGGTGTTTATTTGTTGAGTTGTGATGAATGTGGTTTGAAGTATGTGGGACAGACTGGCAGGTCCTTCGATATTAGATATAAGGAACATAGAGCGGCGTCCCACAATGGTTGTCCTGATAAATCCCTCTTCGCGAAGCATCTTCTTGACACTGGTCATTCCTTGAACAATAGTAACACTTTTAAAGTTTTACGTTTATGTGAGAAAGGGTTCAAGTTAAGTGTTTGGGAAAGGCTAGAAATAATTAGAAGAGATGCGGACACCTTACTCAACGAACAAATAGATTTTCACACATCTCCCTTACTTAATCTGTTTACGAACAGACATACACATTAATTGTTGTTGGTTTGTGTGTCATTTGGGTTTTCTAAGCAACTTATCAAAAGACAGTAATTAAATCAAACAGATAAGGTCAAGTATTGGTGAATACCTATTTTTGGAACTTAGTTAGCATGATCTTAGGTTTCTACCCACATTAGTTATTGTAAAGAATCCTACATCGCGGTAATGAAATTTGCACGCGTTTTACTTATAAGCAAACACGTTCCAACCACGAATTTTGCTGTTCTCTCTGAGACAGTCTTGATAATGCCTCGTTTAGAGGCATTATCAAGCGAAAAATTAATGCTATTATATAATTTTAAAAAGTTTTTTCTTAAAACATTTTACTTACCATTGTTTTGTCATGGATTTTCGCCAAGTAACGCCTGTTTCTATCCAATATTTGAGATCAGTGTGCATCACTATCCAGGCTAAACTATATATAAAGTTGATCAAGCTCCACAGAACAGCAAGTCAAAATCTTTGGTTCAATCAAGAGTGTAAGCGCTTTGGGGTGTTTCCAAGGTACATCTGCCTAAAAACAAACAATAACTCAGTGTCGGCTAGGAATTCTATTTTAAAAGCAAAAACAGTGTGGCTAAACTCGGAAATTAGGAGTTTATTTAGAGTGAGAGACAATTTGAAGTGGCATTTAAAGGTTCTACACTCTGAGTTGTCATTCAGTTTACACAGAGTAGAATTTGATTTGTTGGATAAAAAGGCACGAGATTTAGCTTCTAAATTTATACATAAAAAAATTTTAATACAATCAAAAAAATTATTTAATCTAAGGGTGGGTAGAGGGGAGTTTCTTGACCGAAGGGAGCAGGTGTTTTCTAATCATACATTTTACCCCAGAATCAAGAACCTTTCTGATATTCATCTCAGCAACAGTGAGGTGTCCCTTTTAAATAAGGGTTTAAAATATTCCATACCTAAATCATTTAACAATAAAAAATCTTTAGAACCTTTGGCAGTAGATGCGGAGGTGGCAATCATTAGAAATAAGGGTGACATAATGTTGAAGGCACTGGTTGCACAAAAAATCGATTCTGTTTGTTTGTCTGGTACTTTTAACTCCGAATTGACTGTACAAAGGTCGATTCGCAACAAACTTAGTGACGGGGAGGTGGTTCTGAGTAAGGCTGATAAGGGTAACACCGTGGTTTTGATCCCGAGAGAGGATTACATAGCAAGAGTCAATGACATCATTTTATCTGATGATTTTCAACACTTAACCTTCAATCCTACAGCTAAGTTCCAGGCAGAACTAAAGCTTGCTTTGAAATCCACGACTTATTTATTCCCTGAGAACTCTTCGTTGCATAAAACTTTGATAAACATGAATCCCAGTTGTCCGTTGTTTTATGGCCTTCCTAAAATACACAAGGAAGGGTGCCTAATTAGACCTGTTGTCGCATACAGGGGCGCCCCAGCATACAATTTGTCGAAGTTTTTGAACACAATCATTAAAGAAGCAATATATTTTAACCCAAAATTTTCTATAAAAAATAGTACTGACCTCATAAACAAGATTAAAAATATTAAGTTACCGTCCAATGCTCAACTTGTGTCTTTGGACGTGAAAAGTTTGTTCACTAACGTACCGTATAGTGAAGTATTAGATATTTTGAAACACAAATTAACAATAAAAAGGATCAATTTTAATAAAATAGAAGAAATTTATAACCTAACAAGATTGTGTATGACTCAGAATTACTTTCAGTTCAACAACAGTTTTTTTCTACAGAGGAATGGTTTGGCTATGGGATCGCCACTCAGTCCTTTAATAGCTGAAATATTTATGGATGCATTCGAGACTAACCACATAGTTGGGAACGTTCATGTCTTGTACTATTTTAGATATGTGGATGATATTATTATATGTTGGACAGGAACAAAACGTCAGCTCAGTGTCCTTGTCTCCAAGTTGAACTCAGTACACCCTAGAATTGATTTTTCACTAGAGTTGGAGTCAGATTCCACTCTCAATTTCTTGGACCTTTCAATTACTAGAAGGAACGGTATTCATGAGTTCCGTATCTATAGGAAACCAACAGTTACAGACACAGTTATTCCTTACTCATCCAATCATCCATGGCAACATAAAATGGCAGCTTTCCACAGCTTACTGAGCAGGTTACTGGCGGTACCGTTGAGCCCACAGGCATTTGGTGAAGAATTGTCCATCATTTGCTACATAGCACAAAGTAATGGCTATGACGTAGGAATGGTCCACTCATTTTTAAATAAAAAACGCAGAAAGGCTAGTTTTCATTTATTACATCCGATTCAAGATCCACCTAGGAAGTACACGGCCTGTTTGCCGTTCGTGGGTCCCGTCTCGTTGAGTATAGCTAAGATCATGATCGGTGTCGGTCTCACGCAGATCAGGTGTTTATTTGTTGAGTTGTGATGAATGTGGTTTGAAGTATGTGGGACAGACTGGCAGGTCCTTCGATATTAGATATAAGGAACATAGAGCGGCGTCCCGCAATGGTTGTCCTGATAAATCCCTCTTCGCGAAGCATCTTCTTGACACTGGTCATTCCTTGAACAATAGTAACACTTTTAAAGTTTTACGTTTATGTGAGAAAGGGTTCAAGTTAAGTGTTTGGGAAAGGCTAGAAATAATTAGAAGAGATGCGGACACCTTACTCAACGAACAAATAGATTTTCACACATCTCCCTTACTTAATCTGTTTACGAACAGACATACACATTAATTGTTGTTGGTTTGTGTGTGTCATTTGGATTTTCTACGCAACTTATCAAAAGACAGTAATTAAATCAAACAGATAAGGTCAAGTATTGGTGAATACCTATTTTTGGAACTTAGTTAGCATGATCTGAGGTTTCTACCCACATTAGTTATTGTAAAGAATCCTACATCGCGATAATGAAATTTGCACGCGTTTACTTATAAGCAAACACGTTCCAACCACGAATTTTGCTGTTCTCTCTGAGACAGTCTTGATAATGCCTAGTTTAGAGGCGAAACAATAGTCGACGTTTTGTTGTCTTTTTGATTCTGCGAAAAATTAACGCTATTATATAATTTTAAAAAGTTTTTTCTTAAAACATTTTACTTACCATTGTTTTGTCATGGATTTTCGCCAAGTAACGCCTGTTTCTATCCAATATTTAACCTCCTCCTTTTTTGGAAGTCGGTTGAAAATAACGTATGTTATGTACGTTTTTACAAATATGCTTTTCTTTGAACTTCAACATCCAATGCCAAGATATAAATTCCAAAAAAAAAACAATTTATTTCTGCCCTTTATTTAAAGTGTTCACAATAGTCTGAACATAATGTGTGTAGTGACATCCCAATGTTGTCGTTATATAGCTATGCGTATACCTTCCTTGATCCAGGGTTTACCAAACGAAATTGAGTTGTAAGCTGCAAGAAAGTTGAACAGGATGCCGAAACAATTCTTACATAAGCCAAGTACAGTGAATTAGGTTTTAGAATGAGATTTGGGAAGGATGTTGGTGACTTATTCACACATAAAACTTTGAACAGATTTGGCACATGAATGAATCCAGTTTTAACACAATCATGTGTCGATAGAGATAGTCGATTTGGGAATGTCAAAAAGTTCTACGAGACGAGACTACGAGACTACTAATGACAAGCCAACCTTTATTTTTTAGACATCACCCAAACTAACCCTATCGGTGTGGTGTGAAAAGCCAGAATTTAGGCCTAAGCACTTACAGCTATTAGACCAAAACCGGAGACCTTGAAATTGCGATTTATACTTCTTAAGTATCAGGGTGAGGTCAGCAAAAAAAAAAGATCTGTCATTGATTCGAGCGCGCTTTTTAGCCACTGAAAAAGAAAGAGCATGCTCATTACTTCCAAATTTTTTATCCATTATCATAAGAAACTAGCAAGATCTTTACTTACATATGAAAACGTGTATATTTCTCATATCTACACATGATAATGGAAATCTCTGCTAACGTTGAGACGTTATTTTCCCGATCCCGATTATCATCTGAATAAACGAGTACCCTAGAAGTGTATTGTATGAAGTATCCTATGATTTTGGGGTGAGTTAACGTTCAGCATAACAATGTTAGAGAGAGCTCAATGGTCGTCTTTTGTAGATTTCTCATTTCGTTTTACTTAGTAAGTATCTACTTTATTATATTTTAGATAAGTGCTTCACTTTTCCCTTATAATATATATAACTAATAGGTTATTTTTATATTTCGTAGATGTTGTATCACAACGTCGTTTTAGTGTGCTTTGATTTTGATTCAACGATCTTTTTCTGTGTTTTATATAGGTAGGTACCTACTTTATTACGAAACCAAAACGTAAAAAGTAATATGTAGTTAGGTATCTATCTACTGGGTTTAGAGCTACGAGGATTTATTTTAAGTAGGTACAAATGAAAATAAATAAGTATCTGGTGTAGAGCGTTACTATGTGTTTAATCGGTGGTATATGGTGGTGGTGGTGGTGGTGGTATATGGTGGATCGGTGGTACGAAGTAATAAAACCTAATTGAGTGTAAGCCCAGTAGCGGCCCGCAAGGGACTATCACGCCACCGCGCACATCAAACAATTTATCGATCACAGTGTATCAATTACTTTACACAAAAATCGTATGTTTTTTTTGGGCTTATGATCTTCGTATAATTTTTATTGTCCGAGGGAGCAAAGCGACTATATTTCAAGATAGGATAATTTTTCTTTCGTCCGTCTGTCTGTCAGTATGTGTGTTCCGGGCTAGCAGCCACAGTTTTTATGCGATCTTAACAAAACTTGGCACAAGTGTTTCTTGATTTAATACAATATTTTCACCGTGAGCTTTTTTGGATTGAGGGGAAAATGAGGTAAAATATGGTCAAATAACGTTTTAATGCTTTTCCCTATTAATGGCTAGCGGTCCCTTTTACTATCCGATCATCATGAAACTTGGCACAAGTATTCCTTTACTAGAAACAATGGAGTTTTTTTATTAAGGAGAAGTTGGAGACAAATTTAAAAAAAAATATTTTAATGTTCGCGACGTCTACTGTTAGGTATTTTGTTTAGCTTGGTTCGTTTTGAGCTGATAAATCGTATTTAAAAAGTTAGGTGAGGATTACTTTGGCTGTGTAGTTCTTAAAGTGGTTTCATAAGAACAATTCAAACAATCCCGCCTGTGTCCTCAAAAATGCGGTAGACAGAGGCATACAATTTAGTCAGTGTTTTTGGTCCCAATTTAGGGAGTGAGCCGACTTATCTAATAAAGCAAAAATGTCAAAATATCCCATCAAAATGCTCATGCTCACATACACGTGCTTGATAATTAAGAAACTTCGTTTAAAGCTTAGTGTAGTAGCGTTTGACAAATTCAGTTAAATTTTGCTCCTGACACTCGCTTCCGGCAACTTCAAAACTCGGTTAGTCACACATTTGAGTTTCGTAACTGACACAAAGAAGATTGTAAAATTATGTCGGAAATAAGTTTTGCCTAAAAGGTATAGTAATTAAATTAAAACATAAGTTTTAAACACGGTCGCTAAGTTGTTCAACGTCAGTCAGTTGAATTAAGTGGTATGCGATAGTGTTATTATTATAGTCCGAGACGCCCAGGACTTTAATTGGCTGTGCCAAAACGGCTGGCACGTAAGATTTTATTGCCTTTCATCAACATTTCATAGAAAGGCAACGGGTTTAAATTTTTTTTTTTTTCAAAATTACAATAAAGCAGCTACTTTTTATTAAATTCGTTAGGCCATTTTGGACATAACCCTTTATAAATGGGCCCGGTGACGGCAATAGGCCCTTGTTACGTGAAACTGAAAATACTCGCAAGTTGTGGGTGTGTGATGCGCCTCTGCCTGCCCCTTCGGGTATATAGGCGTGATATGTGTATGTGTGTGTGTGTATTTTTATTAGTCAAGGTATTATATTAAAAAGAAATCTAATGATTTTTGGAACAGTTGTAATTTCACTAGTTGATTCCCGTAACTCTACCGTTACTGGTAGGTGAGAGTAATAAAGTAGGTAAGAAAGAATTATTGTACTGTATACAATGCTTAAGTAGGCTAAAAGTATTTAAATAATATTATGTGCGTTCCCATACGCGTGTTGCCAGTCCTCATCCTATAATAAAAAAATACATCTTCTGAATAATTTTATTCATACTTTGACATGTCGTCATAGTGACACTTTTTATTTTTTTTGACACTAATAATTTTATTAGTAATTGTTGTTTTAAGACCAAAGATAGTATTTATCTTATGAAGTCAGACAAAAATAAAATTGCTACATTGCTAGCAAATAATGTTAATTTTTGGACGAGTTTACATTGTAAACAAAATTATATACCTACAGATTTGTTAGGTACTTGTAGTAATAATTTAGTATGTATAACAAATGATTTAAACTGAATATCCAGACAACAGGAATACCAGAGCTAAAGATGGCTCATCAAAATATAGAAGGTCTTTCTGGCAAGGAATTAGTAGTCGAGTTATTCCTAGAGGAATTAAATGTAGATATTTTGTGTTTAACTGAACATTGGCTCAAGGAGAGTGAGATGATGTTCAATATAAACAACTACAATATTGCAAGTTGCTTTAACAGGAAGTCTGCGATTAAAGGTGGCTCCATGGTCTTAATTAAAAATGGTCTCCGCAGCAAAGAGCGGTCTGACATAGTTAGACTTTCTGTTGAGCGATGTGCTGAGGTGGCTTGTGCCGAGCTTGACCAGTATATAGTAGTTTGCGTATACAGTCCACCTAACAGTGACTTTAGTGTATTTACCAAGGTTCTAGGGGTTGCGTCAAATAATAGGAAGAAGTTAATTGTGTGCGGAGACTTCAATGTAAACATCCTAAAACAGTGTAAGAAAAGTACTCAATTTTTAAATTTATTTGGTAGTTACAATATGGAAAATATTTTCTGTGAACCGACTAGAGTCACAGAAACAGCAGCCAATTGCCTTAATAATTTTTTACGGACTGTGAGTGCTTAAGCATGTCTGTAATTAGTAAATTGCCATCAGATCACTGTGGTCAAATAGTATCCTTTCCCAAGAGTAATAATAGTCAGTGTAATGAGAAAATTATGTGTAGGCCCATAACCTCTAATAGAATTAAAGAATTCAAAAACTTGTTTGAGAAAAAGCTTAATTCTGTAGTTTATATAGGTAATAATCCTGAGGTCCATTATAATAGTTTATTTAGTACATTATCTGATGCTTTTTCAGACACATTCAAACAAAAATGCCAAAATCGTAGTGTTAAAACGAAATTTTGTGAGTGGGCAACAGTAGGCATTTATAAAAGTAGACGAACGCTGTTTGATCTATATGCACAAAAACGATACAGATTTGATAAAAGTTTCACTGAATATGTTAGGAATTACTCCAAAGTATTCAAAAAAGTATGTGGACAGGCTAAATCCATTCACATCAAAAGGAAAATAATTGAGGCTCCTAACAAAATAAAAGAAACATGGAAAGTTATAAACAAACAGTCAGGTAAATGTAAAGTGAGGGATACTGTTACTAAAATTAAATTAGAAAACCAGAGTATAACCTCTCCGAAAGATATTGTAAATGCATTTGAAGATTATTTTACCAACATTCCATTTAAAGTCACTTCTTCTGTTAATTCATGTGCCCTCGGTGCGGTGGCCCTTCTCGAAAGTAATATTGGTTCTTCATCTAAATTTAACTTCAAACATATCGACCCCAGTGACATCTTGAAAGTCGGAAGATCACTGGGGCATATCAGTTAGCTTAATCAGTAATGTAATTGACAATATTGCACCTGACTTGGCACAAATTTTTAATGAATGTGTAGATGAAGGCATATTCCCTAACCTAATGAAAAATAGTAGACTAATACCATTATTTAAGAAGGGATCCAAGTCAGAACTTGGTAACTACCGCCCCATTTCTATTTTGCCAGCTCTGAGTAAGGTGTTTGAGAAAGTGATGCTAAATCAAATGCAAGTCCACTTCACGACCAACAATCTTTTCCACAGCCAACAATTTGGCTTTACTCGCGGAAAATCTACCACCGATGCGAGAGCAACCCTTGTTAGCTTGATTTACGATGCATGGGAGGGATCGCAGGATGCCATTGAGGTATTCTGCGATCTGTCTAAAGCATTTGATTCTGTTGACCATCAGACACTATTGCTAAAGTTACGTCGGTATGGTTTTGACAAAAAATCCTTAGAACTATTAGAATCTTACCTGACAGATAGGCTGCAGACTGTTCATGTGAACAACGTTAAGTCAAACGGAACTAACGTCAAAATAGGCGTACCTCAGGGATCAATTCTAGGGCCTTTTCTCTTCTTGGTTTATGTTAATGACTTGCCTTTCATGATCGAGGCACAAGCTGGCATAGTAATGTTCGCGGATGATACATCACTTATATTCAAAGTAAATCGGCATAGTACAGATGCGAATAATGTTAATAATATTTTAAATGATATTTCAAATTGGTTTTCTACAAACAACCTATTGTTTAATGCAGAAAAGACTAAATGCGTTAAATTTACAATGCCCAATGTCAGACAAGCAAACGTCCATGTCGTGCTGGGTAGCCAAAGGTTAGAATTTGTAAATAACACTACCTTTTTAGGAATAACAATAGATTCTAAATAACAATGGGTGGCCATATCACCATTTTAGCTAATAAGCTTAGCTCTGCAGCATATGCTGTGAGACGGATTAGACAGTTGACAGATGTAGCTACTGCTAGGCTAGTTTACTTTGGTTACTTCTATAGCTTGATGTCCTATGGAATACTACTTTGGGGAAATGCAGCAGATATAGAAACAATTTTTATATTACAAAAGAGGGCAGTCCGTGCCATTTATTGTTTAGGTAGGAGAGATTCTCTTAGGGAGCTATTTAAAGATATTAATGTTTTAACTGTAGCTTCCCAATATATATTTGATAACATACTGTATGTCAGGAAAAATATATCTAGCTATACTAAAGTAAGTAACGTTACAGACAGAAATCTACGAAATAAAAATAAACTACTCCCTCCGTGTTATCGGCTTAGCAAGGTTAGTCATTCTTTCAAGGGGGAAGGTATACGCTGTTATAATAAATTGCCTGAATCGTTCCTTTGTATGCCCGACAGTAAATTTAAAACCTTTATAAAGACCACTTTATGTTAAAAAGCATATTATAAGACAGTTGATTACCTTAATGATAAAAGTGTCTGGCTTGAGCATGGTGCAGCCTCCTCCTAAAATGCCGTAATTGTAGCATATTTTGTACTTAGGTGACAAACAATTTTTTTTTGCATTATACACGCTTTTTGATTCTGACACGAGACCAATGTACATTCGTCCACATTTAGTCTTAAGAAAATGTGTAAATGAGTAAATTATTGAAAAAGAGTGACCGAGAGTTTTATTGCCAGGTTCTTTCTCTCGGTTCTACTTATTGCTTTGCAAATCTGGCATTACATGTAAATATAGAAGCAATGACATTTTTTATTTTGAGTACTTACTGACGTTTGTAAGAGCCTTTAGTATCTTTGGATATTTACGTCCACCTCCATAAAGGTCGCCTCGGGCCGCGGATTTAAAAAAAAAACCTACATCTATACTACTATTATAAAGAGGAAAGATTTGTATTTTTGTGTGTATGTTTGTAATGAATAAACTCTAAAACTACTGTGCCGATTTCAAAAATTCTTTCACTATTGGAAAGCTACATTCACCCTGAGTAACATAGGCTACTTTTCATCCCGGTAATGTGTTTCACGGGAATCGGGAACGAGTAAACTAAATCACGCGGGCGGAGCTGCGGCGGCAGCTGTACATAATAAAAAAACACCTAACTTTGTGTATGATTCTATCAAATTCGTAGATCTATTCAAAGATTTGCAATCCAAAATATCGATTTTTTTAATTGCATCCTTAACATCGTAGCAGCTAAATGGTGTGGTGTCTTTTTACCGACTTAAAAAAGGAGGAGGTTCTCAATTTGACTGTTTGTATTTTTGTGTTTACCTCATAACTAGTTCTACCCTAATAGATTGCGAGTGAAATGCTAGTTTCTAGAATCAAATACGATTCTAAGTAAGTAATAAATAAAATTACGTTCGAAAGGGAACATAATATCATACTAAGTTAATTTACATACACGAATCAGGACGATGAAACATGAGAAATGTTGACATCAACGGATTTAGGTCACTTCCTAATGGGTCGCTCGTAAATATGGTTGCCTTAAGTCCACAATTTTCGCCATGTTTACCTACAGGAGTACCTACCTACCTCACCATCTGTGTTGTTTGAGCCTTCGAAAATAAATACTTGACATTTGATTTTGAAAAAGGATTTCAATGAACAGGTAAGTTAAATATTTAATGTGAAAAAATACACGCCAAAAATTGACACAGCTACAGAATTCAAACTACCGAAATGGGACCAAATAGTTGTCGGAATAGGACCAAATTAAAATGGGACCATTTGGGAATATTTTTTTTTTAATTGGAAGCTTCTACGCTCCAATTAAAAAAGAAATTTTAAAATTAGTTCACGCAAACTGCGAAGAGATGAGGTAACAAACATAAAAAAAAACATACAGTGAAATTGAGAAACTTCCTTTTTTTTTGGAAGTCTTGGGTGCAAAGGGGCTCTAATAACATCTTTAGTGCCCCAGCGACCTCACCTGCTAGTGGCGCACCTACTGATCAACGGACGAGGCTCGTTAATTTACGGTACCCATGGAGTGGCTTCGGCCCCTACGGCCTGCAGCCCCCCGCCATCGCCAACTGTGGCCACACTATGCCTAACATTGTACTCAGGCAATGCGATGTACGGGCAGTGCTGCGATCACTCGACACGCGGAAAGCCAGTGGCCCTGACGGCATTCCAGCGGTGGTACTACGCAACTGCGCAGCTGAGTTGTCTCCTGTACTAACTCGTCTGTACCGCCTGTCTTACTCCACAGGAATCGTGCCGGAGGTCTGGAAGGAGGCGAACGTACAACCGATCTCCAAGAAAGGGGATCGGTCTGATCCAGGCAACTATCGACCCATAGCTGTCACCTCAGTCATCTGCAAGGTGTTTGAGCTCATCATCAACAAGCAGCTCATGCGATACCTCGAAGATCACT